>SIJG01000036.1:572776-1072203 GCA_023374025.1 Heterodera schachtii | reverse complement strand
AAATAAACTTTTTATTTATTTAAAAAAAACAAAAATTGGTATCTTCATTGAAGCCTGCAATCCGTCAAGCTTTTCTATTTTTTCACTATCTCGCTGACTACAGCGTGTTTCTCCTCATGAATATCCTTGGCAGTTTATTCTTATAGATTTCATTATTTCAAAGAATTTTATTCTCATTTTATTTTTTACCATTTAAAGGGCTTATTTGTCATATATAATTCTTTAAAGATATTTTTATTAGTTTTTTTAACTCGAATTTTCATTAAAACATTATTAGTGAATTTTAAGTTTTTCTTTAAAAAAATCTTCCAGCTGAATATATAAAAATATGTTTTACATAATATTTATTGAAAAAAACGAGTGTACTGATATATAAACAAACCTTTATAATAATAAATTTATTATAACAAAGCTCCACACTTATATTGTAAATTTTATTATTATAATTATGAAAAAAGAACAAACAAAATAAATGATAAAAATATATTACAGGAAAAAAGAAAGGAATAAATTTAAAATAAATTAAAAATGAGGCAAAAAATCACTTATTTAAAAAAATATGCTGGATACGAAGCACACAAAAAACCAGCGCACTCAACATGAAATATATCAGCGCAGAATTAAAATCATAATTAATAAATACCATATAACAAATTAAAAAAAAATAATAAAATAAATTTTAAGGCCAACAAAAGCGCAATTAAAAAAAAAATTGAAAAACTATCAATGAAGTGACTAATTGGAAAAAAGATAAAAATATTCTGTTGATTAAATAATTAAGTAACAAAATACTCCAGAAACAATATTCCGTTTAAAAAGAACATCAAATATTCCGATAATTATAGGTTTTGCTAATATAAAAATTCCATGTAATTTTTATGTAAGAGAAAATGATATATCAATATAAAGAAATTAATAATTTATCATAATATTATGTGTTATCTTTATAATACAGTATTAAAATTATAAGATGCAATTAAATTAAATAATCTTTTATACAACTCCTCTTCAATTTACTCAAAAAACCCGGGACTCAATTAGGCGAACCTTTCTCCTCCCGTTAAGACATTTCCCTTTTAATCAACACGGCACTTATTTTAAACAATTTTATTTATATTTATTTTCTTATTTTCGTTAATAAACAATAAAACTCAATTCAACATTTGGAAATAAAAGGGAAATTAAAAAGGCAAATTCGGTAATAAATAAAGGGACTTATTCGGACATTTTTCCTTACGGCCCGGCACGTTCCCACATTTATTAAACACATTATTAAAATACAAATTTAATTTACAAATAGTCAGAAATGAATCGTAAAATCAAGTTTTAGTACCCCGATAAAAAAAATGAATAAAATATTTAGATAATAGCTATGAAATGTTTAAATAAAAATTAAACTATGATAATAAACATTTAAAGAAAGTTGAATATATTAGTAGTATAGAGTCCCAAAAGCGCACGGTTGCGCACGGGTGTTTCCCGCACGAATCCGTGCCTATGGGAGGGGTGCAGTCCTTTGAAGTTGCCGCCCCGCACGAATCCGTGCCTATGGGAGGGGTGCAGTCCTTTGAAGTTGCCGCCCCGCACAAACCCGTGCCTATGGGAGGGGTGCAGTCCTTTGAAGTTGCCGCCCCGCACAAACCCGTGCCTATGGGAGGGGTGCAGCCCTTTGAAGTCGCCGCCCCGCACGAACCCGTGGCTATTGGAGGGGTGCATCCCTTTGATGTTGCCGCCCGGAACGAACCCGTGCCTATGGGAGGGGTCCGCCCTTTGAAGTCGCCGCCCAACGAACCCAAACCTATTGGACCACTTTGAAGTTGCCGCCCAGAACCGAAACCTATTGGACCTCTTTGATGTTGCCCCGCAACCAAATTAGATTTCCCCAAATCCGCACGGGTGCTTTTTTTTGCTCATCCCTCCCCGCCGATGCACCGCCGCGCAAATTAATCGATAAAAATAATCAATAATGACACTGCCCGCCCTCCCCGCCGATGCCGAGTCGCGCAAACTAATCGATAAAAAAATCAATATGACACTGCCCGCCCTCCCCATCGATACCAGTCGCGCAAATTAATCGATAATGACACCGTCACTCTAATCCACTCCGTCGGTGTGCCGCCGCGTAAATTAATCGATAAAATTAATCGATAATACACCGCCACTCTCATCCGCTCCGTCGGTGTGTCGCGATGCCGAGTCACGCAAAAAAAAAAAAAAATCAATATTGACAGTGCCCATCCCTCCCCGCCGATGCCGAGTCGCGCAAACTAATCGATAAAAAAAATCAATAATGACACTGCCCGCCCTCCCCGCCGATGCAGCCGCCGCGCAAATTAATCGATAAAAATAATTGATAATGACACTGCCCCAACCCTCCCCATCGATGCTGCCGCCGCGCAAATTAATCGATAAAAATAATCAATAATGACACTGCCCCGCCCTCCCCCCCGATGCCGATTCGTGCAAAAAAATCAATAATAACATCCATCACCCTCCCCGCCGATGCAGCTCCACACGAAGCAACGATAACACAAGCAATCAATAAAACAATAAATTGGGGGACCGTCCCAACAAAAGAAATTTTTAGCGTCTCTTTAAATTCTTTTGAGCAATTTTCAAATATGGAAGTATATAATGATACATTTCGTCAATTTCAGAATTGTTTTTTGTTCCGGTAATTACGACTTTACCGGTCCAGAAAATTAACGCAGTCATGCTTTTACCCCTCTTGAAATTTAAACCACAAAATATTTCTGGTTCATAAAAGGCACGACGATTTTTTCTGAATTCGTTCAGTTCAATTTCATGTCCGAATTTAAAAGTCGAAACAATATTTTCAACTGTGTGTCCTGTGTAAGAAGCCTTCGGACACCCTGAGCGTCGAATTATTTCTATGAAATTTTTTATAGCATTTTCACAGTCTATCAGACTTTTCGTCCCCAGACATATCATTTTCCCGGATTCCCATAATAAAGCAGTGGCTTTGATGGGGCTTGCACATTTGATAACTGCGGCATTGAATTTTCTAGGGTTATACTTAAATTCGCATTCGGTGATCGTCAGAGAGTTCAGTTTAATGCCGGTACCGAGATTAGCGAGAGCAATTATATTTACGATAATTGGTTTTTGCATTTTTGATACAATGTACCAATCAAATTGTCCTTTCACTCCTTTATATACCCTATCTATAAATAGCAACCAAAAATAAAATAAAATTGAAAAAATGAACTGCCCGCATAAAATTAAATGTTGTCATTACTGTCCCTGTCATTACGAGATTTGTAACAGATGTAAAAAACACAGTCTTTTGCATTTCGGTACATCATTTTTTGATAATTTCTGGCTATGCCCCAAATGCGCGAAACACGTTCCCTATGAAAATATAAATAGATCAAATAAATAAGAGGAATTAAAAATGTTTCGCGGTCCGTTCACTCTAATTCTCTCGGGGGCTACCGGGAGCGGTAAGACCCGTTGGCTATTACGGTTTTTAAAACATCATAAGAATTTAATTGAACCATCGCCTGCCAAAATTCTTTATTGTTACGGTGAGATGAATGATAGTATTTTAGGATTAATCGGGGATGGCGTTGAGACTTTTAACGGGATTCCGGACATGAATAAGATTAAAGAACAGGAAAAACCCCTGTTACTCATACTTGACGACTTAATGCTTAACATGCAGAATACTTTCCTCGATGTACTCTTTACCAGGGGTTCCCATAACTGGAACGTAAGTGTAATTTTTGTAACCCAGAGTCTCTATGGCCGGGACATTAAAACGGCAAGAGCCAACGCACATTATCTGGTATTAATGCGCAACCCTTCTGGACAATTGCAAGTGAGAACACTGGGGTCACAACTGTTCCCAAAAAGACTGAATTATTTCATGGATGCATATCACGATGCGACAGATAATCGTTTCAGCTATCTCGTGATTAACATGCATCCAAATTCTGATGAGGAATTTAGATTATGTAGCAAAATTTTTCCCGATGAGACTCTGGAAATTTATTTACCAATTGATAGTATATAAGAATAATAATTTAAATTAAATTAAAAATGTATGAATTTAGCTCCGAAGTGAAGGAGAATACAGCGTTCCTAAAGAAGCTTGCCTTCCTCAGATCAGAACAAAAGAAGAAAGAATTAATCGAAAACGCTACAGCTGACCAAATTTTGGCAATCGTTGAAATTTGTGCAAATATATTGAGTTTTAATTTTAAACTCACGAACAAACAAAAAAGAAGGTTGGCACTATTCGCGGATTTCTATCGAGAAATTGCCAAATCACGTTCAGAGAAAACAGCAAGAAAAAGGATACAACAGGGTAGTGGTATAGCCCTGGGAGCTATTTTGGTCCCGGTGCTTAGTGTTTTAGCCCAACATTTATTAGAAAAAATAACATCATGAAATTTGCAAAGAAAATGTTAATGATTCCCGAGGCAGAATATTTGGCTCTGCGGAGTGCGATGAATAGTGGTGATTATCTCCAAAATGAAAAAGCAAGTTTAGACGCAAAGATTTCTCAGAATTTACATGACCCCGGCATAAGCGAGGACCTCAAGGCGAAGAGGCACGATTGGCTCTATAAAGAAAGACGTACGGTAAAGGGGATGCTTGAAAATAGACCACAGAAGGTGGTGATTGAGAATCATGGACCCGGTCCAAACGTTGCACCATATCTTGGCCTCAACACTCAATCCAAAGCACAGAAGACTGATGAACCACGGAAAATAATTATTCCTAGGAAGAGACTTAAAGAGCAAACTCTTTATTCCGAATCAGATAATGATACACTTGAGGAGTTAACTCCGGAGCCCCAAATAACACCCACACTCAAAACACCCGTTCAGATGAAACCGTCTATTATACACCCGACCCTTTTAAATGACCTTTTTAGGCACGTAAAGGACAACAAAGATTTATTTAAAATTACTGCGGCTGGAAAGGTACAGTCGAACATGAATTTACCGATCGAAAACAGTAATTACAGAGATGTTTTGGTGTATCTCGCGGGGAAGAAAGATGAAACGCCCCGCGGTGCAAAATTTCTTAAAGATCGGTTACTGAAGGATCCAACAGTAAAAGATATAGTTGATAAATCAAGGGTTATGTGGGGACGTGGAAGGAAAAAGGCAACCAAATCTATAAAAACACCCGGCATAGCACGAGAGAAGAAACCCTTCAAACCACTAATATGGGCAAGACTGTAGAGAAAATGTTATCAAAAATTTATTTTAATTTAAAATCTCCGGCAAGTTTTGCTGGAATTCAAAAAATTTTAAATGAGGCGAAAAGGATTGACCCGGAAATCACGAGTGAAGATGTAAATAAATTCCTAGAAAAGCAGAGAACATACACGATTCACAAACCAATCAGGAAAAGATTCCCGAGATTAAAGACGATACCAAGCGGCTTCCACACCGATTGGCAGTGCGATTTGTGCATATTTGACCAGTTGAAAGAGCATAACGACGGTTACAAGTATCTGTTGGTATGCATCGACGTGCTGAGTCGAATGATCTTCAGTGCACCGGCCAAGTCAAAGAAGAGTGAGGACATGATCGAGGCTTTTGATCGGGTGTTCGAAAAGTCGAAAATTATCCCGATCAAAATATATAGTGACAGCGGACTGGAGTTTCAGGCGGGAAAAATGAAAAAATATTTTGAGGAAAAATTCATCATCAAAAATGTAATGTATAGCCCCGATCTGCATGCTGGAGTCGTTGAAAGGGCAAATCGAACAATAAAGGAACGGTTTATACCGATACTTTACAAAGATGGACACTCTACGATGGGTCGATGTAATAGACAAAATAATAATAAACATTAACAGCAGTGTGAATAGGACATTGGGGGCCAAGCCAATATCCGTTACTTTTGAAAATGCTCGGGCGCTCTGGGAAAAATTATATAAGGAGAAGGAATTTAAAACATCGAAAAAATTTAATATTGGAGATATTGTTCGAATTACCAAGGAAAAGGGTAAATTTGCAAAGGGGTACCTTCCTAACTTTACCGAAGAATTATTTAAAATCGTTATTGTTAATTCGACCACACCTGATTCATACAGGATTGAAGATTTGGAAGGAAATTTAATAAAAGGCATATTTTATAACCAGGAGTTGGTAAAAACAGATGGATGACTTTTACATAATACTACCCTCGAACACACCAGGGCAGGGGAACACTACATCAAAATTCACAGTACGACTCCCCGAGACTTTGGAATTGGGCACAAATTGGTCAGTAGCTCTCTCATCAATTATTTACCCCTACTCATTCACCGCTCTCGGTATAAATGGGCAAGAGTTTATTAAAGTATGGGAAAATGACAGCAGTGTCCCCATTCAAGTTTATTTACCCGACATGAATTTTAAAACCGCCGGGGGATTGGGAAATAAAATTAACGAAGCATTTACACATCATTACAAAATCAAAAAACAACGTGGAAAGAGAGATGCCAAGGCTGAAGAAACCAAAGACTCAAAAATTGATGTCGCAAAGAGGGCCGCTGAACGCGCCGGGAGAGATGTAGAAAGACATTTCAATCAGATCAATAATATCTCGAATTCCATCCAAACCCAAATAAACACACTACGGGAAACAAATACTCAAATTTTAGAAGAGCCTGGTATAAAAATGTGGTTTGACAAAATGGTAGAGATGGGAACCCAAATTCAAACATCTCGAAATGAACTTAAATCTTTTCAAGAAGAGGTAGAGAAAGCTAAAACCACAACCTTAGAGCATGTGGCAAATAATGACATGAAACATGCAAAGAAATCAGCCGATGTCGCAAAGGGAATCGCCAGACAGGCAAAAATCAAATATTCATCAACTCTCGAGGAATATAATGATAAATCGGAAAAGGGTTATAGTGGAATGGTGGATAGGCTTAACTTGGCGCTTGGGGAGCATATTAAACGTAAAGAAATTGAAAATAGAGAACTTGCTGAAGCTGAAAAAGGACCACAAAAAAGAGAGAGACTAGCCAATGAGGATGTTCAATTTCAGTATGATAGCATTGATCAAAAATTTATTGTCTATCTTTCCTCTGCCGTCTCCCACATAGATTTGTCAAAACACCTCGCCTATGTGCTCGGTTTTAAAAACACAAGGCTATTTCATGCAGAAGAGGCGAATTATATGCCAGATTTGACGGGAGGCGTAAGGCAGCTATACATTTATGCACCAAATTTAATAGAAAACACAATTATCGGGAACCAGATGGCTCCACTCTTAAGAATAGTTAACGTCGTCGACGACCCAGGGTCGATTAGTGAAGTTATATATAGCACCGAGTACTTTCATCGTCTACAATCGAAACGAATTTCAGAAATTACAATTGAAATTCACACACCGTTTGGTGAATTCGTTAAATTTCACTGGGGAAGTTGTATTCTTACATTACATTTTAAGAAAAGTATCTTTTAAAAATGACACACGTATTTTTCGACCCCGAGTCGGTTGATTGGTCATCTTTTTTCACTTCCCAACACGGGAGGGGACAGAAACAATATTTCGTCGGAAGCAAGTATCAGCGGGGGTTCGGTTTCCTCGGTAATGTGGCACGTTTCTTGACCCCGATTGCGAAGAACATTGCCTCGAGTGCGGGACAGGAAGGGTTTGCCGCGGGGCAGAGAGTTCTTAGCGACATCGCCCAGGGCCGTGATTTAAGGGATGCCGTCAGGGAACACTCAAAACAGGGTCTGACAAACCTTACCGATAAGTTACAACAATGTGGGAAAGGAAAAAGGGCCCTGATCACTAATAAAAACCGGAAACGGGTGTTTGATCAGTTAAGTTTCATCTAAAGGTATAAATAGATAGCTAACATAAAGAAATAAAAATGTCAACTCTTAAGAAAATAGACAAGACGAGTGAGGATGGTCTCGAGGGGGGCCTTTCGCTGTTCGACATCCCCCCGACGAACGTTGCAATTAATAAATCCAGTATTAGGGAATTACTCCCTCTTTCAGCAATAAATCAATCTGGACCGTATATCTTTAGGCTTTTTTCAGATAATCAGTTTTGTGACCTCAATAAAACTTTTCTTTATCTGTCAACTTCAATTGAGAGAAAAGACAAAAGTAATTGGATTCCGATTACCAAGGACAGTGAAGCTGACCAACACGTCGGTGTTATTCAAAATTTTGGGCACAGCTTTGTCAAAACATTAAAGGTGTCAATTTCCGGCGTTGAGTCTTATGATTCCGGCATCTACTATGCGTTTAGGGCATATATGATGAATGAATTGGGATTTTCAGAAGATGTCAAAAAGGGTCTTTGTGAAGCATCTTGCTATTATGTCGATGATGTCGACCAGGATAGTTACACAAACACTGGCTTTAAAAACAGAGCGTCACGTTTTGCTGACGGAGCCAAATGCGAAACCATGGTGAAACTTAATTTTGATCTCGCCCGTCAGCCCAACCTATTGCTTAATAACTCTGATGTAATTTTTAGCATACACCGAAACACCGATGATTTTCTAATTATGGCACCGACATATGTTTCCGGAAATGCAACCGTAGCGAACCCGCACACATATCGTATTAACATACATGATATTAGAATTTATGTAAAAACAGTCGATATTACCCAGTCATTAAATAACGTAATAAGCAACCAGCTACAAACCACCCCGGCCAAATACCCGGTTAGAAAAATTGAGATCAGGAGTCTTTTCATCCCACGGGGCACTTCCGATCTCTCGCACAATGTTTTTACCAGCATTGTTCCGAGACGTTTAATCGTAGGGTTTGTTTCAACCGGTGCGTATACTGGAAATCCTAAAGAGTCACCATTCGTCTTTGAACATGCCAAAATACGCTCTATCAGTGTCGAAGCGAATGGAAACATATTCCCCGGGTCCCCTTATTCTCTTAATTTTGGAAGAAACAAATACATTCGAGCATTTGTTGACATGTATACGGGACTCGGAATGGACGACGGTGAAAGAACAATGTCGATCAATATGCAAAAATTTGTAATTGGGTGGTGTTTCTTCGTTATTCCGATGACCTCTACTCTCGAGGATACCCCTGGTTTTGAATTGATTCGAAACGGAACGACCAGCATCAAGGTGCAATTTAATGAGCCTATAAAGGACGGCGGGTATGAGATGATCGTTCTGGGGGAATTTGATTCGATTTTATCTATTAATGCTAATCGTGTGCTGAGTAGCGACGGAAGCATATGATGAACTCTCACGAAATTGAAATATTTTTATCCAAACACCCGAAAACGCGAAAATACTTTTTCGGTGTTTTTGCTTCCGATAGGATGCCAAAATTGAAGGACAGGCATTTTCCATACTGTTTTGTGGCAAATACCGACCGGGCGGGAACTACAGGTGAACATTGGATTGCTTGTTTTGCAAATTCGCCGTCAGAAATAGAATATTTTGATTCATTGGGCGATTATCCCAATGAAGATTTAAGTTCATATCTTAACTTATTCGAACGAATCCTCTTTAATGATCGTATAGTCCAACATCAATTCTCAGATGCGTGTGGTCAATTTTGCATTTATTTCTTGACACAGAGATGCTCGGGAATCCCTTATTGTGAGGTCATTGATGGTCTATATAAGGTTCGTCCGCGGGCCGATTTACTAGTTAAGGATTTTGTCAGTAATGTTTAATTTATTTTTTCTCCTAACGATAGTCGGCCAACTCAGTGGAGAAAGGGTTCAGATTCTTTCTGATACCCAACTTTTTGACGACAAGTATCTTACTATGAAAAAGAAATCGGTCAATGAAAGGCTGTTTGGGTTCGATCGGTCGAGACTATGTACGATAAATAGGAATCCTATTTCAGGATGGAGTATATCAATCCAAGAAATTAATTCAATAGAAAAGAGCGGACCTACTAATATCAAGCTTTACCGGGATTTTCGGCAATTAAAGTCCCAAGCGTGCTTTTATTACAATGATCATAGTTATTTAATTTTCCAAAACGAAAAGACAAATGAAACTTCGGTAACAAGAGGGAGTCAAGAAATGATTGTCAGGAATTTTCCCGGTGGGGACCTTAGATTTGATCATATTGATGGTCGACTTTTCGTAATCAGTGATGATCGAATAGACGAGATTGACCTTAGAACAATCGAGAATTTATGGACAAAACACAATGAAACCGAAATTATTACTAAACCGATCGGATCGATGCCATCGTCATACACCGATTTCCTAATAATTGAGGGGCAAATTTATTTAATTAAGGAGAAGAAAATATATAAAGATCGATTTGACTCAAATGAGATACTTCCCAAATATATATCCGATGCAAATAGTGACTTCTTTAATTTTGTCATGTTCAAAGAGTTTGAGAAAATTAAAGTCTCAAATTCTAATATTTGGGTATATTTTCTGTCAATTTTAGATTTGGTAGTGGTCATCATTTGTATTTCAGTTCTCAGAATTTTGAAATTAAAGAGAAAAGGCAAAAACTCATCATATAGTAGTGGTGAGGTAATGGTATATAAGGATTTGCAACGAATATGAAAATGCCTACTCGTGCTCAAAATGAATTCTCTCGTTGAAATTCTATGCGATTTTAACGAATGCGAACCACACGAACTATCTGAAATTCTACGACAGAGGAAGAAAGAAAATTTGAAGTTTTTGAGAAGACATGCCCTAATAACGAGACACCTTAGGCACAATCTGTTTATTTCACCGGATGACATCGCATTTAACGGTTCTAATAGGCTTTTTGCCTACCGAGGTTTCCTCGGGGTTACTGTCGAACAGCACCTCTACTCTAGACATCGGGTCAAACTACAATTCCCTCAACTACCGTGTATAACTATGTACCAGAATAATGGTCATAGGTGCTATTTTCCCCTTGAACTTTTGGATTTTTTATAAAAATATTACGGCTAACAGGAGTGGGCCTTCACTTTAGACCGTTCCACCCCCGCTAGTCATAATATCACTTTAATTATTTATTCAACTTTATTTAACAAAAAAAATACATTTAAATACAAAAAAAATTAATAAAATCCAAATGGCATCACATTAAGTCCTTCATCGATTATCCCCTTCTGGCAGACCGGCTTGTACATTTTGTGCTTCTCCCTCGTCACCACTTTCGAATCCCGCGTTGGCCTAAATATTGATTTTTTAATGAGTCAAAATTTTTGAAAAACGTACCCAAAATCATTCTTGTACACGAAGAATGCCGGGTCCACCTCGCCTTTTCCATAATTCAGTACCATCTCCCTGAATGTGTCGTAATGTAATGTTTTCCTATTGTCCACGTCGAATGTAATCCCCCTTATCTTCATAACGTATTCAGTCTCCTCCGTCTGCTTATTTTTCATTTTCAATGCGTACTGCTTCGCTCCTCCGCAACAATATTCCTCAATCTCATAGCCGCCATATTCCTCGCTCATCTGTCCCAAAAATTTCCCCGTCGTGATCGGCTCCACGTCCCTATCGTGTAAAACAAAAATGCTGTCCGTGTCCGTGTACAAAATTTCTCCTCCGTTTCCCTCCGCTTCTCTCATGAATTCTAATAATTTTAACCGCGCCATACTCGTCGTCCTAAAAATTGGGTTATATACAAATTTATAAGTTTTAACTCGCCATAAACTGATGATTATGTTACTTGACTTGTGTTCCATCACAAAGTCATCCTTGTCCCTGTAGATCAACCTAATCGCTTCCTCCGAATATTCAACAATATCACACATCTCAATTTTATGATCACACGCAATTTTATAGTACTCCGAGGCCCTATCTATTACCGCATTCTTGTTCAAACAATTTCTCATCGAAAACTTACCCTAAAAGTTAAAATTAATGACCATATATTTATTTTTTAATTTTCTTACCCATAAACTATTAAGCATCAATTTGCTGATGTACCGCAATCCCGGATTCTTCTTCACTTTAGTCAACTCAATTTCGATTCCATATTTTTCTTTATATTCTTCTCTCCAAATATTCTTCTGCTCATCCGTCTCAACCCCCTTCGGAAAACCGCTCGCCTCCTCCTTCAGTTTCAAAAATAATCTCACATATCCCTTGAATAAATCGTCTGCCTCTTCTTCGTAATGCCACGCTCTATAAAATCTGTCCACAGTATATCCGCATTCCAACGCCTTCGCCTGAAAAAACGAAAATTATTTTTAATTTTAAAAATAATTTCTTACTAATTCGACGCTGGTGTATGTCGCCACGTATCTCCGCTGTGCTCCATCATGAGGGCACTTGTAATTACATCTCGTTGTTTCTTTCTTAAATTTTGACGCACATCTCCAACATAACGGAAACAATAACCTATCATCGCACTTCAACTGCAAAACTGGAACCCGCAACCCCCTTGGTGGGTTGACCCTCACTTTATATAACCCCTTATACTTCAAATCGTCTGGGCTCGTCCAATTAACATTAATCTCATCGCTCTTCGGTATAATAATCTCAGGCAATCCAATCGGGTAAGCTGTACCGTAATTCACTGACGGATACAGACTCACAATATCGTAAACACTAATTTTTTTCTTCTCATCCGATTTTGCATACAATTTCATCGGCCCAGTCCTCCCTCCCGCATAAGCCATCCGCGGATCAATCGGCCCCTTCTCGTTCCCTCTGTCGTCGAAGAAGTCACGCATCTCTTCATTCTTTTTTAGTTCCTTCTCAATTTGACATCCCTGAAAAAGCACAATTAATAATTCAAATGTCAAATAAACTTACCCAAACTTCTTCGACGTCCAAAGTCTTCCGCAGCTCCGCCAATCTCTCCTGCGTCTCATCGTTCAATTCCTGGGCCGTCCTTCCACCAATCAGTTCCGCCGCCGAGTCATAACAGTTCATACATCCATGTATATAGCATCCCATCACCTCAATGCATTTGTCGCGTCCTCCCACATTCGCAATAAATCCATCCAATTTATAATTTCCAATTTTGACCTCTCGTCCATTCCCCGCGTGCCTAATTTCAATCTCATCACGCTTGCTCCGCCACTCCAAATACTTTATTGCCATCACGCTGGCCCGATCACACCGCTCATATCCCTTCTCCGGCACAATCGATAACTGCTCCTTTAACAAAAACATAGCCTTAAAAATATTCATCGCAACACCCGCATTCGTACAGCTCCTCGGTAGTGGGTCAAATCTTTTCGTAATATCGTTAATCAATATCCTCCTAAACTCAATAATCGATAACAGCAATATCTCCGTGTCGTTTCTGCAATAATTTCTCAATTCGTCATTCAAATAAAAGGGTGTCTTCTTGTTTTCGTGGTACCTGAAAACGAATTTTTATTATGCTTTGTCCTTCTTTTCTTACCATTTTTCGAATTTTGCGTATTTTTCCTTATTCATAGATCCCGGAGAATAGTCCTCCATCGGTGGTAGATGTTCCAAAAGTCTTCCATAATTTTCTTTCTTATTGTAGTAATAGGGGAAAAAGGGCTTGTCCTCACAGCCCAAATTGAAGGTCGCCTTCAGCGACTCGAGTTTCACCGGCATCAATAAGCATGAGTCTCTCCATATCAGCATTGAATGTTTCCTCGAATTCTGCACTTTAAATTCATAAATTTTTAGTCCGTTGATGAGCGGTATCGGGTTCTTCCCGGTACGGCAGAGGTAGTTAAATATAAAATGTCCTGAAATTTTTAAAATAAAAAACATTTTTAAACGATCATTTACCGTCAAATCGTCCGGCATTGTGCGCAAAAATGTACGTGTCATAATTTGTAAAGGCCGTTAAAATCCATTCCACAAAATCCTTCGTCGGCTCATGTCCCTCCGCCTCACTCCAATCCTTGGTCCTCTCCTCCCCACAAATTTTGCAATTTGTCCTATTTTTATCGTCACAACACTCTGTACACGTAACTCTCACCGAAATATAATTGATCACATGCTCTTTCTGGTCCCCCTTATAAATCGAATCCTGCGATGTTTCCGAATCCTAAAAATTAAGACCTATTTACTGATTTTTCTTTTTGCTAAACTTACCCAAGCGACAATTCGGTAGACGTCCTTGTCTTCCTTTTCCTCTATCGGCATAATATAACAACCCCTCTTGGGGTCATGGCTCACACTACAAAGTTGGCAATAAGTCTCACCACATTCATGGTCCTTCTTCGGGTTAAATCGATAAATCTTGTCACAGATAACGCAACGCCTCCATAATTTACAAGTCTCATGTCCCTGATGATAGTTATAACACTCCCAATTGTAAAAGTAACGGCGACACTTCGGGCATTCAATCTTCACTCCACTCTCCTTTCCACACGGTACTCCGCCCACTCTGTTGCAATAATAACACCTAGCCCGACACTCCAAAGTATGATAAATATCACGCGAGTAAAAGCACTCACAATCAACGCAAAATTTCCTCCCGCGATTAAAAAAGCAGACGTAATTCTTCAGACCATCCCAGTGAGTGTTCTCCAAAAATAATGGCACGACCATCTCTCGCCCCATAGGCCCCTTCCATAAAACACGGATCGATTTCCGCGGATCCGCAGACTTCTCAAACGCAACAACCCGGAATTTTCCGGGGTAAATCTCATCCTAAAAATCGGTAATTTCTATGTTTTTTCCCAAATTTTAAACCCACCCAATAATTCTGAACATTCGGCAAGTGTTCCACTCCATAGCTATGTTCGTTAATATCAATTCCACAATTACGTAATAGTTCGTATGCCGCCTCCCTCTGTCTCATAATATTATTCATAAATCGATTAAAAATATTCCGATGCACTTCCAAATATAACTTTGACGCCACTAACGCATAAAACAGACAAAATTTATCCACATTCGAAATCCTTAATAAAGTTATATCTTTTCATTAATTTAAATTGATTTTTTTTTATTATTAAATAAAAATACTTACCTTATCCGTTGGTGTTCCTTGAATCCGAAATCAAATTTGTGTACATTTCTCGGCCCTTCTCCATTGGGCATCGTCACGCAAGTAATTTTCATCATAATAGGCTCCGAAAGCAGCAACATTTTCTTATTCTCCTCTCCATCCCCGCTCTGCCCCAACTTATTAATCTCCTGCATAATAACATCCGCATTGTTCTGCGGGTACGCCCTGTACGGTAACCAAACCGGGGAAGCAAGCCCGGCACCCGTTATTGCCACCCCAAACATCCGCACTTTCCGCTTCATCCTTTCTTCCGTAGTCTTAAAAGCCGCCTTAATCATTGTGTCAATTGCGTCCCTCATCGCTTCGTCAGGGCGTCTCACATCCGAATTGATCCGAAATTCCGTAATGTTCTTCGTGAATCCAAATTTTTCGCAAATCGTCGACCGTTCGTCAATTAATTTATAATTTTCCATTTCCTCAGTAAAATTGTTCCTGAAAAATTTTTGATTAAAAATTGTAATAATTGTCTCTTATATATTATTGCAGAATTTTGTTTTTTTTTTAATTATTTACCCTATAGCTCGAAAATCCCATTTTTTGGTCGACGGCCCGCCTTGTTGCGAAGTTCCATTACGTTTTGAAGTCATTTTTAATTAAATTTAATATTTTTAAATAAGAGCGCACAATTTTTATTTTAGCAAAATCCAACTTTTGGTTGAACTGAATGGAGAAGTGAATTTGGGCGGCTTTTATAGTGGCCGCAGAATGGCTCGTGTCAGCTGACACCTGGCACGTGACTGCCGTCTCAGTGAATATTTCACTGACAGTGCGGAATATTTCGTTGACAAACGATACATTTTCGACGCACCGGCAGAATGTCACGTGTCTATTGCGAAATATGCAACAAAAAAAAAAGTCACATGCAGATTGCGAAATCGATGGGGAAATTGCGAAATAGGAAACCAATCAATAAATATTTTTGGTCCTCGGCATCGCGGCACACCGACGGAGTGGATTAGAGTGGCGATGTATTATCGACTAATTTTATCGATTAATTTGCGCGGCGGCAGCATCGATGGGGAGGGTGGGGCAGTGTCATTATCAATTATTTTTATCGATTAATTTGCGCGACTGGTATCGATGGGGAGGGCGGGCAGTGTCATATTGATTTTTTTATCGATTAATTTGCGCGACTCGCATCGGCGGGGAGGGCGGGCAGTGTCATTATTGATTATTTTTATCGATTAATTTGCGCGGCGGTGCATCGGCGGGGAGGGATGAGCAAAAAAAGCACCCGTGCGGATTTGGGGAAATCTAATTTGGTTGCGGGGCAACATCAAAGAGGTCCAATAGGTTTCGGTTCTGGGCGGCAACTTCAAAGTGGTCCAATAGGTTTGGGTTCGTTGGGCGGCGACTTCAAAGGGCGGACCCCTCCCATAGGCACGGGTTCGTTCCGGGCGGCGACTTCAAAGGGCTGCACCCCTCCCATAGGCACGGGTTTGTGCGGGGCGGCAACTTCAAAGGACTGCACCCCTCCCATAGGCACGGGTTTGTGCGGGGCGGCAACTTCAAAGGACTGCACCCCTCCCATAGGCACGGATTCGTGCGGGAAACACCCGTGCGCAACCGTGCGCTTTTGGGACTCTATACTACTTATATTAATATTATCTCAAAAATAATTAAAACTACGATACATCAAAAATAAATAAAATAAATAAAGTAATGCCTAAATTATATCAGCTTTAATTCGATCAGTTTAAATTAAAAAATGTAATTTCAATATAGTACTTAATTGTTTATTCAAAAAATAAAAATTTAATATTTACGTGATTTAAAATTTCTAAATGTTTTTTTGAATTCTTTTTAATAAACTCAATTATGTGGACATATTAAATAAAGATTAATGGAATCAAATTACATAAATAAAACATCAAAAATTACGCTTAATTTATAATATTTAGTTTTTTCAAAGTATAAGAATAATTTTATGAAACTTATTTATTAATTCAAATAAGAGTGAGTACAAATTAATTTATTGACTATGTCGGAATTCCGACTTCCGATTTCCGAAATTTTTGATGAAAAGTCGGAAATTTTCGGAAATTTTTTTAAATTTTTTAAAAATTTATTATTAGTATATTTAACTTAAAATTTAGACATTATATGATTAACATAAATTATCAATTTTTGTTGTAAATTTTCAATAGCTTTGTTTTAATTCTTATTGGATAGAGTTTGTTTATAAATATTTTCAAATGTCCATTAAACTATTTCTGTAAAAAATTTTTAATTTTAATGCTTTTTAGCATCATTTTATTAGTGGCCACCAAAATAATTTCAAGATGGACCTAAGGAAATGTAATTTATTAATTTATATTTTAAAATTTTCAATAAATATTACAACATAAATTAATAATTGTAATTAATATGAAGAAAATTTAATTTAAAAAAAAATCAGAATTTATAATAATAAAGCAAATATCAGAGAAAAAATAAAAACAATAGTGAAAAGAATTTTTCTAAAAACAATTTATTTTATTTATAAAGGGATAGAAAATAGAGTCAGAAAAATAGAAGAATACATAAAATAAATTCACCTATTTATTTATCTGCGGACTCATATAAAATTTAATAAAATCATGAAAATTTAATTAAAGTATTTAATATAAAATCTAAAATTAATCTTGAAAATTTTGAGATGTGCTGCTACTTCATTAGAAGCTGCTTTACTTGCGTATTTTCAAAGTCTATATACTTCTTTGGCCTTTTATGTATTTAAAATTAATACAATAAATATTATTGAAATTTTCTATAGAAATAATTTTTTGATGCAGAATTTATAATTATAAATCTAAAATTAATAATATAAATTAAATCATTTCAAGATCAAAATATTATTCACCAAAGCGTCCTCTGATAAGGTAGTTAACAAATATAATATTTATACTTTTTTCGTTTATTTATTTTAAACATTTAAATATATTATAAATTTGAATTATGACTTTTTATTTTCTAAAAGAATGCAATGTATTTGATATGATTTGTCTATGGTTTTGTAAATATTTATATGAAAATACCGGCAAAAAATTTAAAAAAATCAATAACTACATTATTTTACTTTTTTATATTATTAATTGTTTTTTTTCTATTATTTTTAGCTTATTAAAAATTTTTCTATTAATTTTTATTTAAATTTTGTTGTTTTTTATGAAGAATATATAATTGAAGAATCTAAAAGCATAGAATTCAGGAGAATCGTAAATATTCCAAATTAATTTTCTAATATAATTAATTCCCTATAATAAATTATTTCTTTTTGGATCATTCAATTCTTACTACATTTGTAAATATTAATCTTATATTGGAATCTTTCAAATCCAATTTTTATCGAATGATTTTCATTTTGAAATTTTGTAACTTTCAATCATACTCTATCAACTCATATCTTCATATATTTACGTTAATTTTTTTTAACATTTCAATTTTCGGTGTAATTATTTTTTATTAAATTAAATAATTTTAATATTAAAAATTGATTTTTAATGCAAACAAATTTTAGTAGCAAAATCTGAACATTATGTTCGTGATTACAATTAATATTAATAAAAATATAAAATAATAACCAGAAAATAAATAAAGAAATAAAAGATAAATGTTTTAATGCTTTAATCTGTTTAATTTATAACTAAAATATAATTGAAAGAACAAAACAGTGATTTGTGCATATTTATGAAACATGAAAATAATATTACATAAATAAATGTTGGCTTATTAATAATTAATTTTTTTTGAAAATCAAAAATAAAATGGCTTAGAAATAACCGATAAATTATGAATGCAAAATATAAATAAAATCTAATGTAAAGCTTAATATATACAAAAGTACGTACAGCAGAATAGATCCGCCGACAGAAGAACTCTGCCCAGAATTTTCTTTTAATGCATTTTTAAAATATTAATTATGTCAAATCCACAAAATTTATTTGGAATATAAATATTTTGCTTGATAAAACTTTAATTTGAATTAAATGAAATAAAATAACAATTTTACTGTTCTCACATTAATACTTTTTTTATGGTTTGTTTTAAACATTTATTAGATAGCAAATTGAAGAATTTTTTTATTGTAAAATTAAATATCATTTAAATTATTAATAAAAATAAATTTTGTTTATTAAAACAATAATTTAAAAAATATAAATTTATTCATAATAAATTTATATTTATTATTTTTATTTTATTAATCTCTTTAGTTAAAATGTTATTTAAAAAAGGAATTTAAATTGATTTAATTCGAAAATTTAAAAAGTAAAACTTTTAAAAATCTTTATTTATTTAAAATTGATTTTATATATACAGTAAATTATTAATTGTTCTAATTTTCTTTTTTATTATTAGAAAAGTGAAGAATAATTAAATTAATAAATAAATTTTAAAAAAGAAAATTGAATATATGGCTAATTTTTTATTTATTATTTTACTTAATAAAGAGCGTCAATGGATGGATGCTTTATATAAATTCACAAAATATTCAAAATATATTTTTTTGGTTTATAAACTTTATTTATAAATTTCAAATATTCAAATATTATTCCAAGCAAGAGTATAAAAGTATTTTGAATTTAAAATTTAAATAATTTTTTAATAAATCCAAAAATATTAAATGAATTGAAATTGAAAAGTGATCTTCAATTTATATATGAAAAATTAATTTTGATAGAAGTTATTTAGAGTAAATTTTTAAAATAAATATCGTTGTTATATTTTTGAAAAAATATATTAAAAAAATTAAAAAACAATATAATCATTTAAACATTAATATTAATATTTTAGTCTCTATTTCGTTTAATAATATTTAGCTTACTACAAATCGTTTTTATAAAATTAAGCTAAATTAAAAGCTATTTATTTAATTAAATGATGATTTTTAATTGTTATTTTGACTTTTATTCTTTTTATTTCTATAGATTTTGTCTTTATATAATTACATAGGGATGGGATTTATTTATACTAAAAACCGCCAAATATGTACATATGTGTGCGAAAAAGCCCCAATGTGCTAAAACTCAAAAGAGGCCAAAATATTGTCTAAAATTGAAATTAGTGACATTTTAATAAATTCACATAATAAACAAACTTAATAAAATTTAAATAATAGAATAGTCAATAAAAAATATTAGCACAAATTAATGATTAATTTTTAGTTTAAATCTTTTATTTTAATTTATGCATAAAATTTGCCTATTTTACTTTAATTTTACGTATTTTTAATCGAAATGTTTAAAGGAATTTTGGTTTTTTAACTTAAATATTTTAAAGAATTAATAATATTTTTAGGTTTATTTGAATTTTTAAAATTCGGTCGAATATGGGTATAGCGTTTTAGATTTTTTGTTCTGGAAAAATATTTACAAATAAATTTAATTACATATTATATACAAATATTTTATTTTCTTAAAATTGATTTTTTTTCAATTTTTATATATTTTTAATAAATTAACATTATTTTTAAAGAAAATTGTATTCATTTTTAATAATATTTTTTTTTAAATTTTAATAAAAGCTATTTCAAAAAAATATTTGTTTAAATTGAATATCTCTCGTACTCCAGTTGAGTTTAAATATGTTTAGCAATAAAAAATTTAAAAAAAAATGACAATATTATTAAATAAAATCATTCACAATATTTTAACTAATACACATCTAACAATCAGCATATAAAACACTAAAAATGCTAATAAATAAATATTTTACATTTAAATAATTTATAAAATTTAATGCACCATTAATATCAATCAATAAATCAATGGCAAAATAGCAAAAGATTATGTAAAGATGATAAACATATTAAATTAAATTTAATATAATTCTAATTTTAACAAAACAGAAAGAAAATAAAAAAGAACAGCCAACTGAGCCGTTCAGCCAGTCTGTCTGACTCGACGAATTAATTAAAAAAAATGTTTTTTTTTTTAAATTTTAATAAACTTTAATCATGTTTTTTAATTTTCAAAAACTTCGGCATTTAAAGTATTAAAATATACATTATTTCCTAATGAAAGTTTAACCTTTAAATATTTTAAACAAAATATGTTCGGGTGTGACCTGACCGAGACATTATTTCAATAATGTAAATTATTTTTTAAAAATTTCTTCAATGAAAATTTTAAACAAAAAAATTTATATAAATTTACTTCTTTAATCATTTCAACGGAAGAAACCTTCAATAATTGTAAAACTATTTGAAAACACAAAATATTTATGAATAACATGTTAGAAAAGAAATTTTTTTCAAAATCAATTCATAAACAAAGATAGTTTCAATAGAAAAATAAGAATTATTTTCAAAAGAATTCTCTATTGCATATTATTTAGTTTAATTATACAAAACACATAAAGAATAACAAAAATTAATATAAATGAAAAAACATTGAGTCTGAAGCAATTAACTGAAATAATATATCAAACTAATTAAAAAACGAATGGTAATAAAAGAAAGCAAAAAATATCAAATAGGTAAATAACAGTGCCACCGTTAAAATTCTTCCAATCTCATCGTTGGAACGAGTTCAGTGTTCGTAGCATTATCGAGTTGGTAATAGTTAAAAAACAATAATAATTCTAAGATTCAAAAGCAATGCTAGTGCAAAGTTAAATTTTCTCAATAAAAATGTATATTCAAAATATTAATTTATTAATTTAAAAATTAAAAGGAATAAGCCTTTTTAGTACGGTATGAAATAATGAAAAAATACTACTAAATTGCAAATTTTCATTGTAATAGTAAAATTTACTAATTGGAAAAATATCAAAATTAAAAGATAATCAAAACGTCAATAAAATATATCATAAACATATACTAATAATTGGCAAAGATGTTTATAATCAATTTTTATTATTACTATTTATTATTATATACATAATTGACAATTCAATAAAAAATAATGACTATTAAAGTATATTATTTATATAAAAAAAATATAAGCAGCAGCTAAATCATTAAATTAATTAAGATTTTAAGTAAATAAATTTAATATTTATTTCTATTGAACAAAAATAAAAAAACACAGCTAACATTATAATTTTGAAAACGACCAACCCAACTCTTCGAATTTGGAATATTTAAATCTCTGAAGCAATCAAGAAATAAATCCTTTATAATATTTTGTTTAAACATCATTAAAAGCATTCAATTTAAAGTAAAATAATTAATGAAAAAAAATCAAAATGATTGTTAGTTTAAAAAGAAATCATAAATATTAAAAAAGTGAATTTATATAAGTATTAATCAATATTTTGTTTTCATAAAATTTACTTTTAAAATACTCAAAATACTTGAGAAATTAAAAGAAGTACCTGAATTTATCGCATCTTTAAGTTTTAAAATAAAAAGTTATACAAAAATATTTTGAAAATTTTTTAAAATGAATTTAATTATATAATTTTAAATAGAAAAAAAAAATTAATAATATGCAGATAAAATTAAAATTGGTTATACCAAACAACCAACATCGTTTAAATTCAGCATTAAACCTTTCATTGCGCGTGATAATAAATAATATAGAATCAGATGAATAGCATTTTAAAATATAAAACAAAAATAAAAAATTCAATAAATTACCAAAAAATAATTATTTGAGAAACTCTATTTATTTAATACTAATTAAAACATAAAATATTACAATGTTAAAACAATTAAATGATCATAAATCAATGTTAAAATAACCTTAAAAACAAAGAATTATTCATATCAACGAATAAAAATTTATATCTGTTTTTTGTTTTAATATTAATATTTTCAAAATATTCTTTCGATTCAGTTTATTTTGTTGGAATTATTATAATGTCACTTGATTGCGAATCAGCAGAAAGTTCATTTTTTCATGAAAAAAAGCAATGTATTACTTTTTCATTATTTATTTATTCTTTACTATTTATATAAATTCTTATAAAATTATATTTTTGAACATTATGACCAAGTAACCAAGTGATTTTATTATAAAATATAAATTATTTGTTTATTAAATTCATACAAATAAGAGGAGAAGTTAAAATAAAAGTAACTAAAATTATATTTATATTTAATAAAATAATTAATTAGTTAAAAATTAAGTAAAGATAATATTTAATACTAAACCGTAAACAATTAACAATTTAACAATAAATTGCATAAAAATATTTTTAATAAATTGATTTTTAGATCTAATTTTTAAAAAGTATAATTTTTCTATTCAAATTTTAATTATTCACCCGTGTAATTTCAAAACAGTTATAAATGAGAAAAATTCAAGTAATAAATAAATGATTGCAAGTTCTGGGTGCATAAATAAAGTCAGGAATTACATAATTTAAACGAACAGCATAATATATGAGATAAACCCGATTTTCAACATGTGAAATTTAAAATATTGTAACACAAAATATTATAAAAATCAAAGCCATCATAAATATTTTATAATTATATTAATAAAAAATTAAAAGAATTAATTAAAAATTTATTTGATTTAAAAAAATTGCGTGCCCTTCTCAATAGATAAATTGTATGTATTTATTTGTTAAAATGATGAAGAAAACACAATTTTTGAAGGATTTTTATTTTATTCAGCAAATTACAAAATATAAATGTTTAGAAAATTATCATTTTATTTGTATGAATTTGATTTACAAAACGTTTATATTTATAATTTATATCAAAGAGAAAAAAATAAATATGATTATGAAAAAAATAAAAGGTGCTGGAAATTTATTAATATAAATTTAACCCTCAAATTTAGTCTATATTATTATATTATTTAAATTAGCAATTTTAAATTAATATTATATCTTGAACATATGAATAATTTTCCTATTTTGTTGAAGAAATTCATAGAATATATTACAAAAAGATAATTTTTTTAGAAAACAGAAATAATATTTCCTTTTCATTCATTTTCGCATTTAAAAAATTTTTTTGAATTTTCTTTCTACGGCCCGGAACTATTTTTAATGAATTATAATTAATTACTTTATCCTTTTTTTAATATTTGATTCATTTATTATTATTATTTTATTTTATTTATAAGCAAAGTAACTACAGCAATTACAAATTAATTTATGATATATGAGTAAAAATCTTACGTGGTGAGTCGATCAAAAAAAGTTCTGTGATTGGTAAAATAAAATAAATAAATTTAATTATTCGACTCACAAAATTCATATGTGAAATCAATACTTTCAACAGTATATTAAGCTACCACACTAAATGTATTTGTCGAAGATACATTAAACCGATACAATATTGAGTCGAAGGAAATGAATGGTATTAAAAACTTTTTATTTAAATGCAAAATTAATATTCAATTTATACATTTGAATTCTGTTTTCTTATTGATGATTCGCTTCTTATTTCTAATTTTTTACTATTTAAAATTATTAACACAAAAAATTTTAATTTAAAAAATAAATATAAACACAGCTATTAATAAATAATTAAATATTAAATTTTAATCCAAATTTGAAATTGCAAAAAATGATAGTTACTTAATTTATAAGTAATGAAATATCTTAATTAAATCAAATTTTAAATATAACATTATAAACTTGATTAAATTTTGTGTTCTTTTCACTCAGGTAAAGGACCATTGTTTTTCTATTGATATTCAAAAACTAATTTAAAAAATGGTTTATGCTGAAAACCCAAATTAATGGCCTCATTAAATTTGTAAATTTAATCAAAA
This sequence comes from Heterodera schachtii, assembly GCA_023374025.1. Taxonomy (NCBI): domain Eukaryota; kingdom Metazoa; phylum Nematoda; class Chromadorea; order Rhabditida; family Heteroderidae; genus Heterodera; species Heterodera schachtii. Next base: position 1,047,644 of record SIJG01000036.1, on the reverse strand, counting down.
ATATAGATGATTTATAAAATAGATTCTAAGTATCCTTATATTATATTTTAGAGGAATAAATATTTTTTTCTAAAAGTAAATAAAAAATAAATAAATTTTTCCAATTTTGACCGATACACAATTAAAGTAATTTTTGGACAAAAAAAATTAACCTCTCCAATGATTTTAACATGAAATGGACAATTTTCTAGCCAATAATAATCAATATTTCACCTCAAAATTTTACTTATTTAAAAGTCTTAAAAATTCATCAATATAAAGACATATAAAATTTATACTTTCGAATTGACAATAAAGTATTTTAAAAAAAAGAATTAATTAAATTATGCTAATAACGAACTTAATAATACCCTACAGAATAAAATATATATCGCTTGTTTCAAAATTTTTTTTTAAATAATCAAAAAAGTGGTTTAACTATCATTTTGAGAAATATTATCAAAAACCCCTTATTGTTTTTTTTAAAAAAGTAACAAATATGATAAAGACTAAAAAATCTTTTTACATAAATCACTATGATAATTACAACTAACTTTATTTTAAATATTATAATTTATTCGTGAAACTATTAGCCAATAAAGATTAAAATTTTTATTAAAATATATTAAAATTCCTTTATTTTCTTTTTCTATTCTTACCCAATTAAACTAGCTATAAGATTCAAACTGGCAGAGAATATATCAATGAATATTTAAAATACAATTATTTATTTTTAAAGTCCTAATGTAGCGCTTAATAAATTTAAATGTTTAATCAATCTATTATTAATATTTTACACATTATCTTTTAGCATATTATTTAAACTTTTGTCAAAACTGACCATAATATATCAGCATGAATTTTATCATATTTATACTAAAAGTAAACTATAATTGTAAAATAAATATTACAGAAAAAACTGAAAATGAAGGTGGATAGAGACCATTTTGTAAAATAGAAATTAGATATTGAAGAATTATAAATTATTCTTATTTTACTAGCCTATTTATCAGTTTTTAATAAGTTGACCAAACTTTACTTTGTATTTTCTCAATTCAATTTAAAATAGCGAGCAGATAATAGTAATTAAAGAATGTATGATTAATTTTATCGAATTACTGAAAAACAAGAAAACAAATAGAAATTGAATAATTTTCAATGCAAAAAATTAAATTAAGTAAATTATTCAAATTAACTTAATATTCAATTTAAGCCTTATATTATGAAATATAAAAAGGAAACTTTCAAAAAGAATTTATATTAGGATCGAAACACAATAATTAATGGAATGGAGATTATTTATTTTTGAATATATTTTTTTTATAAATAAATTTATTAATTATAAAGAATGAATTAATATATGAAATTAATTTAAAATATTCTCTTTGTTATAAATTATTTATAATTATTTTAGTGAATATCTTCTAAAGCAAGAAAATCTTAATTACCATTTTTAATTAATTAGCCTTTATTCAATAAATTTGTTAAATTAATTATAAAATTAACAATTAAATAAGTCCTAATAAAATAAAAATTTGATTGCGTTATTTAAAAACAAATTCATCTATTTTTTACAAAATAAATTTTAAAAATTTTATATTAATATTATATTGTATAATTCTTATTTAATTAGTTCAATTCATTTTCTTACTTTTTTCTTGTAATTAATTAAATTATATAAATTTTTATTTTTAAATTTTATATTTTGTTTTTATTTGTAGTTAAAATAAGCATGATGTATGTTTTAATTTAATTAATTAATTATTGTCACATTCGATAGGTATTTTTTAAATTTATCACGTATTCAATCACAACTGCTTTATTATTTGGCTTTTAATTAAGTTTTATTTTTGTTTTATTAAAAAGTCACTTTAATTGAAAGAAATTAAAATAATTGGGTACTCAACATTTATTATTTATTGTTTTATATGATTTTAGTAATCCAAATAATTTTTGTCGGTTTTGTAAATGGTCGGTAAACTTAGTTTACTTTTTTATATTTACAAACCTAATATGAAAAACCAAAAATAAATTTATTCATTCAAAAATTTATGTCATTTTTTTAATAAATTTATGAAATATATTATTAATTCAATCTTTTTCAGCTGAATAATTCAATCTTTATTCAATACAAAATTAAAATTCATTTTTACAAATAATTAACTACAGTCTTTACTTAGAACATTTCTGACTAATTTCAATTTTCCCTTTGTAAAATAAATTAATTCACTTGAATATAATAAACATTTAACATTTTGAATTATAATTACGTAATGAATTTAAATATAATAATGATAATAATAATATTATATAATTAAGTTCATCATTTCTCTATTCCTCATTGAGACATTATATTATTTATTTTAAACTGATATTTATTTTTTACCTGTTATTGCGCTTCAATAAAAATACAACACTGAACTACAATTTATAATACAAGAAAAATAATATATAAAAAATTATAAGAAGTATTAACTAATTACGAATCAATATCTAAACAGTTAAATAAAAGACAAAAAATTAGTATAATAATAATAATAATGAAGTTTTTGAAATTTAATATTCACTTTATATCTTAAAATCTTATTATTTGTATTCAAAAACGAAAAAGATGAATATTTATAATTTATTAACCAATTCTCAAAATTTACTAAAGAATAAAGTTTATTACATTGGAATTAAAATATTTTAAATTCGTTAATTAAGAAACCTTATATAATTTTGAATTTAGGTTTTTTGGAAATTTTATTTGAAGGCCCACAGTTTTTTCTAATTGCCGACGAAAATGAAATTGCAAAAATTTTATTTCACTTCATAATGTTACAAGAATTTCGTCCGTCCGTCAGTTGATTTCAACAAATTTTGGTGTTTTTGCGTTTTATACAATGGCATTTGAAGAACGGCACGACCGGTACTGTAGGCATAATGAAAAAATATGGCAGCCAAAATTAAATGAAAATACGTAAAAATGTATTGCATTCCAATTTGCAATGACATTTGAATTGGCATTGGCATTGATACTAATTGTGAGTAATTAATGAATCAAAAAATTTTGTCAATTTTGAATTCATTATTTAAAATTTTTTTATTTTCTCCGAATCATCTTTGGTCATTTCTGTTTTTATAAAGTTAACCATTCTCTTTATTTAAATTTTAATTTTTGTTATTTATCTTAAAGAATTATTTTGTAAAATAATTCCAATTTATTTTATAACATTTGCCTTAAAAATAGCCGAATTGAAAGAAATTTTGGAAAACTTATGATCATTTATGTCCATTTTTCAAAAATTTAAGTGAAAAACTATTTCAGGCTTTGACAATGTCTTTACCAATATGAATCCACTGCCGATAGAAATTAATTCGATAGAAATTAATTCTTTTTTGATAATTTTCAATATATAGCAAAGTTATAATTGATTGCCTATATTTTTATATGATTACAGAAAGCATAATTTTTGCAAAAATTATAATAATTAAAACATTAAATTATAATAAAAATGGGTACTTTCCTGTTTTGGGGCCGCACCCAAAAATTTTAAAAAATTGTGTGAATTTCTTTGGTGTGAAGATTGCAAACACCGAGGAGCTGACTCCATTTGACGAAATTTTGTCTGAAATTGCTGCATTTATGCCCCCTCATTAGTGTTACGCACGCCTTGTTTATTTTGCGCGCTCTTTTGTTGATTTTTTAAAATTTTTGGGTGCGGCCCCAAAACAGGAAAGTACCTAAAAATGGTATATTCCTGAGCTCTACATAAATAATAAGTTATTAATATAAAATATTCATCTATTTTTCGTCTCAAATGTTGTATAAAAAGTAGTCTTAATCAGTAAAGTTTCGTGATGTCATTTGCTTCAAATGTCATTTTCATTTTTATCAATATTCTTTGCACTCAATTGAAACTTAATTATCGATTTCCAACAATGGCTTCAATTAAATCTAAATTTTTAATTATAATAAAAAGAATTTAAACAAAATTTTTAACAATCATATTAACACAATGCACTCTGGGTTTTTCAGGATTTTTACGGCACATCAAACATAATGAGAAACTTAATTAATTGTTTTAAAAACTTGGTTTATATTAATAAAAACAATACCTAACAATATAAATGATAAAATAATCATATAAAAAAATAAAAGAAAATAAAAAAATAAAAATAATATTTATAAAAATTTACACTACCACAGACATTGTGTTCACATTATGCATCTTTCAAGAAAATTTAAAAATAATCTTAAATCTTTAACAGAATTAAAAATAAAATTAAAGTTAATGAAATATAATAAAATGTATACCAGATGAATACTAATTAATTTATTAATTTAATTGACAATTTTCATTATCTATTAACGCTTGTTTAGTTTTTAAAATTTTCTGATATATTGATAAATTTTTTAATTTATTTTGTTTTTTTAATAAAATTAAATTTTTGAATTTTATCAAAAACCAAAAACCGAAAAATTTCATATTCAAAATTTTTTATTTAGATAAATAACCCTATTCTAACCAAATACCGAAAATATAATATTTTTAGTTTGAATATTATTTCCCTTTTGAGGGGGGTTGAACATTAAATCATCCCGGTGTTCTCTAAATACGTTAAATATATCGCTGATTTCTTTTATTACGAAATTATTGAATTATATTAATTTTGTTATTATTTATTTTATTTTATTTGTATAAGCATTCAATTTACTTATGAAAACTCAAAATTATTTAATATTTACTTCTAAAATTTGTTTTAAAAGTTTTATGACAATTATTTTTTTTTTTTGTCAAATTTATGTAGAATAAATTAAAAATTATTGTTTAAATGCTTTATGATTTAAATAAATATATTAAATTCATTACAAAGTATATTTGCTTTCATTTATACTGATTCTATTTTTTCTTATCATAAAATTTAAAATAAATATTTTAATATTTAATATTCTCGTTGATTTTCCGGGTGATCAAATTGTTTCTTCGAAAAGCTTATTATTTTTGTTTTTGTTATTAAATGTTAAAAACAATTAAAAATAAAAAAAATATTAGGACCTTTTTCCTTCTTATTTTTAATATAATTTTTGGTAGATTATTTTTCATCGTTTTAAAGCATATTACACATTAAATAGGCACGTAATTTTGTCTTTTTATTTTTTTTAATATATCTACTTTTCAAAATGGCAAGTGCCTCCGCAAATCCTTCTGAGGGCGCCGGCTTTGTTTCAAACTCTCACGAAATAAATTTATTTCAAATAAAAATTTATTTATCCCTAAAGCAAAAATAAGTGTCCTGTGATTTATTTAAATATTTGCATGTTCTTAATTTTAATATTAATTTAATTAGGCTACAAAAACCATGCAATATGGCGGGTTGTGTTTATTTGCCTATTCCTCACACATTTATTTCAGTGAGTTTTTATTTTATTTTACTTTTTATTATTTCCATTTTTTAATATTGAGAAGTATTTGATATTAATTGAGTGATTTTAATTATGTTAGTCAGATTATTCAATCTTTTTTTTCTATTTTGTTTTCTTTTTAACTCTTTTCATTTATTAATATCTTTATTTTAATTTATTTCTTTTCTCTTTATTCTTTTGATGTTAACTCTAAATATTTAGTTAAAACTTAAAGATTTTTATTTTATTTTAAAAAATTTTTAAAGAATGTTTTGTTAATTTTCTCACTTATTATTGTTTTTCGAATATATGTATTTGTTTGATATTTTTGGATATAAACTTTTTTCACTTATTTTTATAATTATTTTAGTATTATTTTTTTAGATAGAAAAATTAAAAATAATAAATTTACTTAATTTAAATAAATTGGATAAATAAATTTGTATTTTAAAAAATCCAAATTCTGATATGATGTAAGTTTACCTCTAGAATTACAGTTGATAGATTGCTGGATATTGATTTTATTAATATATATATTTATTAATTATTTTACGATTTTATTTATTTTTATAATCATTGATAATTTTGTTATATTAATGAATTCTTTTTTAACGTTTATTAATTTAGAAAATTTTTTAGAAAATTATCAAAAAGTTATGGTCACAAATTTTCAAAAAAGCTTGAGTCAGAATTTTTTTTTGCAATAACTTTTTTGAAACTCAATGAAATTTTCAGAAATTTTAAGGTAAATAGATTAAATTAAGACTTTAAATTAAAATAAAATTAATCTAATTGCAAAAATAATCATTGGCTAAAGTTTTTCTAAAATAAGGTTTTATCATTACAAAATTTTTTTCTCTATTTATTTATTTAAAAAAATTCATTATTTGGCAATTATTATTTATTATCATTGATATATTAACCTTTACGAAAATCAAGAAAATGATTAAAGATTCTTCACAATTAAAAAATAATAATTTTTTATTAAATTAACTCGTCGAGTCGGTCAGCTGGCGGTACGCCTCAGTCGGGCTGTGCTTTTTTGTTTTCTTCTTGTTTTGTTAAATTAGAATTATATTAAATTAAATTTCATATGTTTATTATATTTACATAATCTTTTATTATTAGGTTTTCAAAGCATTTTATATAAATTTAATTAATTCTTCTCTTTATTGCTGCTAATTGATTCATTTTTTTTGTTTTAACGAATTGATCATTAAGAAAAATATATATTATATATACACTTATTTGTTTTTCTTGTGAGAATATTTAATTTTTTGAAGAATAATAGCTTTCTCTATGTTCAAAAAAATAATAGTAGAAAAAAAAAATTTAAACATTTTATATAATTAATATTTTTATTAAATTATTTTTTTTTAGTTATTTAAATATTTGCAACAACAAAATATGCAAAAATTATTTAGAAAATATGTAGATCTTTTTGAAATTAATTAATAATTATTAATTCAATCAGTTTAAATTTTATAAAATTATACATTTTATAAAAGTTATTTTATACTTTTGCTTGTATATCTTGTGCAGCTTCATAAAGGAAGAAATTTATGTGTTATATTTCTTTCTTGAAATGTAACTCTTTTTTGAGAATTTTGATTTTGATGACGAAATCTCATGGCGTATAACTTCAACATGGAATTAATTTTTTAAATAATTTTTTTCTTTCTATTTATTATTTTATTTTTAAAAAACTAATTTGTACAGAATTTTACGATAAATTTTATCAAAAATTACCATAAAGTCTGTTAATTCATTATTTCGGTCAAATATTCAAATAAATAACTTTATTTTTTTTATCAATTATTTATAGTGAACTTTTATTTATAAATTGATTATTTATAAATTTATATTCTCTGTATGACTTATATTTTTTCTTTGGGATTTTTTTTTAAATTCCAAGTATTTTAAAATTATCTAATAACTTTTAAAGTTAATAATATTACTATTGTATTTATTAGGTTAACGGAATTCACTTCCTTAAATTTTGTAAATTCCTTCTAATTTCTTGCTTTCTCGGCATAAAAAAATAAATAAATTTTGTTTTAAAAATATTTTTGGAATTAAATGTATTTTATGCGTGAGAATTTTATTTTTCCATTCACATTATTATTTTTAAAATTATCATTAATCAATGCCGTTCAATTATTGGGGATGGGAATAAGTACTAGCGATGCGCCGTGATTGAAAAAACTCGTGAACCGTGAATTGTGACCTAAAAAACCCGTTAATCATGCTTTTCGTGACCGTGTCCATGAATTTTTGGGTTTAAATTTTCCCTGCCGGCGAATTTTTTTTGCTTTTTACACAACTATTTCGAGTGAATTTTTGAAATAAATTACTGAGTTTTAATTATTTTTAAATTTGATTGAATATAAAAATAAGAGATTTTTGGGAGCTTCGGCATAGATGAAAAAAGTGGTTAGGTGGGTCGAACAATATTTTTTCGAATATTTATTGTATCGGAGAGTGATCGATGTCCATTGTCAATGGGGAGGAATAGGGAGAGTGGGCCGGCGGTGCCGATAGGCGCTACCGGGGCCCGTAGAATAAGAAGGTGGTTAAATGACCGGGTCAAACGACCATGGTTATTTGACCTGGTCAAATGACCACGAAGTTGGTGGTAAACCCGTAGAATAAGAAAATGACCACGAAATGCCGTTTCTACCACCAACCTCCGTCAAACGACCATGAACTATGTTCTTATTCTACCGGGTTACTTAACCACGTGCACTCTTGGGACAATTTGTTTACACATTTTTATGGAAAAATAACTTTTGTTTTTTAGGTCTATCGCATAACAAATCGTTCCCATTGATCAATTTTTATGTTTACCCAAAATGTTACTTATGTTTTTGCACCTCCACTATATTATTTATTTGTGAGTTAAAAAACAAATGATCAATCCATAAATTATATTTTCTAATTAAATCTTAGATCAAACGAATTTAATGTCACTTTTTACCAAGGAAATGTCAAGCGCTTTAGCGCAAAAAGTTCGCGACAATTACGAAGAATTGTTTCCGCAAAGCAAGGAGGCAGCGTTTTCGCGCCGTTCGCAAAGTGCTTGGGCCAATTTAACTTCAGAAATTAATGCCGAATTCGGGAGCAGCATTTCGGAAAAACAGTGCAAGGAAAAATGGCACAACTTAAAGAAAATAGCAAAAAGAGAGAACGCAGACGAACAAAAGTGAATAACAATAATTATTTTTTAACACTGTCGTGGCACGGGCGGAGGACCAAAACGCCTTGAATCTAAGGACCCTGCGCTGAAAATTATTGCGGACACAATGGGCGAGAGCGCCTCTTTCAAAGGCATTCCCGGTGGGCGGAGCTCGGTGAAAGCCGACGAAGCATACAGTGATGCTAGTACTCCAACATCAGTAGAGAAAGAAGTGTGTTACTATTGTCTTACTATTGTACTAAGAAATATAACAATTTTAGGAAGACGAAGATCTCACACCAAGAGCGAAAAAGATTCCTCGTTGGGAAAAAAGCGGATATGAAAAGGCATAAATTTTTTTTGTTACATGTATTTCCATGCTCCCCCTCCCTATAAATAATCATTAAATTTTTTATTTCTAATTTCTTTTACATGCCACTCCTTAGTAAAGCAATCCGACTGCAAAAATTTAATTTTCTTTTGAATTAAACATGGACAAACTTCATGAGGTAATTAATCTCTTTTATGCTTTTTTGGTTAAATTAGAATAAAAATTCTGCTTGATTTTAAACTGTTATTTTTAAGTTGACATTCACACAAACCGAGGGCCAAGTGCAGAATAAGACCAAATCAGCTTCTTTCTCATCTAAAGAAGCCCAACAAATTCATCTTTTTGAAAATGTACTATGGCAATAGTTCTATTGAAAATTATTTAATAATTTTAATTTTCAGTTAAACTCTAAGAAATCCGAGGGCCAAGACCACAAGAAGAAAAAATCGGCTTCATTCGCTTCAAAATCCGAATTCAACGAAAACAAATTTCAACCTTTTGAAAAGGTACTTTGCCTTCTCATCTAAGTTGTTAATGTGAAAATTTTAGTTCACAGATGAACAGGTCGTACATCTTATAGTTCATCGAATGGTTGCGGAAGTCATTAGGAAAGAAAGAACACATATTTCTGAATCATTAGAAATTGAAAAGTCTACAGCATTTGGAAATTTAAGCCTGGTGGAGAGAAAGCTTACAGATGAGCAAGTTGTTCGTGCTACTGTAAACAGAATGGTTGCAATCGTCACATTTGAAGAGAATCAGAAGACCGCAGGAACATTGAAAAGAAAACATTGTGATGGAGACGAACAGTTCCTTTTCAAAAAGCGTCGTGTTGACTTATGATTTGTTTTTAAATGTTCATTTTTTGTGATCATTGTTTGAAAAAGAGAAAATTAAATTTTCATTTTGCTCATTTATTTTCCAATATGTTACATGTTACATGTACATGATACTTCCACGGTCCAGTCCCTATAAATACTGCACAAACTTTCATTTTTCTATTCATTTATTTTCCAATATGTTACATGTTACATGTACTTCAATGGTCCCCTCCCTATAAATATCCTCAAATTTTTTTATTTTCTAATTTATTATAATGTTACATGTTACATGTACATGTTACTTCCACAGTCCAGTCCCTATAAATACTGCACAAACTTTCATTTTTCTATTCATTTATTTTCCAATATGTTACATGTTACATGTACTTCAATGGTCCCCTTCTTATAAATACCACTATTTTTTATTTTCTAATTTATTAGAATGTTACATGTTACATGTACATGTTACTTTCACGGTCCAGTCCCTATAAATACTGCACAAACTTTCATTTTTCTATTCACTTATTTTCCAATATGTTACATGTTACATGTACTTCAATGGTCCCCTCCCTATAAATATCCCTCAAATTATTATTTTCTAATTTATTATAATGTTACATGTTACATGTGCATGTTACTTCCACAGTCCAGTCCCTATAATACTGCACAAACTTTCATTTTTCTATTCATTTATTTTCCAATATGTTACATGTTACATGTACTTCAATGGTCCCCTCCCTATAAATATCCCTCAAATTTTTTTATTTTCTAATTTATTATAATGTTACATGTTACATGTACATGTTACTTCCACAGTCCAGTCCCTATAATACTGCACAAACTTTCATTTTTCTATTCATTTATTTTCCAATATGTTACTTGTTACATGTACTTCAATGGTCCCCTCCCTATAAATATCCCTCAAATTATTATTTTCTAATTTATTATAATGTTACATGTTACATGTAGTACTTTAATGGTCTCCTCCCTATATATACCCCTGAAATTTTTTATGTTTTGTTAATTTATTTTCTAATTTATTATATGTTACATGTTACATGTTGCAACCACTTTTTTAAATTTCAATTAGCGAAGCGCCCGTCAGAGGACAACAAAATTTTAAAAACGGGCGCGAAGCGCCCGTCCGAGGCCGTGAAGCGGCCTAAAACCCCTGAAAAACCGTGGTTGTACCTCTCCCACCCGTGGTTGTACCTCTTCCCCCGTCAACAGCCTAGGTAGCGAAGCTCAAGAAGCGCGAAGCGCTTTATCCCAATCCCACATCCGACGGTTCACGCACCCGCTAGTTTAATGAGTAAATCAGGAACCGTAAATGACACTCCTCTGCTTCTCTTGTTGGATAGACGGGAAGAAAACAATAGTTAGTCCTTTTCTTGATTTTTTTTGAATTTTATAAGTCAAATCCCAGTTTCGGATTTTAATGAGTATATCAGGAACCAAAAATGACATTCCTCTGCTTCTCTTGTTGGATAGACGGGAAGAAAACAATAGTTAGTCTGTTTCTTGATTTTTTTTGATATTTTATAAGTCAAATCCCAGTTTTGGATTTTAATGAATAAATCAGGAACCAAAAATGACATCCCTCTGCTTCTCTTGTTGAATAGACGGGTAAAAACAATAGTTAGTCTTTTTCTTGATTTTTTTTTTGATATTTTATAAGTCAAATCCCAGTTTCGGATTTTACTGAGTAAATCAGGAACCAAAAATGACATTCCACTGCTTCTCTTGTTGGATAGACGGGAAGAAAACAATAGTTAGTCTGTTTCTTGATTTTTTTTTGATATTTTATAAGTCAAATCCCAGTTTAGGATTTAATGAGTAAATCAGGAATCAAAAATGACATTCCACTGCTTCTCTTGTTGGATAGACGGGAAGAAAACAATAGTTAGTCTGTTACTTGATTTTTTTTGATATTTTATAAGTCAAATCTAGAGAAAGGCAAATCAACATTTTTCTCTTAGCGGATGTTGTTTTAATAAATATCAACATTGATGTTGATATTTAATTAAATCAACATAACATTATGCCATCAACGTAATATCAACGCTATTTTTAAAATTTGTATCATTTTTTGAAAATTTAAAGCAAATTTTTAAAAATGACTTTTAGCGGGAAATATCATTTGGGAGAGAGATAAGGCAAAATGAGAGAGTGCTGAACTTTCAGTACTGGTCAGACAAAACATTTTTGATGAAGAAGAATAAAGAAAAATAATTAAAAAAGAGTGTTATGGGAAGAGATATAAGACAGAGAGAGAATAGAGAACATAGTGAGGAATCTGCGTCTCTTACCAAAAGATTCAGCGAAGAAGGGAAGAGAATTCTCTTCCCATAGCACTCTCTATTGAAATTATTTTCTTTACCCTCCTTCATCAAAAATGTTTTGTATGACTGGGACTGAGATCCAGCACTCTCTCATTTTTGCGTTATCTCTCGCAATAAAATTATATACCGCTCATTTAAATTTTAAAAAATTAGCGCAATTTATAAAAATTACGTTGATATTTGCGTTGATGCCATAATGTTAATTGATTTAATTAAATATCAACATTTAAATTGATACCCCGCAAAAACTAATAAAAAGGTTGATTTGCCATTCTCTAGTCAAATCCCAGTTTCGGATTTTAATGAGTAAATCAGGAACCAAAAATGACATTCCACTGCTTCTCTTGTTAGATAGACGGGAAGAAAACAATAGTTAGTCTATTTCTTGATTTTTTTGATATTTTATAAGTCAAATCCCAGTTTCGGATTTTAATGAGTAAATCAGGAATCAAAAATGACATTCCACTGCTTCTCTTGTTGGATAGACGGGAAGAAAACAATAGTTAGTCTGTTTCTTGATTTTTTTTTTTTGATATTTTATAAGTCAAATCCCAGTTTCGGATTTTACTAGAGTTGAGCGGGACCGGGACCGGGGCGGGAAATCCCGGTTTTTTCAGGTCCCGATCCCGGTCCCGGTCCCGGTTTTTGAAAAAATGGAAATCCCGGTCCCGGTTTTGCCAGTCCCGGTCCCGGCGGGACTAAATAAGCACTGGTAAGAATGGGGGTCTGGGTGAGAAATGAGAAGGGAACAAGTGAGAAGGAGAAATCTTTGAGAAAAAAAAATTAATTATTTATTTTATTTATTGCCTTTTCTTCACACCGTTATGTGGTCTAGTGGCTAAGCCTTCTGACTTTCATTATTTGTCGCTTTGGTTCAATTCCCCACTTGAACGGAATATTTTTATATTTTCTTTACCATTTTTGTAATTGAAATTTTAATTAATAAAATATTTCAGCTTAAAAATTATTATTTTTTCTTTTTTAAGCAGTCTAAAACTACAAATTAGCTAAATATTTGGTCATTTTTTGGTAAATTCTGTTAACAAATCTCAATCAAAATTTCAAAATTTTTCCGGCGGCGCACTATTGTTTTCTTCCCGTCTATCCAACAAGAGAAGCAGTGGAATGTCATTTTTGGTTCCTGATTTACTTCATTAAAATCCGAAACTGGGATTTGACTTATAAAATATCAAAAAAAAATCAAGAAACAGACTAACTATTGTTTTCTTCCCGTCTATCCAACAAGAGAAGCAGTGGAATGTCATTTTTGGTTCCTGATTTACTCATTAAAATCCGAAACTGGGATTTGACTTATAAAATATCAAAAAAAAATCAAGAAACAGACTAACTATTGTTTTCTTCCCGTCTATCCAACAAGAGAAGCAGTGGAATGTCATTTTTGGTTCCTGATTTATTCATTAAAATCCGAAACTGGGATTTGACTTATAAAATATCAAAAAAAAATCAAGAAACAGACTAACTATTGTTTTCTTACCGTCTATCCAACAAGAGAAGCAGTGGAATGGCATTTTTGGTTCCTGATTTACTCATTAAAATCCGAAACTGGGATTTGACTTATAAAATATCAAAAAAAAAATCAAGAAACAGACTAACTATTGTTTTCTTCCCGTCTATCCAACAAGAGAAGCAGTGGAATGTCATTTTTGGTTCCTGATTTATTCAGTAAAATCCGAAACTGGGATTTGACTTATAAAATATCAAAAAAAAATCAAGAAACAGACTAACTATTGTTTTCTTTCCGTCTATCCAACAAGAGAAGCAGTGGAAGGTCATTTTGGTTCCTGATTTACTCAGTAAAATCCGAAACTGGGATTTGACTCATAAAATATCAAAAAAAAAAGCAAGAAACAGACTAACTATTGTTTTCTTCCCGTCTATCCAACAAGAGAAGCAGTGGAAGGTCATTTTTGGTTCCTGATTTACTCAGTAAAATCCGAAACTGGGATTTGACTCATAAAATATCAAAAAAAAATCAAGAAACAGACTAACTATTGTTTTCTTCCCGTCTATCCAACAAGAGAAGCAGTGGAATGGTCATTTTTGGTTCCTGATTTACTCATTAAAATCCGAAACTGGGATTTGACTCATAAAATATCAAAAAAAAATCAAGAAACAGACTAACTATTGTTTTCTTACCGTCTATCCAACAAGAGAAGCAGTGGAAGGGCATTTTTGGTTCCTGATTTACTCATTAAAATCCGAAACTGGGATTTGACTTATAAAATATCAAAAAAAAATCAAGAAACAGACTAACTATTGTTTTCTTCCCGTCTATCCAACAAGAGAAGCAGTGGAATGTCATTTTTGGTTCCTGATTTATTCATTAAAATCCGAAACTGGGATTTGACTTATAAAATATCAAAAAAAAATCAAGAAACAGACTAACTATTGTTTTCTTCCCGTCTATCCAACAAGAGAAGCAGTGGAATGTCATTTTTGGTTCCTGATTTACTCAGTAAAATCCGAAACTGGGATTTGACTCATAAAATATCAAAAAAAATCAAGAAACAGACTAACTATTGTTTTCTTCCCGTCTATTCAACAAGAGAAGCAGTGGAAGGTCATTTTGGTTCCTGATTTACTCAGTAAAATCCGAAACTGGGATTTGACTCATAAAATATCAAAAAAAAATCAAGAAACAGACTAACTATTGTTTTCTTTCCGTCTATTCAACAAGAGAAGCAGAGGGATGTCATTTTGGTTCCTGATTTACTCAGTAAAATCCGAAACTGGGATTTGACTCATAAAATATCAAAAAAAAAGCAAGAAACAGACTAACTATTGTTTTCTTCCCGTCTATCCAACAAGAGAAGCAGTGGAAGGTCATTTTTGGTTCCTGATTTACTCAGTAAAATCCGAAACTGGGATTTGACTTATAAAATATCAAAAAAAAATCAAGAAACAGACTAACTATTGTTTTCTTTCCGTCTATTCAACAAGAGAAGCAGAGGGATGTCATTTTTGGTTCCTGATTTACTCAGTAAAATCCGAAACTGGGATTTGACTCATAAAATATCAAAAAAAAGCAAGAAACAGACTAACTATTGTTTTCTTCCCGTCTATCCAACAAGAGAAGCAGTGGAAGGTCATTTTTGGTTCCTGATTTACTCATTAAAATCCGAAACTGGGATTTGACTTATAAAATATCAAAAAAAAATCAAGAAACAGACTAACTATTGTTTTCTTACCGTCTATCCAACAAGAGAAGCAGTGGAAGGGCATTTTTGGTTCCTGATTTACTCATTAAAATCCGAAACTGGGATTTGACTTATAAAATATCAAAAAAAAAATCAAGAAACAGACTAACTATTGTTTTCTTCCCGTCTATCCAACAAGAGAAGCAGTGGAAGGGCATTTTTGGTTCCTGATTTACTCATTAAAATCCGAAACTGGGATTTGACTTATAAAATATCAAAAAAAAATCAAGAAACAGACTAACTATTGTTTTCTTCCCGTCTATTCAACAAGAGAAGCAGAGGGAATGTCATTTTGGTTCCTGATTTATTCAGTAAAATCCGAAACTGGGATTTGACTTATAAAATATCAAAAAAAAATCAAGAAACAGACTAACTATTGTTTTCTTTCCGTCTATTCAACAAGAGAAGCAGAGGGATGTCATTTTTGGTTCCTGATTTACTCAGTAAAATCCGAAACTGGGATTTGACTCATAAAATATCAAAAAAAAAGCAAGAAACAGACTAACTATTGTTTTCTTACCGTCTATCCAACAAGAGAAGCAGTGGAAGGTCATTTTGGTTCCTGATTTACTCAGTAAAATCCGAAACTGAGATTTGACTCATAAAATATCAAAAAAAAAGCAAGAAACAGACTAACTATTGTTTTCTTTCCGTCTATCCAACAAGAGAAGCAGTGGAAGGGCATTTTGGTTCCTGATTTACTCAGTAAAATCCGAAACTGGAATTTGACTCATAAAATATCAAAGCGGATCTTATTATTAAATTTTTATATTATTTTTAAAAATTAATTCCACTTTAAAAAATATTCATATTTTTGTTGTCATAAATTTTTAAATTTGTTAAAAATATTAATTAAATCAGTGCTAATTAAGGATTCTTTCATTAAAAATAAGAATTAGTTTCTGCGTTTTTTCAATTTTTAATTAAATTAAATTACATTATTATTTTATGTTTTTAATTTTTAATTTTTAATATTAAATTGTTTTTGTTTTCTCGATTGTTTGTTAGGTTTTTAAATTCGTTAATTATTTTCAATCTCATGTAAAACTGAACTGCTCGAGCTGTAGCTGCTCTTGCTCATCATTCTCTTCTTAGCTTCTTTCTTTTAATTTTCTATGTCGAATATATAAAAATTTTTGTTGAAAAAACATTTATGAATTATTTATGCATATTTTTAATAGTTTTCTTTTTTTGTTCTAAAATTAAATTTATATTTTCCCGGTTGGTTTGTAAAGCGCTTTCATTATTTTCTAAATATTAGCATTTATATTAAATTTATTATTTGTAAGTTGAATTTAATGGCTTAAATTTAGTGTTTATTTTAAGAAGTAAATTATTATTTTTAAAACTAATTAACACGTGCTTAGGCATTTGTTTATTTAGGTATTTCATTTATTTTCCAACAATAAATATTATTTTTCTGTTGTTCTTTTGCGTTCACAACAATTTGTTAAATTAAATAAATAAAATAAAAAATTTTAATTTTATGGTGGTTTTTTATTTTGTTTGCTTTTTTCTTTTTGTTGAGTGTTTCAAATTTAAGAACCTTGGAACAGAATTTATAAATTTTTATGAATTTAATAAAATTGTAATAAATAATTTAAAAAATTTCTTCTTTTTTTTGAATATTATAAACATGAATTTCCTGACTATTTTAACAAATTGAATTACCATATTCACAATTATAAAAATATTTTTAGCTAATCAGTAATAATTAATTAATTATAAAATTATAAAATGTTAATACACTTTTTTCGAAATAGAAGAATATTAATTTTAATTTATCCGGGTTTTAAAATCTATTTCAAATGCCTGATATGAAACTTCTTTTACAAGTAATATATTCTTTAGTGTTTTAAGTATTTGAATTTAACTAATTTTTATCTTCTAATCATTATTATAAAAATTATGGGTCATGTGTTTGATTTTAGCACTTTTTTAAATTAATGTTTATGTGGAAATCAATATGTGAATTCTTAGCAAATTTAAAACTCACGAATTCAGCTCCGTCAAAATGGTTGTGATTTTATTAGGCTAATTAATTATTGTAATTACAGACTTCAATAATTAAAAAGCCGAAAAGGCAAATAAAAAATTCTTGTAAAATGTTAATATAAATAATCAATTCAAATTTATTTAAATTTTTCTTATTAAGAATTCATAAAATTGAAAGGTTTTTCGAATAAATATTTTGTAAACATTCAATAAAAATAAAAATATAATTTTTGTTTTATTTAAATTATATAATTGGAAGAAAATAAAACCGAAAATTTAATTTATTTTATGTTCTAATCACTTTTATTTATTTATATTACCTCGCAATTAAAGCGATTCATTTAATCAATAGGACAAATTTAGGAAAATATTTTCCAAATGAATCTTTGGCCAAGTGAAGAATGGGCAAAATCAGATATTTACAGAAAATTTAACATTTTATATTTTTCAAGTTAAATTTATTTTTCATTTATTTTCTTCCGTAAAGGTACATTTTAGATTCTTTTCAATTTTTAAATATTATAAATTATACATAAAACAAGCAGTATTTTCTGGGTACATGTCAACTCGCCGACGCACGACTTGCCGACGGACTAATCTTTTGTTCATAACTTTTTTCTTTTCAACGAATTCTTATAAAATTAATGTTATTCGGAAGCTTTAATGGTTTAGAAACTATCATTAAACAGATGTTAAGCGATTCAATAATTCTCCAAAGAGTTAAAAATAAAACTCATGAATTTTACATCTTTTTTAATTTTTTGTATAATAAAATTATAACTCTTTGAAGAATTATTTAATCGCTTAACATCGCTTAATGAAAGTTTATAAACACTTAGTGCTTCCGATAACATTAATTTTATAAAAATTGGTAGAAAAAGGAAAAAGTTACGAACAAAAGATTAGTTCGTCGGCGAGTTGAACTGTTCCCGTATTTTCTGCGCTTTTTAGCTTTTTGATTAATATAATATATAATATAAATAACTTTACATTATTGGTCTAATCGTTATATTTTTAGAACCCTATTTTTGTTTATCTATTTTTTATTATAATTTTATTTATAATATCGGCTGTTTTACGCTTTTGCAATTTTTGAATAAATTTTATTTGATTATTTTATTTATTTTTATTTTTTACACCAAATTGTTAATTATTTTATGGATTATATGTTGGGTTTTTAAATTCTTTAATTTTTTAATCTCATGTTAACCCCAGGGATTCGTTGTATCCTCCTCATGTTTCTTTCTTTTATGATTCAATTCAATTATATTTAGAATTTAAATATTATATTAAATATTTAATTTTGAAAAATTCATTTTCATCAGTCTAATTTTTATGTGCACGTTTTAAATTTTCATTTGTCACTTTTCACATTCGGTGAATTTTATACAGAATTTTCAGTAATTTTTTTTGCAAATTAATTGTATTAATAAGCATTTAATTTTTTTGCCTAATTTTTAATAGACTGGAAAATTTAGAGTTAACAAAGAGAAAATTAAAATCGAAAAGTAAAAATTTATAAATTGATAAATTTATTTTCATCATGATTTTTTAAATTAATTTCTTATTAAAATTAAACTTATTTAAATTATTTGTTTTATTTAAATAATGATTTATTTAAAAAATATTTTGTAAATATGGTTTTTTTTATTTAACTCCTCTTTAATTCGAAATGTTTAAACGGGCTTTTTTTGACTGGGCGGCCCGGGCCCGGCCAATTGTCTAAGTCCGAGCCCGGGCCCGGTCCCGGCATTTTCAAAATTCCGGGCTCTAGTGGTTAGCATATTTTTTGATGTTTTTACATTTATTTATTTAATTAAATTGTTATTAATTATTTTATATTTTTCCCATGGTTTTAAAATAATTAATTCATTCTTTTTAATGAATGTCTTATATGTTTTGCATTGTTTTTAAATAATTTAATTTATTTATAGTTTTTTTTTATCAAATTTCATAAATATGACTAATAGTTTTTTATTTTATTGATTTTTTTTGTTTCGCCAGATTTTTCATGTTTTCGATCACGAATATCATTTCCTTTTTCTTTCACCAAATAAATTTTCAGCGATCTTTTTAATATGATTTTCTTTTTTAGTTATTTCATTTTTTAATTATTTAAATAAATCTTATATAAAAATTTTTATTATAATAAATTTATTCATAAAATTATCTGAATATTTATGGACAGTAAAAATTCCGTTCACTTTGAATTTTTGCGTAAATAAAAGAATTAAATTGGAAGTAAGGCCGTTTTTATGTTATTAAAAAAATTTCGATCTAATTTTAATTTGTCTGATTTGATATAGAAATTTTAATTTTTTTTAACACTATTAGTTAAATGTTTATTTATTTTAATTTAGGATGATTAAATAGTATTATTTCTTAATGGATTTTTTATGTTCGTTTGAATTCATTAATCATTTTTAATATCACGTTCTACAACCCTTGAAATTATTAAGAAAATCCATTAAAACGAATAAATATAAGTAGAGACCGACTAAAAAGGCACCAAAAACCGCGAAAAAGGCACTATAAAAGGCATGAAAAGGCACGAAAATCCCGAAAAAGGCATGAAAAAAGGCATTTAAAAATTTTTTTTGTTAAAGATTTTTAGGGAGCAAAAACACGTAAAAGTTAACCAAAAAATTAATTTTGGTCATTTAAATGATTATTAAATATTTTATAATGTTTTTCGAAGAAGGAAAATTTTTAAACCTAAAATTTTTTATCAAAAAAAAATGAAATTTTGGCGATCAATTTTTTAAGAAAATTTTTCAATTCTTAGGGATGTATTTTCTGAAAAATTTTTAGTTCATTTCTTAGGGGTGATTTTTGAAAAAAATTTTGAACTCAATCAAAGGGCTGTATTTTCTGAATATTTTTCAAATCATTTCTTAGGGGTGTGTTTTACCGATTTTATTGCATTTTTAATGTAATTTTTCGGAAAAACGCCAAAAAAGGCACCAAAAGCAAAAAATGGCAGAAAGGCATTTAAGGCACAAAAATCCTGAAAAAGGCAAAAAAAAGG
The DNA here is from genome assembly GCA_023374025.1 of Heterodera schachtii. Taxonomy (NCBI): domain Eukaryota; kingdom Metazoa; phylum Nematoda; class Chromadorea; order Rhabditida; family Heteroderidae; genus Heterodera; species Heterodera schachtii. The sequence continues at coordinate 1,027,366 of SIJG01000036.1, read as the reverse complement.
CATAATAAAAGAGTCAACGTAGAAGCCTCAAACCAAGTGGAAAATGCGTTATTTATGCGTAATATATCGAAACTAGTAAGCAAAAAAAAGGCATATGCCTCAAAATGCGGTCTCTAATTATAATTAAATTAGGACTGTTTGTTTATCAACATGGCCTAATAAATTAATGTTTTTAATTTTAGGTGATGTTCGCCTGCGGCATTTTGCGGCTGTCTTCTTTGATATCACTGTAATTTTTTCTGCTTGACAAAAACTGACGCAAATAAATACTTTATTAAGAAATTGAAGCACTTCATATTTTTAGCATTAAAATTTCCCAATTTAAAGACACTCAAACGGACATTTTCAACTCAGTCGATGCGGCCGACCGTTCGTTGGCCTTCCATTTGCTCGTCTCCAAATCATATTTAAATAAAATTTATTTTTGGGAATAATTATTAAATTAGAACTTCAAGATTAAATAATAATTAATTTAATAGCACATAAATTAATTTTCTTTTTATATTAAACTCTTGACGAGACTGCTCTTGTTTGTAGTTTTTCTCGTCACCTCAATATGATTTATTTATTTATTTGTTATTGTAATTTTAATTATTTATTATAAATAGCTATTGTTATTAATCAATATTTATTAAGATTAATTTGTTATTTTTTTAATAAAAAATTGCATTTAAATAATTGATTTTTTTGGATTTGTTTGTTAATTCTCTTAATTAGGTAATTTCTAAATTTTCAATTTCGCTACTTTTTGCCTGGTCATATATTGAATATTTTTGCATCAATAATTAATAAAATAAGAGATACTATTTATTATTTTTAATTAGTTTCCATTGAAATTTCAATAATATTTTTTTAAGTGTTTGTTTATTATTTTTAAATTAAAATTATTTTTAATTTATGGATTGTAGGTGTTGAACGTGTATATTTATTTGTTTGTTTTTTGGAATTTTTGAGTTTTTTAAAAATTATTTATTTTATATACATTTTTCGTCTTTTCATTTTGTTATTATAATAATTTATTACATTATATCAGAGTGGCCAAGTTTTTTTTTTCAAAATAAGGACAAACGAAGCTAACACTAAGATTTTGACACATAAAATAAGATTTTTTTTTCTAAAACTGATAGTAGCGCGAAGTTAGGGTTGCAAACCAAATTTTTACTTTGTATCTCATTTATTTTTTATTTTGTTGAAGAAACAATTGAGATTAAATATTTTACACAATTGAATTTTTTTCAAGGTATTATTTAAATTACGCTAACGCTATATATTTTTTTGTTCTGTCAATGATCTGCTGATTTTAATAATTAAATTATGAAACTAATTATGTAATTTTTTTTTAAATATTCATATTATGATTTTAATTTTCTGTGCAAATTCATTTTGCGCATCTTCTAGTTTTTTTATTTTTTAAGCTTTATTTCACTAACATTATTCAACCCTAAGTGAGTTGTGAATTTCCAAAATTAGCCTAAATTTCCCGTGCTCAGCAAATAAAAATTTTTATTCGAAGTTTTCTGAAACCTAAAATAAATTTAGTATTCGTATTTCAATATTTTGGTGATTTTGTCAATCTTTTATAAATATATTAGCATTTATCTAATTTTTTATGAAAATTCAGAAATTCTTTAACAAAAATGCAATAAAATGATCATTTTTGAACTAATTAAATTATTTCTTACTCGTAAGTAATTATTTTAATCTTATTTTTCTGTAGTAATTTAAAATAATTCCAAAAATTTTACCTTAAAAATTAAACTCTAAATTTGCAATTTCAAAATCAATTTCTTTGAAATAATTGAAAGTTATTTTTCTACAATAAAAAACCGTCTTTTCGGTTTTTATCGTTTTTGACTTCTTTTAGGTTTTAAATTTTTTTTTTAAGAATTATTATAACAGTTGTAAATTGTTTTAATTTTAATTTTTGTTTACTAATTTATACTGGTGAATTGGTTTTTTATATTTATTTTGAGTTAAATATTAACATCAATAATAAAATTAATAATATTTTTTTGTCCCTTTTTAAATAATGCATTGTTATTTGAATTCTTTTCTTTTATTATTAAATTGTATCAAATATTCTTTTTTGGCTTTTTGGTGCAAATAAACTATTAAAATGTATAATTAAAAGAAATGGTTTCATTTGAAGAATTTATTTAAAATTTCATAAATATTTAATTTCACTTTATTAAATTATTCATATTTTTGTTTGATTTATTTTTTATAATTTTGAATATCGGTATTATTTATTTATTTTAAACTCTTGTTCGTTAACGCACAATCAATCCTATGACGGCTCTGGCCTCTTCGCCAGCCACTTTAATATGTGTTTTTTATTTGTTAAATATATTTTTTGATTATATATATAAATACAAACAGTATTTTGTGCATTTTGTTTTTTGTTTTTTTCTGTATTTGTATGAATATTTTAAAGAATTAATATATTTATTTTTTTGTTGTTTTGATGGTCTTTTTATTTATTCATTTTTTACCATAGATTAATGAATGAATAGTATTTTTTTGTTTTGTGATGTGAGACTCTCTCGATCATTGCCTTAGACTGACCCATTTGTTTTTATTTTTTAAGTTTTTTTTATTTTTAGTCTTTTCGTGTCTAATCGCATAGCTTCATTTTAAACTTTAAGCATATTTTTGGTGATTTTTAATTTTACTTTCTACTTTTATTTATTATCTTACTAAAATTCATTAAAAATTACGAAAAACCTTCCGGCGGCGCCTATCGGCACCGCCGGCCCCCCAAAACCATGGTGCCGACCGGTAATTTTTCAAAATATGAACACCAAGGCCGAAAAATAAGATTTTAGGGTAAAAAATAATAACATTTAGCAACATGTTTTCAAATCAGTAAATTTTTACAAGTTATTTGATAAAAATGTTATCAAATTTTAGGACCGGCGGTGCCGATAGGCGCCGCCGGGAGAAATTTTTGAAAATTTGAGTTCATTTTACCACAGATTTTCACCAAAAATGAACAATTTTTGCGCGATTTTGAGAAAATTTTTAGGAACAATTTTGCGGACTGACGGTGCCGATAGGTGCCGCCGTAAAAAAAATTGAAAATTGGGAGTTTTTAGTAGCATTTTTTACATAAAAATGGTCATATTAAAGTTTTTTTTTTTTCTCGAAAACCTGCGAAATAAAACCTTAATCAGAAAAATTTAAAAAGTTTAGGTGAAGCCTGAAAATAAGAAAAATCATAGAAATAAGGACATTTTCATTTTCTAAGAGCTGCCCCTCCAAGTAATGACAAATCTTAGAAATAAGGAATAAGGACACTTACGAACCCTGCCTTAATGACTTTATGTCATAAAATTTCAAAATTATAAATATATTTAAGAAATCTGGACAATTTTCGTCGCTACCCCAAAATCAGAACATTCTTATAAATAAGTACAAATAGAACGGAACGGGCCAACTGCGTCTGGCCAACTGCGTCTCGCCAACTGCGTCTGGCCAACTGCGTCTTGGGGCCAACTGCGTCTGGCCAACTGCGTCTGGCCAACTGCGTCTGGCCAACTGCGTCTTAGTAGTAAAAGGGCCAACTGCGTCTCAGTTGATTTAATTTCAAAATTTTTTAGAAAAATTTTTTAAAAATAAATTTTTTCAAGCCCTGATAGCTTAAATAACATTAAAATTAAGAAAAAACTGTCTTCTAGTTTATTAGAAACATTAATTCAGTTGTTTGAAAATTTTATTATTTTTTCAAAAATTCATTAACGATCAAATGATCGGATAAAAGCACTTCAAATCACTAATTTATGGGTGTTTATGGAATCAGGGATTTAAAAAACTTAATTTTGAACCCGATTTTGGACATAGCCGCAAATGTCGGGGCCGCAAATGTCGGGACACGGGTTGTAGCGCTTCAAATCCTCAAATTCTATTTCAAATCACGTTGGCATTAAACATTGAAGAAATAAATGCGGTTCTTGTCGGTTTTATGCGCGTCAGATCACGTTTTACGCATCCAAAAATAGTTTACGCATTCTATGGCATTATATGAGTCCTTGCTATTTTGTATGTCCATGTTTAGGCGCCCCAATAACTAAGAGGAAGTGTTTCTTTGCCCTGATTATTTTTAACTAGATTTGTTAAACCTAAGGTGTCATGATAATTCGTAAAAAGGCAATTCATACACAGACAACTCGTATAAAAAACAAATTGGGACGCTAAAACAATAAAGTAATAAAGGCTAAGCTTACCGTATATGCTCTAATTATAGCCCATGGGGATTATTTTCCAACCTCCTCAGAAAAGGGGCTATAATTAGAGCATATACGATAAGTGCTTTTCATTTTGAATTTTTAATATATTTTATGGGTATTAATTGATTTTTTGACTGAGACGCAGTTGGCCCTTTTACTACTAAGACGCAGTTGGCCAGACGCAGTTGGCCAGACGCAGTTGGCCAGACGCAGTTGGCCCCAAGACGCAGTTGGCTCAGACGCAGTTGGCCAGACGCAGTTGGCGAGACGCAGTTGGCCAGACGCAGTTGACCCCTACCGAAATAGAAGCCCCTGGTTTAAAGGCCAGCTTGGACTCACTCATACTCAGGCTGGCATATCTGAGGCTTTAGCCTCATTTTGTGGTTTTTTGATAGGTCAATGAGGCTAAATTTTCAAAATGAGGCTTTGAAGCTTTTTGTGGTTTTTTGAAAAAAAACCGCAAAATAAAGAATTTTTTAATGCAAATATGCTAAAAATATGGTCAAAATTCTTATTTTTTTTTCCCCGGCGGCGCCTATCGGCACCTCCGAACCTTAAAAATCCATTATTTTCTTAAAAATTCGCTCAAAATCGCAAAATTTGGTCATTTTTGTGGACAAATCTGTTAACAAATCGCATTAAAAATTACAATTTTTCTCGGCGGCGCCTGTCGGCACCGCCGGCACCCATTGTTCTCCAAAAGTTTTTTGGAAAAAGCGCCACAAAAAAAAATGAATTTCGATTTTGGTGCTCTGAATTTCACAAAAAGATTATTTTTAGCAAAAAAATATTCAAATTAATTATGGACAATCAAAAATATAACATTTGAATATTTTAAACGTATTTTGATCGAAAAATAAGGCTTTTTGACCCAAAATGAGGTTTTTTTTTTTGCATGCCAAATGAGTCTTTTGAAAATTTTCATCTGCCAGCCCTGCTCATAAAATTTCACTTTAAATATTTTTTCTTTTTTTGATAAATTGATTAAATTTGAATGAAAAGAATAAATAAATATTTTTTGACAGAAATATACTATTTTAAATTTTTAAATTTATTTTTGAGATTTAAAAAATTATATTTATATTTATTTTTATTTCTTTATTTTCTCTTTTTGATTACAAATGTCTAAATTAATATTTTTTAGATTTTTAAATTGATCAATTAGTTATATACAATGATAAAAAATTATTTTTATTTATTTAGATATTCTCCTTTTTTCACTTGAAAATGATGATGCTTCGTGTTTTTTAAAATGATTTTTACATTTGTGAATTATTAAATATATCTTAAATTTATTATTTAATAAATTATGTTGTCTGTATTTATCTATTCAATCTATGGTTGTTTACAATTCTAAATTTTAAGGTATTTTTCAAAAATGTTGTCTTTTCTTATTATCTGAATTTTATTTTAAATTGCCATTATGCTTTATTAATTAAAGAATTTTATGTTCCAATATAAGAATTAAATAATGATTTATTTTAATTTTAGACTCTCATCTTAATGATATTAATATATTTTCTGTTTAAAAAAACATTCTTTTGTCAAATTTAAGAAATAGTATTAAAATGATTTAATTAACAAAAATTATTTAGAAAAAATCATTTCATTCGACAAAATAATAAGCAAAGCAATCAATTTTCTATAATTTCCCAATTTAGACAAAAATAGAAAGTTTTGAATTAATTGGTTTAAATAAAACAACAATTAATAGAAGAAAAGGTAAAAGCAAAAATTAAATGGAAGTATATAATTAAGCAAATTTATTTATTAAATTTTATCATGATTGAGTATATTTCATTATAAATAGATTTAAAAAAAAATGTTTTTTTAATTATTTTACATAAAAAGAAAATTTCTTTATAATTTTACATTTATCACATATTTTTTAGCCCCTTAGAATTTTTGTTACTTTTCTATGGTAAAAAATAATTTTGATTTTCTATTCTAAATTTTCACTTCGAAATTATTAGTATATTAGTATGTTGAATAAATTACTTATTATTTGTTAATTTTGTTTTCATTATCAATAATTAAATTTAATTAATTATTTATAAAAATTCAATCATTTTCTCGTTTTTAAATAACTTATATAAACGGATTTTTAAATGAGACCAGGTGAATTTATATATTATAGAATGGATTTTGGGTTTTGGTATTGTAATTTGAATATTAGATCATATAATAACACAGTTATGATCAGATTATATGAAATTTTAATCTTTGTAAATACTAGATTTTAACATTGAAGGAATATCTGAACAAATTTTAAAAATTCGAATTTATTTATAATTTTTATTCATTTTTTATTTAACCTCTTCTTTTTTGTTCGAAATAAGAATTTTTGTTAATTTTTTTATTAGTAATAATTTCTTATTTTTATTACCTTAAATAGTAATTCCCTTGACAATTCTTTTATGAAAAAATTGGTTTATTAATACATTTAATATTTAGTAATTTTAATTTTATTTATTTCCTAATCTTTTAGTTTTCAATTTTTTAAATTAATTTCCATAAAAAATAGTCTGTTCATGTTATATTTATTATGATCATGAAGATACTAAGTTTACAATGATTTAGTATTTTTATTAATAGATCATAAATAATCTTTTATTCATATAATTTTTATTAATAAGCGATATCTTTGTTTTTATATTTTATTTTTCTTCTTTCTTGATGAATGCAACGGTAATGTAGAAGAAACAGTAAAAGCAAAAATTAAAGGATAAGCAAATTATTTTTTAAATTTTATCATGATTGAGTATATATATTCCATTGTAAATAGATTTTTAAAAAAAGTTTTATTAATTATTTTACTGAAAAAGAAATTTCTTTATAATTTTACATTTATCACATATTTTTTAGCCCAATTATGGCTCATCGAAGTTATAGAATTTTGTTACTTTTCTATTGTAAAAAATAATTTTGATTTTCTTTTTCTAAATTTTCACTTCGAAATTATTAATACGTTGAATAAATTATTTATTATTTGTTAATTTTGTTTTCATTATTATAATTAACTTTAATTAATTACTAAAAATTCAATAAAAATATATAACTTATATAACCGGGTTTTTAAATGAGACCAGGTGAATTTTATATTATAGAATGGATTTTGTGTTTTGATATTGTATTCTGAATATTAGATCATATAATACAATGTTGTGAAAGTTTGCACTTTAGAATTTTTCGTGTTCTTACATTTTATTATTTTCCTGATTATTATATTTAATGGTTAAATTTTTTTTTCTTTGAAAATTAAATTGTTTATCAATTAGCATTTGCCAACGAAATAATATTGATATTGTCACGTAATGTAGTTTTCTTTTTATTTTGAAATGGAATTTTCCATGGAAAAGCGGGCTGTAGAACTTTTGCCGCACCCTGTATTTGTTTTATGTTTTAATTAATATATAAAATTTATTTGATTATTAAAAAACTTTTTCCAGAAAACTATTGTATGAAAGAAATCATATTTATCATTAAATTTTTTAAAATTTTAATTTAGTTTTTTGAACTTTGTCCATTTTTTTTATTCGTGGTTTAATAATTTTAAATTATGCTAAATTATTTATATTAAATGAATTCTTGACAGTTTATTTATAGATTTCATTAATTAAATAATTGTATTCTCAATATTTTCATTTTTTAGTTATTTGTCGGATTTCTGTTTTTTTTTCATTTTGCATTGATAAAATTTAATAAATTTATTTAAAAAAACCAACATCCAATTCCCAAATTTTTTTTCATTGAAATAAAATTATAATCTCAGACGTGTGCAAATTTATAATGTTATTTAATTATTATAAATATTACTTATGAATAAGTCTAAAATATTTTATTCTTATAAGGTTTCAAAATTCTTTTTTTATTTTCTTTGCTTTGTTTTTTGGTGTTATTTTTAATTAATTTTCTTAATTTATATAATTTCGTGCATGAGAAATGTAAAATTTACATCAATTATTAAAATAATATTCTCTTACTTGTTACTGCTTTTGAATGGAAATGACGGTATTGTGTTGCTTCAATCAAAAATATATAATTCCATTTTTTGAGTCTTAAGATAAATGTTTGGGTTTTTAGTTTAATTATTTTATTAATCTCATGTTCCATACTCAATAACATGATAATAGACAATTACCTGTTATAATTTTTTATTAAACTAACATATTTTTGTTTTACGCATGTCATTTTCAACGTTTTAGTTTAATATAAATCTATTTTTTTCATTTTTATTAATTATGCAAAAGTCAATAATTTTAATGGTTATTATTTTAAAAAAATTTTTTATTTAATTCGAATAATTATTTTAAATGATTTTCAACTTTATAATCTTGATTATTTTATTTTTTCAGAAATATTTTTTAAATATTTTTTATATAATTATATAGTGCTAAATTTTTTTTTAGCTTGTAAATTCTAATCAGAATGATCAATATTTTTATTTCCCACATTTTTTCAATTTTTATGTTGCAAGTGTTTTGAAAAATTCAAAAATATTGTATAATTTTTCTTTTTCGTTTATTAAAATTTATGATGAAAGATATTGCGTTATTTAAATTACATGGAAATTTTAATTTTTCAAAATATTTTATAGTAGATATTATATTTTAAAATATTTTTTATTTCTTTAATCAATGATAATACCTTCGATGAATTGTTGTAATTTTAATTTATTTTTTATTCACATTTTTCAATTTCTTTTCATAAAAAATGATCTTGTGTAATGGTAAATGTCCCTCAATAAATAAACGTTAATTTTCAAGCAGAAGATTTCGCTTTTATGTAAAAATGTGATTTTATTTACTCATTCAAAATTCATTAAGTAAATTTCCATAGTATATTTTTAATTTTGTGGCCTATTTCGTGGCAATAAATTCGGGCGTGGTTTTGCAAACTCTATGCATATTTTTTGATTTTTTAGGTTGTTTTTAAAATCAATTAAAATTAAATTCAAATAAACATAGTTTTAATTAAATTATATTTATATTTACCTTTTTAAAATTATTTTGAAAAGGTTATATTTTCATATTTTCAATAAATATTATTAAATTTTAAATGAAAATAAAATGTTAATTTAATAAATTAATTATAATCTTTAACTTTGAGTTTTTTGTAATTTATAAATTAAAACAATTATTTTCTTATAGATTTTTGTTATTTAAATACTTTATTATTATTTTTTGTTAATAATTTGATCATTAAATATAATTTTTATTCCAGCGCGTAAAATGTAAATTGGATGAAAATTTAATTACTTACTACCTTTAAATAAGAATATAATTATGATACCTAATTTTTAATTTATAAATTTTAATGTCTTAAATAAAATAAATTTACAAAAGCATTCCCTTACAGTATAATTCATTGGTTTTTTCAAAGAAAATCACATAATTTGATGAATTTATATCCTTTTTAGTCTTAATATTTTTTCTATTACTTTTCATTATCTAAATTTTTCTTCAATTTTTTTTGCTTTCATTTTATATTTTTAGTGTTTATTTTCTTTCCTTATTTTATAAAATTATCGTGATAAATTTATAGTAAAAAATATAAATTACATTTTTTTGATTCTCAATTAGGTATTTGTTTTTAATGAATTCTCTTGAAAAGATGCACTCGAATATGAAAGGCCCCAGGTCTTTTTGGCGCCGACGTTTTTGCGAAAAGCCAGGAACTTAAAATAAGAAAAAACCACGAGCAAAAAAAACAAATTTTGCATATTGGGTCTTTTATTTTACGAAGCTTTATTTATTTAGTACTTAAATAAATATGATTTTAGGTTTGAAAAAAAAATTATTATATTTTAATAGTTTTTGTTTTACTGCAATTTTATCATTTCATTATATAGTTTATTCATGAATAAAGTAATGAAATTATTTTTAAAAAACATAAAATGATTCGACATGATCCGTTCTAATGCCGCTTGCTTTTCTTCTGGTAACTTTGCGTTGCTACACCATACCAAAATTTATTTTTATTCAAACAATTTATATAAAAGTATCAGAAAATAATTAATTAAAGAAAAACTATGGAAAATCAAATAGATTAATATAAATAAATCATTAATAGAAAGAATTTCTAAAAATTGATAAATTAACAAATCTTTATTAAAAGTGGCGAAATAAGAAAAAAAACTGTTTATAAATATAAACTGCATTATTTACATTTTCGCGTATATATAAAATGCAAAAAGTTAATTATAACTGATATTATTTTAGAATTAAAACATACAAGAATTAATAAATATGTACTTGAAATTTTCTATCTCTTTTTAAATCCAATTTTTTGATCAAATTGTGAAAGAGCCATTTTAAATTTTAAGAAAAAATATTTCCTATAAATAAAATTTTTGAATATTTTTTTACTATGTATATTCTGAAAATAATTTAATAATTTATCAAAAAATTTTCAAAATAAATAAAAAATTAGCAAGGAAAAATTTTTCTAGAAATAATGTATTCAAGGAAAATATAAAATTACATTATACATTATAATCAGATATAATCTGTTTAATTAACAAATATAAAATATTCATGAATTTTTCGTATTTCAAGGCGCCAATTCAGATATGTGTTTTTAAAAAAAAATAATAATAATAAATAAATAAATTTAATAGTAATAAGTTTTCAAAGTGAATATGTTTTAATTTTAACGTTGGCTTGTTGTTTCATTCTTTTTAATTTAATTCAAAGTTTTTTAATCATATAATTTTTTTATCGTTTTATTTTTATGATTTAATTATTATGTAATATTAGCATTTAATCTAATTGATTTTATCATTTTTTAATTTATTCATCATGTCATCTGCTCCCAGAATTTCATCGATCTGAGGCGCAATCATTTTTTTTATTCATTATTTTATTTCATATTACAAGGAACTTTTCATCGCTCACATCCGTGCTGAGTCGAAGCACGAAAAGTGCAAGGTTGGGCGAAGCACGAAAAAGTGCAAGGTTGGGCGAAGCACGAAAAAGTGCAAGGTTGGGCGAAGCACGAAAAAGTGCAAGGTTGGGCGAAGCACGAAAAAGTGCAAGGTTGGGCGAAGCACGAAAAAGTGCAAGGTTGGGCGAAGCACGAAAAAGTGCAAGGTTGGGCGAAGCACGAAAAAGTGCAAGGTTGGGCGAAGCACGAAAAAGTGCAAGGTTGGGCGAGGCGAAGCACGAAAAAGTGCAAGGTTGGGCGAAGCACGAAAAAGTGCAAGGTTGGGCGAAGCACGAAAAAGTGCAAGGTTGGGCGAAGCACGAAAAAGTGCAAGGTTGGGCGAAGCACGAAAAAGTGCAAGGTTGGGCGAAGCACGAAAAAGTGCAAAGTGACCAAATTAAATCAAAATAATTATTAATAAATTAAAAGCAAAATAATTATTAATAAATTAAAAGCAAAATAATTATTTTAAATAATAAAAATAATAATCTACTTAATTAATACGCTTATTTTATATATTTTTAAATCTCAATAAAACTAACATTTAAAGTTTTCTCATTTTTTATTAAAACAAAAATCAGTGAGAGACTTTCAGAGAGATGGGGTCATTTCAGTACAGAAAATTGTTTTAATAAATACAGATAAATGCAAAAATTTTTAAAAGAGAAGAAAAAATTAAGATCGAGATAAATTTCTTTAATTAGCATTTGCTTTCCTTTCGTCGGCTTTTCCTATTTTTCGTTAAAAAGTGGTCGGTTGGCATGGCAAAACAGCTTATATAAAAATACAATTGTGAATAAAAATAAAAGTGCAAACCACTTAATGGGCAAAAAATATATTGATGGATTTTATTGCCTTGAACCAATATGGAAAAATATTTTAAAAATACATTTAAAATAATTAAATTATTTATTAATACAATTTTCTGTACTGAAATGACCCCATCTCTCTGAAAGTCTCTCACTGATTTTTTGTTTTAATAAAAAATGAGAAAACTATAAATGTTAGTTTTATTGAGATTTAAAAATATTATAAAATAAACGTATTAATTAAGTAGATTATAATTATTATTATTTAAAATAATTATTTTGCTTTTAATTTATTAATAATTATTTTGCTTTTAATTTATTAATAATTATTTTGCTTTTAATTTATTAATAATTATTTTGATTTAATTTGATCACTTTGCACTTTTTCGTGCTTCGCCCAACCTTGCACTTTTCGTGCTTCGACATAGCACCGCTTACATCATCTCACTGTTTGATAAATCCAGAAATATATTAAACCATTTTTTAAACAAAAACCATAATAGACTTTAAATGATTATAATAAAATATTTCAATAATAATATAATCTAACAATTTTTCATGAGCCTATTTTATGTAAAAAATGAACATTTAATGGAAATATTTCAAGAAAATAAAATAATTTTAATCTTCCTTTTTGAATAATTCACTGTTAATAAATTTTTTTTTCACTCACAAGCAGCAAAAAAGGAATTTTCTTGAATTTTGGTTTTGACTTGTTATGAAGCATTTAATTTTTATATGAGAATATTCGAATATTATTTTTAAAAAACAATTTATTTTGATATTTATTTTGGTTTTATGTTTTTGTTATTTTTTAAATAAATGATATAAAAATAAAATCACTAATTAAGAAGTGAAAGTTGAATTTTTGTTCAGAATTTTAAGTTTACTAAAAAATGTATTTCATTTAAATTATTATTGTTTTTTTACTTTTGAGTCAACACTTTATTTCTTTAAGTGTACAAAATTAATAAAAAAAAAGAATGACAAAACATTATCAAACATTATCAATTAGATGCAATAATAACATGTTGAACAAAAAAAAAATATTTAAAATTTTTTAATTCATTAATGTTTGAAATGTTTGGTATTTGTCATATTATTATTTTTTATTTATTATAACTCTTTGTTTTTTCAAAATTTTCAATCCTTTTAAAAATTTTGTTTATTATTTAAAATCTTTGATCTTTGAATTGAATATTAAACTATATATTTAATGGATATTGATTTACAAATATTATTTGCATATTAAAATTGATCATATTATAAGTTTAAATAAACATTAAACTCTTATTTCCTTAAAAAAGAATTTTATTAGATAATATTTTCGATAATGCTCTTTTTAAAAATTATATATTTATAATATTATTTCTGATTAATTTTATTTTTGATTCAACAATTTATTTATTTATATTCATGGTGAAATAGCGATGTTTGTTTCGATGTTCGGTTAGCAGGTTCCTTCAATTAAATTATTGTTTCTTCTTATTAATAATTATATAGACTTTTTCTTTTTAAAATAAGTTTAATTTAATTGTCTTTTTTCTTTGAACAATATTTTAAAAGATTTAAATTTTTTAATAAAATAGTCATTTAGTGATATTTTTAAATTTAATTAATTTGTTTATCTTTTATTAAGTTTCTTTTTAAAAATCTTTTAACCATAATAAGAAATAGTTTATTTCTTAAAGACACAAATGTTTTACAGCATAGTTGCTTTGTTATTTCCTTTTATAGAACAGTTAAATTTAATATTGAATAGCTTTTTTAAAGTGAATTTGTATTTAAATTAACTTTAGTATTGGTAAATATATAATTGAATTTCATTAATGTGTTTCGGTCCTATTAATAAATAAAAAATTTTAAATATTTTTATTTTTATTATTATTATTTATTTTATTTTATTTTTATTATTAATGTTAGTAAAAACCTAAAATAAAATGTATTAAGAAATATTAAGATCTTTTTCCTCCTTTAATTACGATTTAAATCCAAAATAAAACAATCGCAATTCTCTTGTTTTTCTTATTTTTATTGCAATTTTTGCTATATTATTTTTATCGTTTTTTATGCCTAATTGGATTTAAAAAATGGCAAATGCCGGTGCAAAATCCTCCTGAAGAGTCGGCATTGTTTCACATTCTCATGAAATAAATTTATTTTTCAATAGAAATATTTGCTGATTAAACGTAAATTAAAAAATCTAATAAAAGCTGAAAGTAATATTTGGCTAATTAGGTTATTTGCATCATTTGTTACTTTAACATTCAATCGGCTACTGCCTTTCATACAATCAATTTCTATAATGTGAATCTATAAATTTATTGCTTAAATCAAAAATCTTAGAAATTCATTAGATTGTATATTATATCATAAGATATTTTCTGCTAAATATTCTTATTCGTAATGATTTAGGCGACGGTTTTGATTTTATATTGTGAATTTAAAATTTATTTTGTATTATTTATTATTTTTTATATATGATTTTTTAATTACTGATAATGAAATATTAAAAAATATTAGCACCTTTTTCCTTCTTATTTTTAATATTAATTTTTTGGTAGAAAAATTAAATAAATTTAATAAAAAACTGAAGTAATATTTTGCTAATTAAGTTATTTCATCATTTGTTATTTTTGGTTAAATTTTATGTGGTTATTTTTTTTTAATAAAAAATATTTTTGGGTAATTTGCTCCGTATTTATTTTAATTATTGATATTTAAAAAAAACAAATTGTTAATTGAAAAATAGTAATTATTAGTTTATTTTTCTTATTTTTAAACTAAATTATTATAAAAAAGTTTCTTATTTTTTTAAACTAAATTATTATAAAAAATTTTACAATTGCAAAAATTCTTAGTTATCGATTTCTTTATTTTGTAAGTTTATTCGAGAATTTGAAAGTAAAAATTAAATATCAAAACAAAAAACCGAAAAAAAGCCATTGTATATGTTAACAAATTTATAAATTTAAAAAACTATCAAATAAAAATATGAAATTGTAAATATTGTAACATGAACATTTTTATATAAATATATTCGAGACAATAATAAATAATTAACCAAAATATTAATTTAAAATAAATGCGTTTTTGAAAGTTTAATTATTTTATTCCAATATTAATTATTAAAAATAGAAAATGAATGAAATATGGCTACTCGAAATACGCAATTATTTTAAAATATAAAAGAAAAAAATAATAAAATATTTATAGAATTCAAGCACTCTGTTTATTAACATAGTTTCCAATCAAAAATTAATATAATCTTTTAATATGCTTATAAAAAATAAATGCGCCCGAATAATTAAAAACAAAAAAATATTATGTTGGAAAAATTTAGCATTAAAAAAGTCCGAATTTTATAATTTATACAGTTTAAAAAAAATTATCCAATAAATAAATTTTTAATTTACCAGTTAAATTTAGTATAATTTAGTATTTCGCCACAGAATTAAAATATTAAATAATAACTCTTTAAATCGTTAATAATAATTTTATTTGAACATTGTTTCAACTGATAAATGAATTTCTGACAATAGCAGCAATTTATAAAAAAATAATAACAATTTAAAGAAAAAAAATGTAGAAAAATTTAAAAATGAGCAAAATAATATGTATTAAATGCATTTAAAGTATTAAAAAATAAATTGTTAAAAATAATTTTTAATTACTTATAGAATTCTTAAAATATAAAAAATGCATTTATCATTTGAAGCAACTTAAATTTTTATCTCATTTTATTCTTTGTATTTTGTTGACTAAGTTTAATTTAAAAAATATTTTAACATTAAAATTCTTTATTAAAAAATCGAAAAAGAGGCGTTAAATGGGCACAAAAATGTTCAAATAAAATTGTTATTAACGATTTAAAGAGAATCAGACAAAAAAGCCATTGAGTAGATTTATGTAATTAATTACTTAAAGAAATGAAACAATAAAAAAATTTAAATTTTTAAACTGTATATCTCAATACTGATTGGTTTAATTTTAAATTTTTTTTGAACAAATTTTGTCATTTAACGCCTCTAAATTTGAAAGTTTTTGACACCTATTTTCGCATTTTTAGCACCTATTTTTGTGTTTTTTTAAAACCAAAAAACTAACTTTTATCTTAAATATTATTCATTTTTTCTTTTTTATTACTTGAATTTATTCTTATTTTTCTTGTCAAACTATAAATTTATCAAATTCATAATACCTAAATATTCTTAAGAATTTTTATTATGAAAACTTTGTTTTTTAATTTTTATGATTTATTTTTTTAATTCAGAGTCAATGTTTTATTCTTTTTCTTTTTTACTCTCATGGTAACAAAAATTGTTTACTATCTTTGGATAAGGAGGTGCCTTAACAAAATGTATATAAAATAAAATAAAATAAAGTTGTTCGCCATAAAACAAATTAAATCATTAGCAGTAACATTATTTATTGCGGTTTCATTTATTCAATTTCTTTCTTTATTCCAAGTTTTATTAATCATTTTTTAAAGTATTTTATATTTTAAAAATGCTATTATTATTGAAACTTTATTGATGCTTTTTGTCCCTAATTATAAGATAAGGTATTACAGAATTATTTTTAGACTCTTTTAGATTGAGAAGAAATTTTAAAATTTTTCAAATTTATAAAAATCGAAAACCAATAAATAATTAAAAATAAATAAATTTAAATCCAAATAAATTTAAGGTAAAAACCCATAAAATACAACATTGAAAGTTATAAATAAAGTCAAAATTTTTGGTAAGAAGAAAAAAATAAATTAATTAATATGAAGCATTCAAAATTTTGCGCTCTGGAAATCGAGCAAATAACAATATAATGAGAAAAAATTTTCAGTAATGAAACCTGAAATAATAAACTGTCAAGATGATTTCATGCGGTTTCAGTTATTGACTGTAAATAAAATTAGAAACAAAAATTAATAAATTTTTTAAATCTTGCAATTTGGATTTAAAAAAAAGAAATTCCGATAATTAATTTAATGTTTTTCGATAGCTATCTTTAATACAATTATTACATAGAAATATTTTTTAACAAAAATTATATTAAAATTTGCATTTTCGTATTATCAAATTAAATGGTATATTTTCGCATTGGTTTGACGCAGCGTTTTTTCATTACGTTCTATATTATAAGCATTTATATGAAATTCATAATATTAAATAATGAAAAGAAAACAAAAATTTATTTATTTTAATTAGTTAGGTTTTCCCTAATTATTTTTTCGTAAATGAATTGTTTCAAATTTTTGCTTTTGTTTTAATAATTGTCAATTCAATTGGTTTTGTTTATTAATTAATATATTTGTGCTTTTCAATTACATAATTATTTTTTATTTTCTTTTTTATTTCTCATAATAATTTAATTTAATAATCATAATTTTTAAAAAAATGTATTTGCTTTGTTTTTCATTTTTTTCTTTCTTTATTATTATATATAAAACTTCAAGATATGGTTTTAATGAATTTGCTTGAATTAATTTTTAATTATTATTTGTTGTTTTAACAAATGTCGTCGAATCAATTAGTGTTTGTTGCTTGGTGAAGTGGTATGGTTATTTTCTCATGTGCATTAGTTATTTGTCTTATTAATTTTGATAAATTATATTTTTTGTGTATTTTTAAGGTTTAAAATTAAGAAGAATTTCTTTTTTAGAGCATAGTTTTAATTGTACGACCATTTTTCGTAATATTAATGGTTTTCGATAGCAATAATAATTTTTTTTTACCTTTTCTTGTTTCTTTTCCTATTGGCTTTCTTTAATTTTATTAATTTTAAATTGAATTTTGTTAATTCGATTTTTAATTTATTAGTTGAAAAGGTTAATTTTGCTTTGATTTCATAATTATTTGCTCATTTTTATTACATTTAAAAATTATTTTGTTATTAATTCCATTAAATTCCTCTTAAAGTAACTGTAAAAAAATGTTAAATCCCCTTCTTTGATATGAAAGATAAATTATAGAAATTTTGAGTAATAAACCATTGAACTAAAAGTGATTAAAAATACTATTTTCCTATAAAAATAATTTTGTTGAATTAATGGATTTAAACGGAAGAATAATAAAAAATTAAATGGATGAAATGTGGGAATTAAAGCCACTTATTCTTCACCCAAACTCCATTCAGCAAAAATGGTGACAATTTCAAAAACGAGACTCAGGTATTTAAGCATGTATTTTTTACAGTATTTACGGTAATTCATCATTAAAGTATCAATGTAATGGAATGTTGCCACCGTCGAACGGGTGAAAAAATGGTGGGCGGGGGGAGGATCATTAATGAGAAAGGCCATTAAAATGCAAAAAGAAGTATTGTTGGACTGAAATAACCCCTAATAGAATCCGTTTGTTGTATTTAATTTTGTATTTTTTAATCAAGTTTAATAAATCTTATTTTTTTAATCAAAATATTAATTAATTAAATTTTTCTTTTCAATGATTTAATTTTTAAAATTTCATTTTGAAAATACAACTTTGTTTAAATTTTTATAGTGAAATAATATGAATTAATTAATTTGCCTTGTTTCTTTGTTTCTCCTTATCCCTTTTCATATGTTTATATTATTCGTTTTTTATTAACAAAAAACTAATAATTAAATAAATATATGCTATTTGCTTTAACAATAAATATTAATTTATTTAAATTCATGTAACAAATAGTACGTTCGTTTCATGATAATATGGAGTTGATTAAATTTTATGATTTTGTATAAATATTTCTCTTTTTATTTTTATATTGATTTATTTTCAATTAGTGTTAATTTATTTTAAACAAATATTTTAATGAAGTTAAATTTCTTATTTTCTTTCAATTCTTGGTCTCATCCTTTGAGACAATTGATATTTGAGTATGTCATGACGACTTTGAATATGATATATAATATTAATTATTAAACAAAATTCTCTATTTTTTGTTGCTTTTTTTGTGCATAAAATTTATTAATGCTTTTTTTTAATTCTCGTATATTTGGAGTGATATGTCCGTGTATTTGTGTTGGCCATTTTATCTTATAAATTGTAAAAAATTTTATTTTTTATGATGTTGAAATAAAATTTAATTTATAATTATTTTTCGGGCTGTTATTTTTAGTAAGTCCATTTTTATTTTAATGATATTAAAAAATTTTCTATCCCATTTTAGTAGGTTGTCTTTTTAATAAAATTCTTTTCTATTGTTATTTCTATTTTTTGATTTTAAAAAATTGAATTTGCCTTTTATTTGCTATTTTGGCATTTTTAATTTTTCAATTTTTAATTTATTTGTCCATTTGAATATTTATTAGAATCCTTTTCATGGGCTTTTTATATTTATGCAAATTATTGTTTTTCTTATGTGATTTTAGCATTATTTTCTGTATTTTTCATCAATGCTCAATTCCTGGCAAAGTCTTTACCCTTTTATTAATATTTTGTTACTTACTTTTATATTTGGAATATTTCTATTTAAACTCATGCTTTCTGTCATACTCCTAAATCTCACTTTTGTGCCTTTCCCTCCATCATCTCCTTTTTTTAATAATTGGTGTCATATGCTATATAATAAAGAAGACCGTCTGTATCAGGGGTGTGACAACTCTCGCCTCTCATCTCTCGCCTCTCGTTTTTTGGGACGAGAGGCGAGAGTTGAAAATACACCCCTAAAGATTGAACTTTTGAGCAGTCAGAAAAATTTTCAAATTTACACGAGAAAAAAATCATAAATCCCTTTCTCTCCTCTGGTCTGTATGTATCCGCCATGGTTTGAATTGGCGTGGCGTTTTGTATTTGTTTTGCGTTAAAAAATGATTTGAAAAATGAAAAGTTTGTTTTGCCATTTTTTCAAAAGTTTGTTTTTCGTTTGTGTTAATGATTATTAGGGCTATAAATTATGCTTTTGCATATTTTTTCTGCGCAAATTGGTGAGGGGGGCCGAAGGCCCCCGTACGAGGCCGCGAAGCGGCCGAGTGAGTATCTTTGGCGCAGAAAATTGATGTAATGGGTGGTAAAAACCCAACTCGTACTATTTTAGAGTATCTTTTTTTCTCTGTTCTCTGATGACTTAACGCTGTCTCGCTTTTTTCTGTTTCTATATTTACCACATAATAGTACGAGTTGGGTTTCGTCCGTAATGGGTGAGGGGGGGGGGGCGGTTGGGGTCGCGCGCCCCGTACGAGGCAGCGCGGCCGAGCCTTCCCCAACGGTTCAACATCCCAAGGCACATAAAAACTAAAAATGCTGAAGAAATTTGCTGAGGTTGATCCCAGTGATTCGAAAGCCGGAGAATTGAGTCCCAGTGATTGGAATGCTGGATGATTGAATCTTGGCGATTGGGATGCAGAATAATCGGTGCGATTAGTTCAGATGATTGTTATGCTAATGAATTAAGTTCCAGTGATTGGGATGCTGGGGGGGGGGGGTTGTGTCCAGGTCATAGAAATGCCGTAGAATTGTTAAGGTCAAGTCCCAGTGATTTGCATGTCGGAAGGTTGAATCCCGGTGATTGGAATGCAGAAGAATTGCTGAGATAAGTCCCAGTAATTGGAATGCCGAGGGTGTTTAAGAAATGACAATGAACAAGAAGAAACAAGAAATTGCTAAGAATGTTGTGCCATAAGAAAATTCCAAGAGAATACTGCGAGGCCGCGAAGCGGCCGAGCCATAGTCTATTTTATCATTCATAATTCTACATTACAACCGTACTGTTTTAAAATAATTTTTTTGGTTCATTAGAAAGATTTAATTCAAACAATTTATCATTTTTCAAATAGTTCCAGAAATTCTATAAGTTTTTAAATATCAATCATTGAAATGATTTTCAGCAGCGGCTCAGCTAATCTCTAAGATGGATCAAAAAACGATTATAAATGTATTCCATCAGTTTGGATTTGTTAGGAAAATTCTGTTTTTGACACCCTAACAGCAACAACAGTTTTTGTGAAATTCCTTAATAAAAGTACAAAAATAAAGAAAATAGCCAAAATGTTTGATGTTAATAAGTACAAAAACGAAACATGGAAAAATGAACAACAACATTTGAAATTTCAAAGCCAATCTCATGGAATGATTCTAAATTATATATGATTTTAAATTTGCTAAAAAAATTGAAAATTCCATTAGTAACTTTTTTCTTTTTTTTTAATAATTATTAATGTTTTTTGTAGTTATTATTTATTTCTCCATTTTTATTTTGTTATAGTTTTGAAATTGTTTCTGTTTTTATTAAAATATAAATTTAGTAATGTAATTATTTATTTTTTTAATTTTGTTTATTTATTTAAATAATCTTCTCATGGCTCGTGATCTTCACATCGACGTTGGTTCGGATATCTTTTTATATTAATTTATTTTTCCATTTTTTTACCTCTATACGATTTTTATAAATTTATAAATATTTTAATTATATCTCTGCTCATAACTAGGGCTCTAATTTTCGGCTCTAAAAACTGTAGAAAATTTGTAGACTTAGTCTAAAAAACCCAAAAATAATATTATACATTATTTCATTTAAAATTGATCAATTCGTTTAATTTAAATTAGCCTTTTAAAATTAATAATCAATTAATTATATTACCAAAAAAAGATAAGAAAAAACAGGAACCCTTTGACTAAAATTTAAGCAAATCAATGTTGCGGCTGGCCCACAAGCCGCAACGGGACGGTTCGTCGTCCGTTGGTTCGGGATTTGGGTTGGGCCAGCACAGAGGCGGGAGGGAAAGGGGGAGGGCCCCCGCCCAAATGTTCCCCCAATGGGATGGATTTCCGATGTTTATTGGGCGGAAGAGGACAAATAAATGTACAATTTACGGGCTTTAAATACGATCCAAAATGGTGGAGCTACACACAATAACAAATTAATTAATAAGCAATGGGGTGATCATTCGGGGTTTTTCTTCCTTCTGTTCGTTGGGCATCGCTGTTGCGGCCGGTTCTTCACATGCACTCGATGCGTTGTCGTCAGCTGAATTGGGCTCCTCTTTTTGCGTCCATCGGCCCACATTTGCGCGAAAGGGTGTTGTCGCCGATGTTCATCACTCCATTTTGCCCCCTTTTTGCCACTTTTTGTGCCCGCTTCCCCTCTTTTGCTCATTTCGTTGAAACTGTCCGACAATCGGACAGTCGCTGCTCGCTGAGCTGCGACATTCCCAGCGGAATGACCAGCGCTTCTGTGGTGTCTGCATCCTCTTTTTCTCTGTCGGGCATCTCTGTTGCGGCCCGCTCAATTTGTTGCGCTTCCCCAATTTCGCTTCCTCACTTTGCGCTTCTTCCATTTGCGCTTCATGCGATTTTCGCTTCATTTTCGTGCAGCTCTTCTCATTTGCGCTTCATCCGATTTTCGCCTCAATTTGTGTGGCTCTTCTTATTTGCGCCTCCCCAATTTTCACTTCCGCAAATGTGCTTGCTCAATTGCGTCTTTGCGTGTCTCCAGTTGAGCCTCTCCAATTTGTGAGTCCTCAGTTGCACCTCTTCAATTTGCACCTTAGTTGCGCTCCTCAATGTGCGCTTCCAATTTGCGCTTCTCCAATGTGTGCGCCTGTGCTTGCGCTTCTTCAATGTGTGCGCCTGTGCTTGCGCTTCTTCAATGTGTGCGCCTGTGCTTGCGCTTCTTCAATGTGTGCGCCTGTGCTTGCGCTTCTTCAATGCGTGCGCCTGTGCTTTGCGCTTCTTCAATGTCGCCTCAAACTTGCGCTTGTGCTTGCGCCTCTTCAATTTGCGCCTGTGCTTGCGCTTCTTCAATGTGTGCGCCTGTGCTTGCGCTTCTTCAATGTGTGCGCCTGTGCTTGCGCTTCTTCAATGTGTGCGCCTGTGCTTGCGCTTCTTCAATGTGTGCGCCTGTTCTTGCGCTTCTTCAATGCGTGCGCCTGTGCTTGCGCTTTTTCAATGCGTGCGCCTGTGCTTGCGCTTCTTCAATGTGTGTCCACAGTTGCTTCAATGTGCGCATCTCCAATGGCGCTTGTCCTGTGGCGCTACTTGAGCAATGATGTGCTCGAACCAACAAAACTGCTGAGGGCTTCTTTTTCTGCATACGCGGCACAATGGATTACAAAAAATCCAAGGGACGGTAGGGGCGAAATGGGAGGCGCTTGAGTTACAGAAAACTCAAGGGCCTGATGCGCGCAAAACAAAACAAAAAGAAAGCACAAATTGCATTCGTCACAAGTTACAAAAAACTTGTGAGGTCTGCCTTACTCCCCCTTCCCTAAACTAATTTCCCAAAAATCCCAAAAGTCCCTGCCAGGGTCGCCACATGTTGCGGCTGGCCCACAAGCCGCAACGGGACGGTTCGTCGTCCGTTGGTTCGGGATTTGGGTTGGGCCAGCACAGAGGCGGGAGGGAAAGGGGGAGGGCCCCCGCCCAAATGTTCCCCCAATGGGATGGATTTCCGATGTTTATTGGGCGGAAGAGGACAAATAAATGTACAATTTACGGGCTTTAAATACGATCCAAAATGGTGGAGCTACACACAATAACAAATTAATTAATAAGCAATGGGGTGATCATTCGGGGTTTTTCTTCCTTCTGTTCGTTGGGCATCGCTGTTGCGGCCGGTTCTTCACATGCGTTCGTGGTTGAATCGGCTCCTCTTTTTGCGTCCATCGGCCCATCATTGCGCGAGAGGTGTGTTGTCGCCTGTTTTCGTCACGCCATTTTGCCCTCTTTTTCCTACTCTTTGCTCGTTTTTCAAAATGTCCGATCATCGGACAGTCGCTGCTCGCTGAGCTGCGACATCAATTTTGTGCAATTTTACACGAAAAATAACGGCAAAAAATAAGTTTTGTTAAAAACCAGAAAAAATTTATCTGAAATCGATTGATTTATCGCAGTAAATTTTAAACCTGAATTCCATTAACGCCATGTCAGAATTTTCGCTCTTTCTAGAACATAATAATTTTATTTTTGCTATTATTCCTTTTTATATTAAATTTAATTAACTTTTACTTAATCTCTTTATACAAATAATTAATTTCTGAATGTTTGTTTATTTAATTTTGTTTTCAAGCCAAATGATGATTGTTTGCTTCTGTTAATTTAAAAAAATTTTCGCGGGGCAAAAAGTGATGAAATTTTTAGGACCAAAAACCAAAAAAAGATAGGATTTTTGAGGTTTATGCAAAAAGCCAAACTCCAAATTAATTTTTTATTTTTTTGGGTTAAGGGCTTTAATGCAAAAATGAGAAGAAACCTAAGGGATAAAATTTAAGCGAATTTAGCGAAATTTTAGACGAAAAAAATGCCTAAAAAATAAAAATTCTAATAATATTCATTAATGCCATACATAATTATTCTCTTTTTCTTGTATATATTCTAAATGCTTTTATTTTATAAATTTTTAGGATAAAATAAACAATTAACAATTGATCAACTGTTTACAAATTATTAATTAACTTTCATATGTTATATATTCTTTATATTAATACACGGAAAATAAACTCTAAAATTTGAAATTTCAAAGTCAATTTATTTTAAATGATTGAAAGGGGTTTTTCTATAAAAAATTCTTTTAAATAAATATTTCGAATTTAATAAAAATTCTCAACTTTTTATCCACTTGAAACTTTTTTTTTCATTTTTTTCTTTAACTTACGCCACTCATATTTTTTGTCTGCCAAATGATCTGCTAGCTTTTAACATTAAATATTTTCTTATAAATATTTTATGAGATCTTTTAATTTTTTTTTAAATATTCATCATTTAATTATTTTATTTAGTTTAATTTGGATACAGTCAATCTTTTAATTTTATTTTGCTATAATTAAAAAAAGATAATTTTTCACCTTTTCAAATATTTCACGAACTTTAATTAACTTAAAATCTTGCTAAAAATAATTTATTTTGACGCTGATTATTTTTTCTTTTTTATATTTCATTTGAAAATTAAAACATCTGTTATTTTCTGTGATTAATTAATATAATATTAATTTTAACTTTTTAGAATTTAATTAATTGCTACTTTTCTATATTAATGTGTTGTAATTTGTGTCCATTGCCTCAGGGCAAATTTTTGAAAATTTGATCAATTTTGTTAATTTTATTAACCGATATGCACCATAATCCCAAACATTATTAATTTTTGGTCATTTTTTGGTATGTGATTTTAATTGGTTAGTTTTTTAATTATCACTTTATAATTTTCTAAAAAAAGAGGCATTTTTTAATTTTAATGTTCAAATAAGCCGAACAGTTAAACAAATTTTAATTTAATAAAATATTTGTATAAATAAAAATTTTTATAACAAATATTTCTTTTTTCGCATTATCATAGATAATAAAATTTGTATTGCTAAATATTATTAAAATAGCTCTTATTTATTTTTGTTTCAGCTATAAGCTTTTTAATTAAAATTATTATATCCTTTTACTTTGTTTTATTGAAAACTTTTTACTTCATTTTAGAAGGTTTTTTATTATTTTATAATTTATGGTGTTTTTCAAATTTTTATCAGTTAAAATAATATTTATTATTATTGAATTAAAGTATTTATTTTTTATAACAAAAATCTTTTTTTTTATTAAATTTATTTCTTTTAAATTTTTCTCTCTTTTGTTCCTCTTCTTTTTCGTATTAATATCCTCCACAGATACTCACTTTTTGCTCTTTATTTTCTTTTAAATTGTTTTTTTTAATTAATTTTTTTCCAAAGATAATTTACAGGATGAAATTTTTATTTGAAATTTATTTGTTCGTTTTCACTTATTTATCTCTTTTATTTATATATTTCTCGAACCCATAAATTTATTATTTATTTAAGAAAATTATTGTAAAAACCAATTTAATTTAAATAAAAATACAAAGCTTATTATTTATTGAGTTTTACAGATTTTATTTTTATTTTTTTTTTTGAATTTTTTGATCATACGTAAATTTTCTATATACATTTAATGTTATGTTTATTTTTTTATGTGATTATGTAATATTTTTCATCTTTATGCCATTGAACATTTATCAAATTTTAATTTTGCTTGAAATATTAATATTTTCAACCTTTTTTTATATATGATATTATATAATTAATTGCATAATATCATATATGAACTTCTATAAATATTATAAATATTTAATTCGCTTGAAAAAATAACAAAATGAGTTTTAGAATAAATTTCTTTCGTTTATTTATAATATTATTTTACTTCATTAAATTCGTCAATGAATACGAAAGGGAAAAGAAAACTAAAGGTAAAACTCGAAAAATAAGGTAAAGAATAGAACCCATAAACTTCAAATTTGCAGATCCCCTTAGGATTGGAACTCAAAATTTTTGCGGAATGTGACTCCTCAGGGATTAATCCCGCAATTTATTCGGGTTTGTTTAAACTGTGAATATTCGGTTGGTTACCGTATTTTCCCTAATTATCCCCCAATCACAGGGATTGGCCAATTTGGTTGGATCGATAAAAAGAAAAAAAGAGAGGAGAAGAGAAGTAAAGATGAAGAGGGAGTGGAGGAAGAGAAAAAGGATGTAAAAGATTTTGTAATTTAAAGCTGGAAGTTGAATACAAACATAAAAATTCCAGCTTTTTGTCCTTCTAAAAATATTTCACTTTATTAAAATATTTTTAAGTTTCAATGTTTTAATTTATTTGTTCTTTTTACTGCTGTATAAATTAAATTATATTTTGGGGCATTTTCTTACCCACTCAATAAAAATAATTATATTGTTTTTTGTTTTTAATATAATTTATTTTGTAATCGGCTGGTTTGCGCAACATTTTCGCTTCACCATTTGCCCATTTTTTACCATTATTTTCTAATTTTGGCATATATATTGAATTTCATGAATTGTCAAAATATAAATGATTTATTTCAATTTTTATTTTTTCAATAGACTATGAATTTGCTCATTGAAAAGAATGGAATTAAATTTTAATGTAAATAATTTCTTTTCTTTTATTTAATTGACACAATTGTGACAACTTTTATTTCTTTTCTTTTTAGTCTTCTTTCTCGTCCAATGATGACATGCATTTTGTTTTGATTAGCGTCGGCACATAAATAAATATTATAAAGCCATTCATTTGTTGACCTAATCATTGATATTTTTCAAATATTTTTAGGCAACAATTTTCAATTATAAGTGCATTATAAATGTTTTTATTTTATTTTCCTTAATTTTCCTTGGTTCTATTGATATATTATGCTCTTCATTTTTATCATGTGACAATTTTTATTCGCATTTTAATGTTTTACTAAATCAATTTGAAAAATGTAATAAAAATTTTTAGATTAATTAAGGAATATTGGCATTTTTTTCTTTATTTATGAGTTTAAATTTTTTTTTAAATATTGTGTAGGTGCTTTGAAATAATAATTTTATTTAATTTAATCTTTTTGAAAAAAATATTTTATTTATTTTAATTTTTATTAATAGTTTTTTTTATTTGTAACAATTAGTGCTTTGACTAAGTACGAAAAAGTGCAGAGATCAAATTAAAATCAAAATAATTATTTTAAAAATGAAAAGCAAAATAATTATTTTAATTAAATTTAATTATAATAAATTTCGTTACATAATTAAAATATATTTTTATATTAATGATATATGTGGTGAGCCGAAGTTTCACTAAAAATATACTAATTAATGGATATTATTTAAAAATCAAATACAGTAAATAATTTTTCACATTTTGCGTTAATTTTAATCCCAAAACTGAAAAACGATGATTTCCAACATAATCTCGTATACAGTGTTGCGAGGAGGGCAAAACTGTTTCTGACAAGGAAAAAGAAAATCCACTAATCGAGATCCGCTTTGTAAAAAATATATTTAATTATGTAACGGAATTTAAATAATAAATGTTATAATTAAATAAAATTAACATAATTATTTTACTTTTCATTTTTAAAATAATTTTTTTGGTTTTACAAAAAAGGAAAGGTATGCAACAATAAGCTGTTTTATATTATAAAAAATATAGTGTTAACAAAACGTGCTGGTGCGTTTCGTAAAAACTGCCAATGGGTTCAAAAACAAAATGGCTAATATATATAAATTCATAACTTGGCCCAAATTCAACCAAATTAATATTTCATGGTATCATTCAATAACTTTAATTGTTCTTTTTCAGAATATATTTTTTGTAAATTTTTAACTTAAGTATAAGAAATATATAATTAATTTTGGCTCAATTGCATTTTAAAGACTTTAATGTTTATACTTCTATTTACATGATCATTGCAAAAAACATAGCATGTTCAATGCTTTATAACTTTTCTCATACTTAAGTTAAAAATTTACGAAAAATATATTCTGAAAGAGAACAATTAAAGTTATTGAATGATATCATGAAATATTAATTTGTTTTGAATTTGGGCCAAGTTATGAATTTATATATATTAGCAATTTTGTTTTGGAACCTATTGGCAGTTTTACGAAACGCAGCTTATCTCGCGACGTCCTTTTTCTAATAAACTGGAGAAGATGGGGGGGGGGGGGGGGGGTCAGGCGGTGCCGAAAGGCGACGCCCGGAAAAATTATGAAAATTTTTATTAAAATTGTTAAAAGATTTTGACTAACAATGACTAAGATTAAGAGCTAATATTTAAAAATAATTAGGAGTTATGGCGAGGATGGTGCTGATAAGCGACGCCGATGAAAAAATTTCAGAATATTTAATGAATTTTGTTTAAAAATAGCCAAATTTTTATGCATTTACTCTTTTCTCCTTCGCTAGACTCCCGACCCCCTTTTATGTATGCTAATAATACGACAAATTACAAAGAATAAGTCAGATGAAATCGAAATATGGTAGCCTTTTAATAAAAATAGAAAAAAAAAATTCATTTTATTAAAAATAATCATACAAGAAATCATCTCGAAAAATAATCTAAAAAAGTCAGTTACGGATCAAAATTACGGAATAATCCCAAAAATCCGTAACCTGTAATCCGTAATCCGTTCAAAAAGGCCGTAATTTCCGTAATCCGTAATACGTAATCCGTAATTACGTCCAGTCCTGGTGCCAACAGATAATTCTGAACCGAAACAAAATACGACGTTGAAAAATTAATAAACATTAAAAAATAAAAAGATTCTTAGGCGGCGGAAGAAGCCAATCGAAAAATAGCTTAACAAAAGCATCTAAAATATTTTTCATCCATTTTATTTATAAATCCACTAAAAAAATAAGGGATATTTATTTATATTAAAATATTTAAATGATTAAAATTTCCAACCATTTTCATTAATCTTCAGAATTGTTAAAACAAAAACTTCAACAATAGAATTAATCTTATTTTAAATCTATTAAACTTTTAAGTTTCAACCAAAACAATTTGTCCAATTAAATGAAAAATTTCTATGTTCATATTCAAAATAATTGAGTCTTTCTTTACTTTTTACATTATTTTTTCTTTTGAAAATTTAAATTTTTAAAATTAAAATTATGATTTCTTTTAAATAATTAAATTATGACTTATTTATAAAATTATTTGTTAAATTATGATTTTTGCTTTAATCCCACGTCATATCATTCCTTTTTAATGTTGTTTGTGGTTGGGTTATTTTCTGATTTTACCCATTTATAATTGTTCATGCTCACGTTCACACTATCATTATCACTGACAGCATTAATTTTCGGCGATGATTTAAGATTAATTTCCTTTTCTAGTTATTTTTTATCTTTTAATTAATATAATTTTTATTCATAATTTATAAAAAAATGAAAGATAAATGTTTTAAAATATTCAATCTCACCTAAATATTCAGAATAATTATGGAAAGTAAAAATTCCGACATTTTATAAGTATTTAGCGTATAAATTTTTTTCAAAATTTGTCAGCGTTGTCGAATCATCTCTTTTACCTAAAATATGTTTTTTTTTATATTTTATATCCAATAAAAACCATAATTACTTAAATTTGTATTACTTTGGGATTGATCAATTTTTTATTTCTTCAAAATAATTTTATATTTCAACATTACAATAAAATTTAACATTTCTCTGAAAAGGATTTAAAAGAAATTAAAATTAATTTTTCATTTTATACAATTTAATAATTTTTTACTGTTAATTCTTTTGATTTATTCTTATTTATTTAGCATATTCTATTGCTGAATTTTTTCTATGACAAATTTATCCGCTGATTTTAAAATATTAATTGATATTATTTTATATATATATATTTATTTTTATAAATATGCGCAAATTATTTTCATTTTTTAAATATTTTACGAACATTGAATAAATATTTGAATAAATAATTTTTTTAATTAGTTTATTCGTTTAGTTTATTGAAATTTTTATAGTTTTATTCCTCGTATTAATTGAATGATGAAATTATTATTTTTAAATTCATTTAAATTATTTTTGAGAATTCCTTCAACTTATTTTTTCCATTTTTTTATTCTTATTTTTTTTTTGTTATTCCGACTCTACTTTGCTTAAATATTTGTTAAAATATTTATTTTTGTTTACTAATTTTTTACCGGTTAATTGGGTTTTCTTTTCATTTGACTTAAATATAAGCAAAGTTATTCAATTATAAATTAATATTTTAATTTTACTTTTCAGTAATTTAATTTTCATTTAAAAGTTTCCATTATAACTTTTTTTGTTGTCATTTTTTGTCTGTTATATTAAATTGATTGACTCATTTATTAAGAATAATTAATTAATTTATAAAATTTATTTATTTTGGTAGAATTTTTTTCTAGTTTTTTTTTTAACTTTTGTTAAATAATTATATTTTAATAAGATTAATTCATTTTATTATTTGAATACAATTGAATAAATTTTTCTAACTCTATGAAAATTGTTAATAATAATTATTATTATATTCTTTATTGTTTTATGGTTTCAAATTTTATAATGCAATCAATTTTTCTTTTAATTTTTTAATAGAATTTAATTATTTTGTTGCTTTTTTGTGGTTTTTATTTTATTTATTTTTATTTTGTATTAATTAAATAAGATAATTTTTGTATTTTTTTAAATTCCACTAATATTTCAATTTATTGAATAAAGAAAAATTTTATATCTATGTCAAAATTATTATCCCATTTAATAATTAATTTTCTCCAAGTTTTTTTATGATGACAACCTTTATCTAAAATTTAATAGGTTTAAAATTTTTAAAATTTTTTTTTCAATTTTTTCAGAAATTTCACCGTACAATTTTTCCAAATTTTTCAGATAAACAATTAATGCTACTGTGTATATATATTCCATCCTTCGACTGATATTTCTGTCATTTTAAAAAATTAATTTCTTTTTCTTTTATCTTTATTATTATATTAAATTTGGACTAAAATACAATTTATTTTTGGCTAATGATTTTCTTTTTAAATTTCATTTTAAATTACAACTCTGTTTAAATTTTGAAAGTGAAATAATATAATATTTTAATTAATTAGCTTTGTTTCTACTCATTTCCTATTATTTTTTTAATAAAAATAAGTTTTATGCTATTTTCTTTTTAATAAAAAATTTATTTTATTTTAATCCATGTAACAAAAAGTACGTTCGTTCTTTGATTATATGGATTTTATATATTTATTTTCAAATAGCTGTTTAGTTTTAAGAATTCTTAAATGTTAATTTTTTTTAGAAAGATAATTAATTATTTGATTTTTAAAATGTGTATTTTTCCCCTCCTTAGGCGTAATTATAATAATTTTTGACAAATTATAAATTCATAGTTTTTTTAAATAGAATTTTTTTTTCATTATTTTTTGACTTTTTGAAAATTCCTCCCTAATATTTTTACGACATTTTGTCGGTGCTAGGTCGAACCGAAAATAGTCTCAGTATGGGCGAACCGAAAAATAATCTCAGTGTCAATAAAAATATTTAAATTTAGTTATTTTAAAGCAATGTTTTTAAATTGACATATTATAATAATGTTAAAATTTTAAAACAAAAAATAATGTAATTTTAAGGTTCAACTTTCTTCAATATGTTTTTTCTTCAAAAATTCTGCTAAAAAATGCTAGCTTTCGTACCATTAATAAATGTAGAATAATTTTTGAATTGCAACATTAGTGTAAAAAAGAATAGGGATGAAGAAAATTTATGGGAAAAACGGCATGAAATTTGTGGAGAATGACTGAAGATCTTAATTTACGCAAACAATGGATGAAATTTCTGAAGAAAATTAGTAGATTTGAAAATCCTCTAGTAAACTTACTTATTTAAAATGATTTAAAATGAAATTTTCATTTCAATGTAAATTTTTTGGTCGGAGATGGAATGCTTTTATAATATTCTTTAGTTTATTTTTTTAAATAATTGTCTAATAACATTTATTATTTTTCGATACCGAATTCTATTAAATTTAAATATTTTTGTTGACACTGAGACTATTTTCGGTTCGGCTCAGCACGCATTTTGTCGGGTAATTTCCACCCCGATCCGCGAAATTAACAGATTATCAAGTGAAAAATTAAGTAATCATTTTCATGACAGACATAAAGAGCTCAAAATTTGCTAATTTCCTTTAAGAATGGTCTCGAAACCATTGTTTATATTATTATCGAGTTGTAAAAATTATTTTTTATTATTATGAGTTTTTTCATTAATAATTTATGCTAAATTCTTTTTAAATTATTGTTTTTAATGGGAATTTATTTTCTTTAATTCTCGGATTGTTCTTCCTGTTAATAGCATTTCCATTCGCGCTTTTAATGAAGCCATTATGTAAAATATGCTTTTTTAATTTTTTTTTTTTTTAATTATGCTTATTTACTTTTTTCATTATATTTACAAAATTTAATAAATATTTTTTCCTTTCAAATTTTATAATTTTTTTTTTTTTTTTTTGCTGTTTCGCTTTGTTTATTTTATAATAAATTTATCAATGATTTTTAAATAATTCATTAATTGCTAAATTGATTTAATTTTCTATAATTTTTATCAGTTTCATAAATTTATTGTAATACTTATATACCACAATTTTCATGCTCGCAGTAACAAATATCTCAAAATTTTCGGCGAATTTTTAATAGAACTTTGAAATAAATTGACTTAGGTTCATTAATTTAAGGGTATTTTCAATTGCATAATTATTTTCATCTTTTTTAAAAAAATAATAATCAATTAATATGAATTTGCATAATAATTTCTTTTTTTTTACCTTTTATTTTTCTTTTACTAATGGATTTACTTAAATTTTTTTTAATTTAATCTTGTTATTCGGTTTTTTTCTTTTTCTATTCACCTCTTCGCTTTTGTTAATTTTACTTTAAGGACAATATATTTTTAAAAGAATTTAATTTTTGTTTTCCATTTTTATTGTTATTTTTTGTATAATTTCAAAATATAATTTATTTTTTTTGCATTAAATAGTTTAATTTAATTTTTAATTATGATAGCTTTGTTTATCCCCCTCGTTGTTTGATCTGTTCCCGGGTTGTCGCTGTTCACTCTTTTGGGCATTGTTTTTATTAATTATGATCATTTTTATTTATAAATTTAAAAATGTTTTTTTACATTTTTATATTTTAATGATAAGAAATAATTTAATTTGTAATGAGTTTAGTTTTAAAAATTGACACAGCTTTAATAAAGGTTTTATTTGTTAATTTGTTTTTAAAATTAATTATTATAGCTGTTTAATTTATCAATAATTTTATTTTTTTTCCATTTTATAAATTAATGTTCAACTGCTCTCAGTTATGTCAATTTACTTTTAAATGAAAAATTTATTAAATAAAATAAATTAATTTGGCAAAGAATTTTTATTTTTTAGTCAAAAATTCAAGAAATTGGTCTTTTTCACTCTATAAGGGAAAAATCGGACTTGAATTGAGATTCCTTGAATAACTCTTCAGTAAATGCTTGGATCGGCTCCGAACAAAAGAGAACAGATGTTTTTTAAGGATTTCCTATCGAATGGTGAAAAGTATTTTTTTAAAGGTCTAAATAAAAAAAGTTTCTTCAGAAAATTTTTGAAATTTTTTGCTAAAATTTTCGACCATGGGTCAAAAAATGGACTGTAGCGGGTCGGGAAGTGCCGAAATCGGGAATAAAATGTTTTGGCGGATAAATGTCGGCATTCTGGCGGTTCGAATGAGCCATTGAACATGTTTATAGCATTGGTCTGAATTCAGTTATGAATGATACCGGAATTCGAAATATTCGACTATTTTTCCTCCTGATTTTCAGAATCCGGCTTAGGGGTATACGTAGGGATTCAGGGAGATTTTGGATTGAAATTTGGAAAACTAACACATTAGGAAATATTGAATAAGTATTTAAAGACCAACTACGTTTGATTCAGCATGATTCATAATGCCGAACTCAAGATTGGTACTTGGCATTTTTGTGCAAGCTTAGAATCTGAGTGAATTTTTTTTTTGTGAAATCGGAAAAATAATCACATTAGGAATTCTTTATTAAGCCTAAAAAGATCACCTACGTGCAAATTGGCATCGTATACAATGCAGAACTCAAGATCGGTGTTTGGCATTTTTTTCACTAAAGCACTCAACTTTTAATACAACTTTCTGTACAACTTTCTATACAACTTTCAAACAACTTTCGACAAATTTTTCAACTTTATATACAACTTTCGTACATTTTTGTATACAACTTTCAGTACAGCTTTTGTAATTTAAAATTTTATTAATTCAAACGTAGGTAATCTTTATACATATATGGGTGAAAGTTGTTTACAAAAATGTATGAATGTTGTATATAATGTTGTAAAATTGGGTGAAAGTTGTATGGAAGTTGTTTACAAAGTTGTATAGAAAGTTGCGTGCTTCTATGAAAACATGCCAAAGCAATAGTGGGAAAAATAACACACTAGGAATTATTGTTTATAGAATTAAAACTTTCGACCAATTTTTCAACTTTATAAACAACTTTCTTACATTTTTGTATACAACTTTCAGTACAACTTTTTTAAATTTTTGAAAATTCAGGGAGATTTCTCAGTGAAATTTGGAAATCTAACACATTAAGAAATATTGAATAAGTATTTAAAGACCACCTACGTTCGAATCAGCATGATTGATAATGCCGTACTCAAGATTGGTAGTTGGCACTTTTGTACAGGCTTAGAATCCGAGCGAATTTTTTTTTTACTTTCTTGGTAAAAAGAACACAATAGGAATCCTTTGCTATCTGTATAAATATCACCTGCGTTTGCTTTGGCATCGCATATAATCCCGAACTCAAGACCGATGCTTGGCATTTTTACAGTGAAGCACTCAACTTCTTAAAGAACTTTCTTTACACCTTTCTGCGCAACTTTCATACAACTTTCGCCCAATTTTACAGCATTCCAAACAATTTTCGTACATATTTGCATACTATTTTCATAACAACTTTTAAAATATAATTTGATAATATTAAAAATAAACGCTTTGATCTAGGTAAAATTATCAACAGTAGGAATTATTGATTTTGTGAAAGACTACCTACGTTCAAATTTGCATGGAATAGTAATCCCGGACTCAAGATTGGTAGTTGGTGAAGCACCTAACTTTGTCTACAACTTTCTATACAACTTTCAGTCAATTTTGTATACCTTTTTCAGTACAACCTTTTAAAGTTTAAATTTTAAATATTATGGAAGGTTACCTTTTACATTTAGAATACTTGATTTTAAATAAAAAGAAAGCCCGCGTTGTTTTGAGCACGGTTGAGAATGACGGACTCAAGGTATACCTTTATTTTTTTGCCTCAAAGAGGTCCCTGCGTGCTTGCACATTTCCATTCGCGTCCTTTTATCGCGTTCTCCTTTGCAAAAAGACTGGAGAAATGTATAAAGGCACACTCCTTTGCTGATTTTGTCATTTGCTGTGTTGAAGCGAAACAATGTGCGCTTTCACATTTACTTGTATTATGTGTGTTCCACTCTTTTATTTTTCATTTCTCCCTGTGCTTCAGTGTTCACTTTAATGTCCTTTTGTTTTATTTATCTTTGCACCCATTCAAAATTAGCAGATACAACTTTTCCAATTAGAAACAATTTTCCTAATTACAGAACTTACCAGAATTGTTGTTTTTATTTGGTAAATGCCGTCGAAGGAACAACAACGCAAAGAAGCGATGCGTTTACGATGCCGGACCACCCGCGAAACACCTAACGATGGCGATGATTCTGGGGGGCCGAGCAGTAACCAAATTCATCGTCTTGGTATCAGTCAAGGTTAAAAGATAAATTATCAATAAAAAATTGAAATCTAATTTGATTCAGAGCCTACTACATCAAATGCCATTGAGACGCCAATTGTGAATTCGAATGATGCTGATAATTTGGCCCCGTTAATAAAGAAACCACGTGGGGACGGCGTCAGAAATTTTGAACCAACTGTGGACAAGGACCTCCAATATGATCCGCCGCGTCAGATTGGGCACATTCGTGCGAACATTGTTCCAAGTGGGGACGGGAACGCGCGTAGAGTGAATTTACGACTTATTAAAGTAAAAATTTTATCTATATTTTTCATAAGTGTTAGAAATTTGAGTTA
Source organism: Heterodera schachtii (assembly GCA_023374025.1). NCBI lineage: Eukaryota > Metazoa > Nematoda > Chromadorea > Rhabditida > Heteroderidae > Heterodera > Heterodera schachtii. The sequence continues at coordinate 991,010 of SIJG01000036.1, read as the reverse complement.
AATGAACGGAACACCAAAATCGTTGAACAACGTATGCGCCTAGCTCTTGCTGACTACCAGCAGCGTTCTTGGCCATCCAAAACGGCTTCGCGAAGTCGGAGACGTTCAACTTGCAGGACTCAAACACGATGTGGGGACGATTGCACATGCACAAATTATGCTCAGTGCCAACAAAATGCTTCGGCATTCATTGCATGCGTCACTTATATGAACGAATTCAAACATGTTATTGGACCTTCAGTTCCTTTTAAACGAAAGAATTATATGGATAAGTGGGGACGTTCTTCTGCTAGATGTCACCAAAATTCTGTAGTAAAGTGTGCCTCCCGATCAGCTGGCCATCGAGTCAAAATTTTCCTATTAAATTTGATTAAAATGCCTTAATTTAATACTTAGGTTGACTACTATGACAGCGGACAGTTTGGAGACTTTATCTGTCAGCACTGCGGGGCGCGTCTTCTACGTGGGGAGCATGAGAAGATTAAGGGGGGGCGACATACTCCATGTTGTGCCAATGGTGACGCGCACACAGACCAAATGCTGGCCGAACTAGATGAACTGCAACAACCGCCAAATGACTTCATCAAGGGGTTGGTTGGCGCAACAGATGAGCGCTTGCGGGAGGCTTTTTTGAACAACACCATGCCGTTCAACAACACTTTCGCCTTTGCGTCTACTCATGGCGAAAAGGCACCTGCTGAGCAGATGGGGGGCCGTATGGACACTTGCAAATACAATGGTTTTTTGCAAAAGCATGCCTGTTTAAAATCCAATTTAAGGGGAATTTTCATTTATGTTCAGCGACTTAATAGCACCGGAGGGCCGTCGACCTACTTTTGCACAGGTGTACACTTTGACTCCTGAGGCAGCTTTGGGCATCAGGGAGGAAAACTTTGACACTGCTTTGGCGCCGCATATCAAAACGGAAATAATCTGCAAACTGGAAGAACTAATAAGGGAAAACCCTTTTGGAAGGGCCTTCCAGACTGTGGGGACGAAAGTCCAAGCTGCGACGGCTGCAACTGGAGCTATGCCGCACTTTCAGGTTTGTTTTTTAAATAGAAATAACAATAAATATAACTTTATTTAGATTGTTCTTCTCACTGATCGTGACCTAAAGTCTGCTGAGATTAGCAATCGTGGGGACGTAACGTTAATTGAACGCGCAGACGCCCCTTCTGCAAAACAAGTCGCCGTTATCTGGATTCAGGAGGATGGACTTCCACCCCAAATTAGTGGTAAACAATTATTTCAAATCAAAATTAAGCAATATTATTTTAAGGCTTTTGGTTGTCTGATAAGGCGGGAAAAATGAGGGAGCTCAAGAACGGCATGCCGCAGATTGACCCCTGTTGCTTTCCCCTTCTTCATCCTCGTGGCACACTTGGTTGGAGATGGTTTATAAAGAAACGGGGATGCGTGGTGAGTTTAAATACATTTTTTAATTCATTATTTTATTTATTTTTTTGATAATGAACAGGGTTCGCGTGAGGCACACCAACAACTGACTATCAATGATATTTCCAACTTATCCATGGATGCATCTCACCCAAATGATGACTGTGTTGGTCAACAAGTGGGGACGTCTGAAAATGTTGAACCAGAATTAGTTCCCGAGCCAGAATGCCAATTGGATGCTGATCTAAACCAAGGCACAAGCTATGATACCGAAGTGGGGACGTCGGCACAAGAAACTCAGGACATCCATAAGGAAGACCCAATTTTTGAAAACGAAGTAACAGCTGTGCCGGGAAGAACCAACATCTCAGAGAAACAATTTTACAAATACCGAATGGCCATTCGTGGGGACGATAAGACTTCTTTCCATTGGTTATGGTTTGCACGTCGGCTGGCTGAGTACTTCACAATCACAGTGCTCAACCGGATCGAGCGCAACGACCTCGAACATTTGAAAGACATCAAGCGGAAAAAAAACTACCGCAGAATACTCGCGCGGGAGTACATCGCTGCAATGGAAAAGGGACTCCAGAAGTGGGGACGGAATGCCAAGCTTGGTAGTGTATTTTTGATGCCACAAACTTTTGCGGGGTCGCGGCAATATTACCAAAGCAAATATGCCGATTTGATGACAATGGTGCGGCATTTGGGGGCCCCAACATGGTAAGTAAATTTTTTAACTTAAAGACAATTTTATTCTTAACATTAGGTTTATCACGTTCACGGGCAACCCAAAATGGCCTGAAATTACCGAAGCTTTGCGAGGGCGTCAGAATTACGTCCATCGTCCTGACATCGTCTGCCGGATCTTTATGGATAAGGCAACTGAGTTCATTAAAGACGTAACAGAACGATGTGTCTTGGGACCCGTGGCTGGGTGGTGTTACAGTGTTGAACATCAAAGCGCGGTTCGTTTTTTTCAAAAGCAAATAAATACAATATACATTGCAAACAGGCATGCCTCATATTCACCTTCTGTTAATTCTTGAAAAGGGGGGCCGCATATCAACACCTGAGCAAGTAGACGAATACGTTAGTGCGCGTATTCCAAAACTGCCGCCATTGAACGATCATTCACCAGAAGCCAATCAGCAGCGACGTCTTTGGCATTATGTCACAACAATGATGCTGCACGACTGCAACGCTGCTTGTCTTGAGGGGTCGCGCTGCCGTAAACACTTCCCAAAGCCATATTCGGACCACACCGAACTTTCGGGTTCAACTTTTTAGAGATTTCCATAGAAATGTTTCTTTCAGAAGTACGCTATACCAGTTATGTCCGCTTGGCACCCGGAGATGATTTGCAAGTAGCACCACGACGTGGGGACGAAAATCAAGTAATGGACGACAATCACATCCCCGCCACAGATCCTGAGAGAGACTGGGCAGAAGTGCGCTATACGCGCATCCCATGCCATGGAAGGCTACCAGAAAGACAACATGTAAAACAGATTGTCTCTTCTTACAGACTTAGTATATTAAGGATGAATGTGGCCAAACACACTTTAAAAGACGCAAGGGGGGCCGTGGAGCATTGCTTCTTGATGATAGTCGCGTAATTCCATATAATTCGTATTTGTTGTTGAAATACGGATGCCATGTCAATATCGAATATGTATTTGGCCAGAAGGCTTGCAAATACATATTCAAGTACCTTCTCAAAGGTATTTTCAATTTTTAAGATTGCTCTTATTATTATGTTAAGGTTTTGAAAAGGCATATGTGCAGGTAGCTCAGCCACGTAGGAATGCTTCAAGGAGAAGTGGGGACGACACAGAGCAGACCTTCGACTATGACGAAATTGCGGCAACTTTCAAAGTTCGCTATATGACCGCCATGGAAGCATACCTGCGCTTGCATTCTTACAAAATTGTGGGGACGTCACATCAAATTTACACTCTAAGTGTCCACGATGAGGGAGGCCAAACCATAGTTGTTGAAGAAGGACACGAAGAAGAAGGCCAGTGGAAAGTCAAGGAAAACACAAGGCTGACCAGCTTTTTTATGCTGTGCCGAACGGACCCTGATGCTGCGCTCCTAACTTACGACCGCGTGCCTTATTTCTATTCGTTAGTATTAGTAAACTTACATATTTTATTAATTTTATTGAAGGTGGGATTATAAGTTACGCTCGTGGAAAAAGCGGGGGCGCACACTGTCCGAAGACCCAGACAAAGCTCGAATGTTTGTTCGGGTATACACTGTATCACCACGGAAACATGAGCTTTTTTCGATGAGGTAAGAACCTTTGTCTATATCAATATGATAACAAAATTAGAATGCTCCTTCTCCATCGGCCTGGCCCCAAAAACTTTGAAGACCTTAGAACTGTTGATGGCATTTTCTTTTCGACATTTGCGGGGGCGGCACAACATCTTGGTTTGCAAGTTTGTGATGAGCTATTCATTCGTTCAATGCAAGAAGCATGCGCTGAGATCTCCAATCTCAAGCGGCTACAGCATTTTTTCGCAATGCTAATCGCTCACGCTAATCCGTCAGAACCTCAGAAGCTGTTTGACCAATTTCTAGATGAAATGAACCCACCTGTCGCGGGGGCGCATCCTGGGGCAATTCCAAAGTCGATTGGTTTACGTACCACTGAAGTCATGAAAAATATTGAGTATTTTCTTAACTGTATGGGCACGAATAGTGGGTAAGAATCAAGAATATTTCATGTAATTATTTATACAATTACCTGTTTTGTGTTAACAGGAACGTCGGTCTTTCTGGCTTGCCTGAGGACTATGACTTTCAACGACAAGCAACTTTAATGGAGGAAGACAATCTGCTGGACGATTTCTATGGTGGGGACGCTAACCAACGCCGAAAAAGCTTACAACAAATTGCGGTTGATCAAGTTGGACAGTTAAATGTTGATCAAATGGCTGCTTTTGATAAAATATCGCAGGCTGTCTTAAGCGGGGGCGAGCATAAACTTTTTTTCCTCGAAGGAGCCGTAGGATGCGGTAATTTTGTTATTTGTTGTAATTGGTTTTTTTTCTCAGGAAAAACATTCTTTTACAACACTTTAATCAAATGGTGTGTTGCTGGCAAACCCATGCTTAGCGATGGTGCAGATACTGTGTGGGGACGTGACAAGGTCATATACACTGTTCTCTATTTTTGTGAGCTTTAAATTTTCCAGGATTCCCTCAGACGTTCTGCTGTGATTGCTGCGGCAAGTACTGGAATTGCGGCTTTGCTTTTGATTGGAGGAGGCACTGCTCACCGTCACTTTTTTGTGCCAAATGACGTCACTGATGAAACGGCACCAATGCTGAATTTCGAAGCAGAAAAGGCTCAACAACTGCGGGAGGCTGATCTCATCATCATTGATGTACTTTTATTTTCATTATTAGTCTAAAAAACATTCGTAGGAAATCAGCATGCTTAGTAGTAAGGTTCTACGATACATAGAACGTCTGTTGAGAGATGTTTGTGCGGGGGCGCTTCCTTTCGGTGGAAAAGTCATCGTTCTGAGTGGGGACTGGCGTCAACTCGCACCTGTGGTTGAACACGGCACTAGAGAGGATCAAGTTGCGGAAAGCATCAAAATGGACAGGCTTTTCAAGGGATTCGAAAAGTTGAGGTAACACTTGTATCTTTTAGTTACAAAATTTATCTTTTGCAAAAATATATGAAACAGCTTGACCATCAACATGCGGACAGCACCTGGCGAGCACTCTTTGCGCGAGTGGCTGAACGAAATTGGAAGTGGACAGAGCAAAGTGGGGACGAACCAGATCCATATTCCTCCTCAGCTTGTGTTGCAAAACCTTGATGAAGCAATTCAATTCTGTTTTCCTGATGGTCTTTTCAAAGACCCGTTATCTAATGCCGATGCCATTGCCAACAACGCTGTCCTTTGTCCGACCAACAACGATGTCCAGTACATCAACGAAATAGCGCTGGCAAGAATGAGTGGGGACGCCAAGGAGTTTCCATCTATTGATGAACCACTGGAACCGAATGACGATTACACAATTTCCGTACTGACTTCAACACTGAAGCAGTTCATAATGAAATGCCGTCGGGAATGCCACCACATCAACTGACTTTGAAGGTCAATTAGGCTATATATATATATTATGAAATTTTCAATTATAGGTGGGGACGCCGGTCATGCTAATACGGAACTTGGACGTCACTCAAGGCCTGTGCAATGGAACCCGGCTCCAAGTGATGAAGATGGCAGAAGATAGTATCTTTTGCCGAATACTCACCGGCCCCCGCGCAGATGCTGGCCATGTTATTGTGTTACCACGGGTTCAATTCGAATATGGGAGGGGTCGTCACCATCGCGGGTTGCGCTTTCGTCGTTTGCAGTTCCCCGTCCGGCTATGTTTCGCTATGACTATAAATAAAATTAAAAAATTGAAAATTTATTAGTTTATATGTATCGATTCAGGCACAGGGCCAGACACTGCATCGGATGGCACTCGTCTTGAACGGACGACAATGTTTTTCACATGGACAGGTCTATGTGGCCATGTCACGCGTCACACAGATGGATGGAATCCGTGTGTTTGCGCCGTACTGCCAAAGTGGGGACGTGGGTGACACATATATCAACAATGTTGTTTACAACGAGCTATTGGAAGACCCGAATGTGATGAACAGACAGCCCGTGGGGACTACTTCGAACATAGTGGCTGAAATTGCAATAGAACACTTTGACACGGGGATGAATGAAATTGCTGTGGGGACGCATTCTGCCGATACGAGTGAAAATCAAACACAAGAAAATTCTGATGATTATGAAGATTATTTTGATTGATTTTTGTTATTTTGCTATTTCTTTTTGTCTGTTTGTGTTCTATAAACAAAATATTTTAAGGAACTGCAAACCTTGCGGTCAAAACAAGTTGAAAGTTGGGTGCTTCATGAATGTAAACTCAAAGTACCAATCTTGAGTTCGAGATTATACACGATTCTAATTCTAACGTAGGTAATCTTTATACATATAAAAATGCATTCATACTGTGTTTTTTTTGCAAATTATTTTACAAAAAATTTATTAAATTTTATAAGTTGGGTTGAAAGTTGTATACAAAAATGTATGAATGTTGTATATAATGTTGTAAAATTGGGTGAAAGTTGTATGGAAGTTGTTTACAAAGTTGTATAGAATCCCTGATATTTGGAAAGCATTCGCACTGATTCAAATTTTGCTCAGTGTAAAGTGCTGATATACATTTAAAAACATTTAAACCCGCTGGCACCGGTGTTGAACAGGGCTGGACGAAATTTCGTGTCGTTTTCGTTTCGTCCTACATTTTCGGCACTTTTTGAGTTTCGTTTTCGTGTTTCGTTTTCGTCCACTAAAATTTTTTCGTTTCGTTTTCGGTTTCGGTTTTCAAAATTTTGTTTTTCGTTTCGTGTTTCGTTTTCGGTTTTTAAAATTTTGGATTTTCGTTTCGTTTTCGTTTTCGTCAGAGCAATATTTTACGAAAAAGACGAAAATATTTACACCCTTAAGAATGACTATTTTGGTAAGAAATAATAAGTTTTATTATTTAAGTATTTTAGTTTAGTGGTGAAAACAGCAGGTTTGTTTTGTGTTGTGCATTAAGGTTCGATCCCGCATGACCGCACTTTATTTTACCGATTTTTTAATCATGTTTTTATCGATTTTAATAGAAAATCTGCTATGAAATAGCACTCAAATTTTCAAAAATTTTCCCGGCGTCGCCTTTCGGCGCCGCCGGACCCACTTCCCATTCATCAACTTGTAAAAAAAAATACACTGCAAAAAAAAAACGTTTGAAAATCTTTTTTTTTCAGCACGGTTTCACCGAAATGTACGATTTGCTAATTTCTTCCCAAAAATTGTTAAAATCCATAATAGGATGTGAAAAACATAATATTTTAATACTAGGGCTTCTTTTTTTAGGCAAATGCCTAAAATTTTTGCGCACTTAATACGCATAGATAAGCAAGAAAAACGCGTTTTCCGCTTGGTTTGGGGTGTCTACGATGACTTTTATAATGCCTATTTAAGGATTTTTGTGCCTATTTTGCGATTTTTTTCTGCCTTTTTAGGTGCCTATTTTGCGATTTTTTGTGCCTAAAAAACGAATCCCTATTTAATACATTTTTTATCGAAAAAATTATATATTAACTGATTCAAACCAATTTTGCAAGATTGCCTTTTTTGACCTTAAATCTTATTTTTTGTCATTAATGTTCTTTATTTTAAAATTTTTTTGGTCACACCCCTGTCCTAGAGCCACATTAGCTTTTCCACCTACTAGGATCTTCATTCCTTCAGTTAGAGGATACAATTTTAAAGTTTTATGTTTCTTAATTATGGTTGAAATAAGTTCAAAAAATTTTCGGTTTTTTCGTTTCGTTTCGTACGAAAATGGTTATTTTTTCGTTTTCGTGTTTCGTTTTCGTCCGTCAAAATTTTTTCGTTTCGTGTTTCGTTTTCGGTTTTCAAAATTTCTTTTTTCGTTTCGTGTTTCGTTTTCGTATCGAATGCACTTTTTCGTTTCGTTTTCGTATACGAAAATTTTTTTTTGTGATTTTCGCACAGCCCTGGTGTTGAAAGCGGCCCCGGCGCTTTCAGCAGGGCCCGTAGGGCCCTGGTTATGAATAAATGGTTTTTTCCTTTTAATTTTAATATTTCTAATAATTAAAATATAGAAATAATATTAAAAAATAATTTATTACAAATTCCTTTAAAATAATTCTGGGTTCTTTTATTTTGAGGATTGTTTATGGCTGAAATGAAGATTTTAAACTTTTGTGATCGCATCTCTGAAGTAAACACCGTTTATGAATTAATTAGAATTAATTTAATTTTTATCCATTCATTTTTGCTCTTATTATTATTAGATGTTTTAACTTTTTTTTAATTCCATTTAATAATTATTTTCACATTTATTAATTATTTTACCTTCGAAATATCGTTATTTTGTTTATTTTTAAACTCATGCATACAGCCCTTCTTTCTGCAACCGCATCCAACGTAAGTATTTGTATTATTTGATTTGATTTTTATTTTTATTTTAGGCACATTTTATTTTGAGTTTTTATCGTTTTTTGCATTTTTATTTACGGCTTAAATCAAAATTTTCATTAAGCCAAAATGTTCCTGAAAATTAAAATATTTGTTTATATGTTCTGTGGTGAAATATTTATATTAATAAATTATTTAGATAAATTATTGTTTTATACAATAGGCTATCAATTCGCGCAAGAAACGAATTAAATTAATTTTAAATTTTTGGAATCAAAGTAATTATTTTTTGTTAAAATTACAAAGTTCAATTTGGTAACGTTTGCCTGTATTTGGTTAATAATAGAACAAAATGTAAAGAGTTTATTTAAGTGTTTATTGCTTTAAAAGAAAATTATAAATTCAAAACTTTGAAGGCAAGTAACTTATAATTTTATTTTTAATTGATTTTATTAATTTTCTGGCTATTCTTATATATTTTTATTTTATATTAACAAATTAATTTTAATTTAATTTTTTCATTTTCTTTAACTCATGCCTTTTGAATCTTTGTACTGTAAGTCTCTCTCGTCTTCTTTATTAAATATGAATGATTAATTTTATTCTTTAATTAACTTTTTTACAATCAAATTCTTTCTATTTTATGTGAAGTGAAATAATTTTAACAGAATATATTTAGTTTAGGATCACATCGAATAACATTAATTAAATAGGTAATTATATAAACCAAAGGGTGCTGAGTCGTTATATAAAAACCATCAAAAAGGGCGTTAATAAAAAACCATCAAATGAAAGTTTCCAACAAAAACTGCCCATAACTTTTGTCTAAGTAAACTAAATTAAATATTCTTGGTATCATTCGATAGCCCTAACCTTTCTCTATTAGATCACTTAAATTTAAAAAATTTGGCCAAGTTTGAGCAAGGTTATGGCCAAATGTATCCAAGGCACCGGGTTTAAAACATTTTTGATCAAAACCTTTTTGAAACTTCGCCAAATTTTTTTAAATTTTGCAAGCTAATAGAGTAAACTTAGGACTATCGAATGATATAAAGAAAATAAAAAATCTTAACAATTTATAACGAAAATATTTTCATTAAATATAAAATAATTTTGATCATCAAAAATTCTGACCAAAACTTTCTTAGAACTAACAAAATAAAGTGATCTTGATACCATTCGCTAGCCCTATGTTTTCTCTATTAGCCTGCAAAATTTCAAAAAATTTGGCGAAGTTTCAAAAAAGTTTTGATCAAAAATGTTTTAAAACTGGTTCCTTGGATACATTTGGCCATAACCTTGCTAAAACTTGGCCAAATTTTTTAAATTTAAGTGATCTAATAGAGAAAGGTTATGGCTATCGAATTATACCAAGAATGTTTAGTTTGGTTTAACTTAGACAAAGTTAGGGGCAGTTTTTGGTTGGAAATTTTCATTTGATGGTTTTTTATATAACGCCCTTTTTGATGGTTTTTATATAACGTTATAGCACCAACCAAAGAATATGTGCGGATGAAATGTATTTATTATCAAAATACTTGGAAAGTCTCAGTCCCGGCTGTTTTTATTTCAAAAGATTAAATCCGAAAATAAAATAATAATAATACCAAAATAATATTAAAGACAAAATATATTCATAAATAATGTAATTAGGAAGTTTAAAAATAAATTTATATTTTTTTTTGTAAAATTGGTGCAAGTAAAAATTAAAACAAAAAGTTAATTAAACCTAATTTAATTTACCAAAGGCGAAAAAGTAATTTTTAATTGAAAATTATGTAATGAAAAGAAAGTTTAGTATAATTAAAATGGAGAAAAAAGAAAATGTATTATTAAAGGAAAAATAAAATTCCTTTAAAAAATATAGCCTAAAATTAAAGTAAAAATGATTTATATAAATTTTAAAATCTATATAAAAAATGGGGGTTATAAAATTCTAAAAATTATGGAAAAATAAATTATCGCAAAAGGATACCAAAGAAATTTAGGAAAATATGAAAACCAAGGACATGAGAAGAATAAATAAAAATAAAATAAATTAACCAATTCAAAATGCTTATTCACATTTCCGGAATTTGACCGGAATCCAAAATTAGCTTAAATTATCAGCTAATATTTTTGTATTGACTCTGCATAATTTTTTAACAAATATGAAACATTCATTATCCGGTAAAGTGGAATTTCGCCTGGGGAGTCTTAATATATTTTTCAAAGTAGGCATTTGCGGCTCCCAGTAGAACGACATTTGCGGCGCTGATTTTTATGGCGCCCCATATAATGAAACATCTTATGTTTTCCTAATTGTATAAAAATATATACTTCAATTTAAAATTAAAAAAAATAATATATTTCTGTCAAATAATATTTATTAGGGAAATCAATTAATCACACAAAATAATAAGAAAAAGCATAAAATACCCAAATAATTAAACAGCAAAAATAATGGAAATAATATTTAAAATATGATTTTTGAAATAGTGGAATAATTTTAAAAAACATAAAAAATGTAAAACATTTAAAATAATAAGCGCACAAATTATATCAAAATAAGTTAGAAAATTGTATATATTTATATATATTATATATACAAAAAGAATAGATTAATGAATTTTAATAATTTTATTTTATTTGGTGAAGGAGTATTAAATGTATTAATTAACAATTATTAATTACCCAATTAGACAATTTAAATAATTAGGTAATTTAAATAAGCATTTAACAGAATTAAATGTTTTTAAAATTTAATTAATTTTAGCGAATTTTAAAGAAACAATTACAGGTGGTGGGTGGTTTTTGTTTGTAAGTGTAAAATTAAAATTTAACACCTAAAAAGCATAAATTAGAAATATTTTTAATTTAAAAATAATAAATAAACATTTGAAGCATTTTTTATTGAGTTTTTTAATATAATAAAATTTATGGAAACTAATAAAAATAACGAATAATATATATTGAACTAAAAATGTAAAAAATATTTTTCACAAATTTTGTCATTTTCATTTCTTTGGGAATTTACAATTTTAAAAGATATTAACACAATTATAATTTATAAATTATATAAAAAGTAAGAAATTATTACATTCATGATTCAGTATTGGTATTTAAAATCTTAAGTATTTTATGCCTTGCTCTATGATCCATTAAAGGTTGAAAGCTAGCGGCTATATAAATTTGTAACTTATTGAAAATTATCATTTTGAGTTTGTATATATAATAATTTTTAAACTTTACAGTTTTTTATACTTTTTTGTGCCTTTCTTTGGTATTATAATAACAAAAACATTAATGATTTTGAATTTTTTTGACTTTTTTCCATTAAACAATTTATTAAATGGTTTATGTATGTATTCAATATTTAATAGATTTAGATGATTAAATAAAATAAAATTCTGTTTTTTTTTGTTTTGTTTTGATAGGCATAGTTTAAATTAATGGCAATTATTGATTAAGCATATTTTTCTTGTACGGATGATAGAAATTTTCTCTACTTTCATGGCTACCTCATTTTTTTTAAATAGCACAAAAATCACCGATTAAGCCACTGTAAACAGCACTAAATACAAAATTAAAAACATAAATTAAGGGATTAAAGGCACAAAAAATTTAAAAAAGCAGCAAAAACGTTGTCTGCTCCCTAATTATAAAAAAACTTCCAAAATAGATGCTAAAAATTGTTATAGATACAAATTTAAAAAAACAAAAATTCTTGTAAAGAAATAAAAAAAATTCGGAGATGGCTTTTTGATAAAATTTTCCATTTCTTAGGGATGTATACTGAAAATTTTCAGATCGATTCTTAGGAGTGTATTTTACATTTTTTTACGTTTTTGTTAATAATTTTTTTGAAAATCGCTTAAAATATTTTAGAAAATTTCTCAAAATGTAAACAGCACAAAAAAGCATCAATGAATTATTTTTAAGTTATTTACAATTTTCTTTTAATTGAATTTATTTTTTGAATTTAATAGTTTAACCATTTCTAAAAAAAGTTTTAGTGAATCTATGTCGAGAAATTTTGGAAATTTTGACTCTATTTGTTAACAGTTTTCATAAAATTGCCATTATGACCGTGACCAACCCTACTCAAAAATATAAATTATTTTCTCTCTCAATTCATTAATTCATTTTTTCATTAATTTACAAAAATTATAATGGATCATAATTTTTAAAAGAAGTTAATTCTTTGCATATTAATTTTCCCAGCCTTTATTTTTATATACAAATTATATCATATAAAATTCAATTATTATTTAATTAATTGTTTGTATTTAATTTGCTTCAGAAAAGAATAGAACAAATTTAAAATAAATTTCTTTCATTTATTATTATATTTATACATTTTTATTAAATGATTACAATCTTTACACTCGTTTACCAACCCAGTATTTTCTCCGCCTCTTCCGCCATTTTATTAGTTTCCCGACATTCGACGATCACAGCGGACCAAAAAGAAACCGAAGATCTTCGACCCAAGCAGCTGATCTTTGATAAGGAGGGAGGGATGTGATGCATCCATCCCCTTATTCATTTATCGATTATTTTGCTGTCCCTTGACCTCTGTCCCTCCCCCTCTTATTTGTTATTTAAGTCTCCTCTTCTCTCCCTTATTTCTTCTTCCCAGCGTCATTCATATTTGTGCCGTTGACTCTCTCCTCCCTTTGCTATGCATTTAATTGTAATTGATTTTCTCCAAATAAATTATTTACAAACTGTTGTCGGACACAACAAGGACCACATTGGATTTGTTGCGCCCGCCACAGTTTGAGCCAATGGAGCGTCATGAACTGATGGAGCGGCGCTGCAACAAAAGATTTGGCGCTAAACCAAGAGAGTTTAGCCCAGGCGACAAAATCTTCGCCCGTCACCGAATTTCGCAGAATTGGCGCCCAGGAAACGTCGTCAAAAAGATCGGTGTATTTTATGGCACGACCAATCGGTACCATGCCAACCAAATACGCCCACGGCAAATTGAGGACAAAACGATGGACCAATTGAACATTTTCAATGACGTCTTCGGCCTTCCACAACAGGTAAGAGCCCAACTGGAAGACGTACAGCCTCAAGACGAAGCCGTTCGAAATGAGGCCGCTGAGGATGAAATCGGCCGGGCAGACGAAGAACAGAATGATGGACGGATCGAACAGGAGGAACAGCCCAATGAGGAAAGAGCGATCACCCCCCGAGTATACCCTCGACGGCCACCGGACCGCTACAGCCCTCATTAAGCGGAAGCGGCATTTCTTAAAAGGGGAGGTGTTAGGGGCAGCGCCCTTTGGCTTTTGAGTGTGGTGAACATAACGCCACACGCATGCCCTTTGACCCCAATCGATTTCCTCCCCACTGTTCGTTTGTTATTTATATTCCCCCTTCCCTCATTCATTTTCACTCTTCCCTCAGTTCACTTTTTTTCCCAATTTCTCTCCATTTATTTTCACCTAAATAATTGTAATTGTCTGCACCTAAATAAATATTTATATTTGTTGGACACAATACATTGGCTTAGCACGTATTGTGTGGACCGAATACTTTGTTACATTAAAAAAAATTAATTATATTTGTAATCGCTAATCGAAAATAGCTGTGGGAGCTCAAAGTGCTGTGGGAGCAAAAAGCAACAGGGGCCAAAATGAAGAGAAGATGGCCCCAAAACAACAGTCATCCCTCCAGTGGTGGATGTGGTCTGGTGGCTAAGACAACGGATCCACGTAAGAGCCCCGAGCGGCGGTTCAAATCCAGCCTTCCACCCCAATTTTTCGCCTAAATAATATTATTATTTTTCCTTTAAATTAAATCAAGGATTATATGAAATGATCAAAATTGTAGATCTAATTGGATCATCCTATTTTTGAAAAATCATTTCTTTTTGTTTTTTTTTGACAATTCAACTCATAAAGCAAATCGTATCAAAAAATAAATTTAGTGGTTCATAAAGTAATACAGATCTGATGAGACATCACATAGTTTAGGTCAACATTTCTTTTTTTCAAAATTGCTTTTGGTTTTATATTTTATAAGTTAATTTTGTATCCAACATTTAATTTTTAAATCTTCAATTACTTTTTAATCATTATTTTACATAGCCTAATACTGTAATTTTGAAGAAATGCTTTATATATAGTTAGTTATGTATAATTTCTTTAATATTCGGTTCCTTTTATTTTTTAATTAATTTTCTTTTGCAAATTATTTAACTCTCATTTTAATTTTTTTAGAACAAAATATTTTACTAATTATTATTTTTACTTATATTCTTTGTTAATAATATTATTTTATGTTTTCAAATTTTGAAAAATAATTATTTTGTTTTTTTAATTAAAAAAATGTATTTCTTTTTCTTTTGTTTTTTTGGTTTAGATTTTGAAAATTTTATTTTTTTTTAAATTTTGTTGTCACAAAAATTGTGCCAACTTTAATTTTGTTGGCTTTGACTTTATTCTTGTAATCCATACCGCATATGTGTTGCTTCTTAAAATTGGACATTTTAAGCATTTTTAATTTATAGTGCAATTTTTCACTATTTTTGTCGCTATTTATTAACTATTTATTTTGGTACCCTTCTCATGCTGGAAGTTGCGGCCACCGTTGAACTATTTTTTAATACTAAAATAATTACTTAATCATTTATTTATTTTTAGGATTAAATTCCTCTTATGAATTATTTTTTTAAATTATTTTATTCCTTTTAATGCAAAATTTTGTTAAAAATTAATTTTGAAAAATATAAATTTTTCTATTATTCTTCATAACTAATAATTATTTTTCTTTTGATTTCATCATTTATAAAATTTATCTATTATTAATTTTATAATTTAATTGACACAATACTGGTCGGCGATGTAAAATAAATGAAGAAATATCATCAATTGTTATTTTAAGAGAATTCAAATTTTTTTTTTCGAATAACATTTTTTGTTTATATTTTGTTGTCAAAATTGTTTAAAATTTGTTGAATAATAAATAATTTGTTAAACATGTAGTAATTAAGAACCTCTATTAAAATAAGCGGTAGTTCTCTGCTTTTTTGATAAAGAATATTAATTAAAACTGACTAATTAAATCGATATGTCCTGTGCTCAATTTTTGATAAATTACATAATTATATTATGTTTGTTTTTTTATATATTAAATTGTTTCTTGTTTATGGATTGTTTGATGGGTGTTTAGGTAAATGCACTAATTATTTTCATCTCGTTTTAACCTTCTGCTATTTCGCCTCTTTATCTAATTTGTTTTTACAAAAATTCACACTTTTGTTACTTCGTCAACCTTTTTATATATATTTGCATTTTTTATCATTTCTAAGTAAATTTTGAATAAATAAATTATTAAAAATGTGCCAATTAAAAACTCTTTCATTAAAATATGCGTTAATTTATGCGCTTTCTTTGATTTTTTATATTAAATTTCCTGATTATATTATTTTTAAATTTTTGTAATAAATTATTTCTAATTTATGTTGTTGGGTGTTAAAATTAATTATTTTTTTGAAATTTAATGTTGTGAGGCTGTGCTCATTATTTTCATCCTCGCTGCTTCTTTTTTATCTTAACTTTATTTATTTTTAATTATTTTGTTTTGTTAATTATATTTTTAAAATAATATTTATGAATTTTTTATTTTTATTTAAATTCATCAAGTATTTTAATCTCATGATCCTGATATATCCATCTTAGGTGTCGGATATTGGGTTGGTCTTGGCAGGAAAGTTATGTGTTATTTGTTTTTTCATTAATGATTTTTCCATTTGAAATTTTGAAGTCTTGAAATTTTCATATATTTTTATTAAATGTATTTGTTTTTATGGATTTATTCGATTGTATCAATTAAATTAATTAATTTCTTTTATTTTGAATTTGTTCGGTGTGTCTCTAAAATTGATTAGTTAATTTCTGTTTAATCTCTTAATGTTATTCGAATCTAACACTGACGTAATTATTGACATAATAATTTATGGATTTAAATAAAATAATGATTATTTATTATTGTTTTTTTTACAATTTTTAAATGTTTAATTCTTTTTTGTCCATTTACAATTGAATTTGACAAATTAATAGTTTTTAATTCTAGAAGCTTTTGTTATTCTCGAAAAAGTTGAATTCCGTGTTTTCTCAATGTAATTTCTTTTTTAATGCCAGTATTTGCTCTTTTGCATTTATAAAATCACGCGACCCAAAAAAATATTATAAATGCGCTATAAAATAAATCTAAATTATGAATTGAAAAATGAAAAATTAAAAATGATGTGCTCATTAAATGTTATTTTTTGTTGGACTGATAAATTTGCTTTTACTGAATTCTTTAAGATAAAACTCAGAGATTTCCTGAAACCTGATTAGCGTATGAATTTTTTAAGAACAAATTTTTGAATGCACGTAGGAAAAATTATGAAATCAAATGTCAAGATTTCTTATTAAATCCCCCAATCAGTATGCCTATCCTTGAGGAGGGCGGTGGGAAACAGCCCCAGCGGACATGAATCACGGAAAAAATCGGCACCTTCAGGGCCAAAAATTTTACCTGTTTTCCTAGACCCATGTCCCCAAAAAATGAATCCGTTCGGCTGGATGTATATTTTTCTAGTGCTAGACACTTATAAAAAGCCAGGACCTTGATTCCATGTTGAATGTTGAACCTGGATTTCCTGGACAAAAAAAAATCAGGAAAATCCAGGTCCAGGAAAACCCCAGGCCACTCAAGGCCTGGACTTGGTTTTTTTGAAAAATTTTAAAAAACAAACAAAGTTCTCTGATTATTCGTTCAATTCTCAAAACTGTCCTTATCTCTGTACTAAGTTATTGCAAATTATGTGTACATGGAAGCATAAATCAGAAGGAAACAAAAAAACATGGCCCTGACAGAATTTTATATACTTAGAATTAGACGGGGTTTTGCTTATAAATGATGGCGCCCCCACAAAGTGTCCCTAATAAACTTGAAATTCTACAAAAAGACGGACGAAGTATTATTCGTTAGACTTCGAACTCAGAACGCCGTGTCAAAAATTTTTTAACTTAAATCCTTTTGTCAGAAGTGTACCATTTCAAATCCAATTGACAAAGAGCACGATTTGGGAGTGGAGTTTGTCGAACAAATGCCGTGACAAATTTTGAGGATGACAAACAACCGACCATCAAGGATGCTGAATTTTCAACGGTGAATTTTGTGTGTGGAAAAGCAATTTTGGCGGAGATTGCTAATGGTTGAAATGTACGTTTGAAGCGCCGCAGAAAATTTGATTTCCATAATATTCAGGATTTCGGTGGCAGAAAACCAAAGAAAGTGTCATGGACGAGCCATGACTGAAACCGTTCAACCTTTGGAAGAATTGAGGCGCCGAGCCAGTGACTATGAAGCCTTTGGCCATGAGTTCCAACAATGCGCTCACGGAAATGATGCGGAGTGGGATGAGAAGTTGCTGGGAAGTCATCTACATTTTCGTGGTGAGTCGAAGTGCAAAAAGTCCGAGTGTGGCGAAGTGCAAAAAGTCCGAGTGTGGGCGAAGTGCAAAAAGTCCGAATGAGTGATGATCGGAAGGGGCGGGTCATTTCAGTACGGAAGAGTTATTCGAATGATTAATTAATTATTTAATTTATAATTGAATAATAAGCTAATAATAATAAATATATTTGGTTCTATTTAAGTTTACACGACAACAAAAAAAAAGACACGACCATAGAATAATTTGACAAATTTAAGGCACCGTAACTTTTTTTTAAGAAGCATCCTAATTAAACATTTTTGATATCATTTGATAGCCCTAAGTGTCCTTTATTTTCCTTTAAAATTTCAGAAAATTTGGTTGAGTTTTGAAAAAAATTCTGCCCGAAAAAGTTTACTAAATCAATTTGAAATTTACAAGCCACAACTTTTTTGAAACACAACCTAATTTTTTGAAATCTTAAAAGCAAATAGAGGACATTTAGGACTATCAAAAGATACCAAGATTGTTTAATTTAGATGCTTCTACGAAAAGTTATGGCACTGATCAAAAATTGATCATTTTTGTGGTGATAAATTATTCAACCAAGTATAACTTTCTATATACAAATCGTAGAACCACCATCCCAAACCCAATTCGGTAGAAAATTTTGTGCTCTTTCCAGTGGGCTTGCCCATTTTCACTAGAAAAAATTTCCCAGCCCCCTAGGGATTTCGAAAATTTTCCCAATTTTCAGTGTATTTTGGGTGTCCCGGTCACTAGGAAGGAGTGATCTGATCAAGTTGGTATAAGAGACTTTTTTGATCAGCAACAAAAGTTATGCAAGCATGAATTATTTCAAGTTTTTAAATGAACTATAAGATACTTTTTCAGATTTGAGTCAAGACTTTTTGGGGGCACTGTATTTCTCTCACAAATATGTAATTTGTTTGGGAAATATTAAATATAAATTATAATTATGGTCAGAAAATCTATTAATAGATTAAAATAATTATATTATTAATTAATTAAAATATTATTCGGTACTGAAATGACCCGCCCCTTCCGATCATCACTCATTCGGACTTTTTGCACTTCGCCCACACTCGGACTTTTTGCACTTCGACACAGCACCTACATTTTACGGTCAGTATTTTTACAAATTTCTTAGAATCAAATCAAAAAATCGTTTGGATAGTTCACTGTCACCATCATGCCTCTCGGACTTCATCTGTGAAGTCAATGAAAGTATCGACAGCCAGGTAGTCGCTTGGACGCTACACGATCAGAGCTGCTCGCCATTTTATTCACAAGCGATAAGGGCGATACACCCTTCAGGGGCCGTAGTCAAAGAAGGTGGTTATGGTTAAATAACCACTACCATCATGGTTTACCCGTAGTAAATGAGCAACCACGGGTTCATGGTCATTTAACCTGGTTATTTGACCATAATGGTTGGTGGTTTTTGAACGCACAGTAAAAGAACATGGTTGGTGGTTACCTAACCATGTAACCATGGTAAAACGCCAACCCTGCCCCTACCCATGGTAGCAGTCGTAACCACCAACTTTTAAAAATCTACCAAAAATCAGCGAAACAATATAAAAATCCCAAATAAAATTTATTAAATAGAGAAAAGTCTCGGCTATCGATCTATAAAAAGAATTTTAATTAATTCTATCGTTAAATATTTTTAAAAGATAAAAAAACAAATTTACCCATAATTTTTATATTTCGAGTGATTTCCGAATTTTTAAATTATGTAATTATATCAAAAACAATGTATTAATTAAAATAATAGAAAAAACAATATGATTTTTTAATTAAATAACCTTATAAATGCCGAAATATCGTAAATAGCATTAAAAAATTTTACAAAAATTAATGCATAATAATAATTTATTTTTATTGCTTTTACAGATATTCTAGGGCTTTTAAACCTTCTTTTGCCTATTTATCTATTATGACAAGTGCCAATTTTAATAAGTTCATGGTAGAAAGTTGGTGGTAAAGTGAAAGAAGATGGTTGGCGGTTAAATAATGGTGGTTGCTGGTTGCTCCAGCAGAAAATTTACCATCTTCTTTTACTGCCGTTTTTCACATGGTTGGTGGTTATTTGACCAGGTCAAATGACCATGGTTAAATGACCTGGTCAAATAACCACCTTCTTTGACTACGGCCCCAGGACGCCGTCATTATGCGAATATTGGCGGACGCGAAGTACAACAACAATGGTGAAATTCATGGCCTGATGACGGCACTCTGTCTCCAAATTGAAGGACATGCAGGAAAATTGAAGGATTTCAAGATTTTGATGATTCTGTTCTAATGTCCATGTTCCGTTTAATGAATTTTTTATTGGATGTTTAATAAAATTATCTATTTATTTTCAATGTGTGAAGTTTAGGGTGTGTCTAAAGGTAGAATTCGGGTCATTTAGGAACCCTAAAACTTGTTCGAATTTTGATCAGCACCCTTTGCAGGAGCATTTAAGTTTATTTTGCAATTTTATGCTAATAATTGTGTCCAGCGTTAAGCAAGGGGCTATATAAATGTCGTATTCGTATCCAGCGACCCCGAAAACCCTAAAATAGACCCGTTTTCCGGGTTTTTATGAGCTTTTTTGAGTTTTGGACACTTCGTGGGTTTTTACTCTTTTAGACAATTCGTGGCTTGAACAAAACGTGGCTTGGACAATTTGTGGGTCAGCGTAATTGAAAACAGGAACCAAATAGTTAATAAATTCTCAAAATATTTCACTATTTCAATAAAATTTTTCATGCTATCACCATATTTTTTCTCATCGAACAAATTTATTTTTAGATTTTAAAATATTAATATTTCTAGTTGTATTTTTATTTCTCAAACATATATAAAAATTTTTATTTTTAATAATATTTCAAGATTTCAAATTCAATAATACATCCATACATTAGCATAATTAAAGCATCAATAATTTTTCATCATAATTTTCTGAATTAATTGATTTTATTTAATTTTCAAGATATTTTTATATTTCATTCCCCCATATAAACTGATTAATTTTAATTTATTATTTTAGTATTTTTCTTTCTTTAACTCATGCTCTTTCGTCGTTCATGATATTTAATTGATCTCGAGACGTTAATATTTAAATTGAAACAAAACAATTTATTATTTATATTTCCTCTATTATTATCGTTCATCAGTAATTATTATTTATTAGTTATATGCATTTCATTTTTCATATAATTAATTATGAATATGTACGAAAATACGAATTAGGCTATGGAGAAGCCATGAAAAAAATAAGTATTTACATAAAAAAAGAAGCACTTTCAATTAATAATTGCTTTTATTTTTTTAATTATAATTTTTTCAAAACCATTTAGTTGATGTTTTGCTATAATATTAATTATTTTGCTTTTGATTTATTGCATAAAATTTATTAATTCTTTTTTTTAATTCTCATGTTCTGCGTACACCGATTGGCGAAATAAAAACTTTGACCGTTTTTTTTCTTATAAAATTGTTATAAAACTTCATTTTTTTATTATAATGAAATAAAATTAAAATTAATCTATTATATTTATTTACTAAATTGAATTTGCCCTTTATTTGAATTTTTGCCATTTTTAATTTTTCTCATTTTTTATAATTTATTTGTCCATTTCAATATTAATTTTAATTTATTTCATATGTTTGTAATGATAAACGATTTAGTTGTGATTTAATTTGTTAATAATGATAGAAACAAATTATTTTACTTTTATTTTAAATTACTATCAATTTAAATAGAATATATATTATTTTATTTCCTCGATACAAATATTTTAATATCTTAATAATATTTATTTTCAAATTTTAAATCCTTGGATTCTGTTTTAATTAGAAAAAATAATAATTTTATTTATTTCTAATTTCTTTTTCTCGAAGCGTCCTAAAAAAATTATCTTTGTTTATTAATATTTTTCAATTACATATTTTTTTGTTTTTTTTTTTTCTAATAATTCATTAAACACATTAAAACTTTTTTTTTACTATTTACTTTAATTTTTTTAATTTTAAATTTTATTTTTTTATTTCGATTTTTTGCTGTTGTTTTTCTTCTTTTTCTCATGTCCCCCTTCGCTTTTGCATAAATCGATTAACTTTTGGAACAATTTTAAAATTAATTAATTATGATTGATATTCAATTTATGCATTTTTATTTTTATTTATTGAAGTTGTAAAGAATTATAAAATAAATTAGGTATGCATCATTTTTATTTTTGTTTTTTAATTTTTTCAATTTTATATGGTTTTGAAAAGATAATAATATTTATCATTAGTTTCTTAATCTACTCCATTAATTCAATAAAAAATTCATTTTTTATACTTCTCTCAATTGAATAAATTTTTTAAAATTGTTTTTCATTTATTTAATTATTTTATGAATAATCTATGCCCATTATTGTTATTTTTATTTTAAAAAGAATTATTAAATAAATATTAATTGCATAATGAATTTGGCAAATTAAGCATAAATATAATGTGATATTTTTGCTTAGTGTTATCATTAGGGCCGCGACTTTTTGTTACGAAAAATCCCGAAATAGTCAACTAAATATTGAGGAAAAAACCCAAAATAGTGATTAAATAGGGGCAAAAAGTGAGAAATAGTGATAGTGACATAATTTTCAGTAAAAAATTGAATTTTCCAAAACCTAAAAATCGCGACCCTAGTTATCAAAAAGTCCAAAATATTTGCATATGTAAATATGAAGAAAAGACTGAAATATGTGAATAAAATTTGCGATTTGCCACGGGTGGTGAATTTTTTTTCTACTGTGGTTTTCAACAATTATTTTTATTTTTATTATATTTAAAAAGGTTTTTATATCTCAACTTAATAACTTGTCCGCTTTATAAAAATTTTAAAATTTATTTTAGAAAAATGCTAATTAAATAATTTTTTTTATATTAAAAATTTGCATTCAAATAATCAGAGGTTTCTGCGCTTAAATAAAACCTCGAATAAATAAGGTAATTAATCTAGAGAATGAATTGTTAATTAGATTATATATATCCTTTTAAATTTCTTAAATTTGTTTATTATATAATCAAGTTGATGGGTGCTTTTAAAATAATTAATTAATATTGCTAAGTTAATTTAGTTCTGTTATATTTTTTACAAAATATTAATATTTTTTATTTTGTAAGAATTTTTCATGCTCACGTTCACCTATTATTTTTATTCTTCGCTTATGGCATATAATTTTCTTTATAAGTTATATCATATATTAAGTTTTGTATATATTTAATTCGCTTAAAAAACCAAACAAATTCGAAATAAATTTAATAATTTTTTTTCGTTTTTGTTCTTTTAAAATTTCTTTTGAATTGTTTAAAACGATTAAACAAGGATGAAAAAAATATACGAATGGGTATAATTATAAATTGAATGTAAAATAATTTTTTAATGATTTTTTATACATAAAGCATTTATATAATACATAAAAAATTTATTTTTATTTATTTATCATAATTACTTATTATTTAAATCATTATGAATTGGGAATAAATAAAATTAACTATTGAATTTAATTGAAACAACCGAATAAATCCATAAAATCAAACAGATTAAATATAAAGATAAGATCAAACCAAAATTTAAAATTAAATTTAATCAAAATCTAAAAACCGCAGAAAATTCAAAAAATTAATTTTAATTGTTTTTTCAATAATGAATTTTTTCCATTTCAAATTTCAAATATTTGTTTTGTCAAATTGAAATTTTTATATTTTTATTAAATGTTTTGTTTATCGAATCTAATACTGACGTAATTATTGGCATATATGATTTTTTTACAATTTTTAAATGTTTAATTCTTTTTTGTTCATTTACAATTTAATTTGAGAAATTAATACTTTTTATTCTTTTTTATGGCGCTTTTAATTATTTCTTATATTAAATTTGATTTTAATTTGATCAAATTTATATAAATTAAATTCATATCTTACTTATCTCTTACAATAGATTCGTTAAGATTAATTTCTTCATTGAAATTTTTTTGTTTTTTTTAAATTATTTTGTGATTCAATTTGATTTCTCTTATTGTTTAAATCTGATTTTATTTGTTCAATTGAAATAAGATAATAAATTGCGCATTTAATTTTAATGATAATTTTGGTTTGTTTAAACAAATATAATTTTTTCACTGGTAAATCATCTTTTTAATGTTCTGTTTTTATAATTTTTATTTTTAATTTCATGCCAACGCGACATGGATACGACCTCTTCGGTTCTAGGACGAAGTGACAAAAATATCAGTGTGGGCGAAGTGACAAAAATATCAGTGTGGGCGAAGTGACAAAAATATCAGTGTTCGTAATAATTAAATTTAATTATTATTTAAATTTAATTTGCTAAATAATTAATAGTAACTTAGCTTAAACTTAGTCAAATTAATGAAATTTAGTATTTAGCGACAGCTCCAAGTGTCCTCTACTATTTATGTAATTTTTAAAAAATTATTAAAAATTTACAAAAAGTTGTAAGCAAAAAATCTCGAAAAATTTAGACTTCACTATTTTAACCCTACCTTTTTTGAAATTCATTAAATTTTTTCGAAATTTAACTGAATAATAGAGTATTCTTTGGCCTATCTAATTATATAAACAAAATTAAAATTGCTTGTTTCTAAAAAAAGTTATGAAGGAATTAATAGTGTAATATTTTTATAGTCATCCAAAAAATCTAAGGTCATTTAAATGCATTAAAATTGTTCAAACTTCAATTAATTTACACGGCGCTTGATATGAAAAGATAGCCCAAAGAATACTCTATTATTCAGTTAAATTACAAAAAATTTTATTGAATTTCAAAAAAGTTAGGGTCAAAATTGTTGAGTCTAAATTTTTTGGAAGTTTTTGATCCCAACTTTTAAATTTTTAGTAATTTTTTAAAAATTACATAAGTAACAGAGGATATGTAGAGCTATGTTCTAAAACTAAGATTGATCAATTAGACTAAGTTTAAGCTAAGTTATGATTAATTATTTAGCAAATTAAATTTAAATAATAATTAAATTTAATTATTACGATCACTGATATTTTTGTCACTTCGCCCACACTGATATTTTTGTCACTTCGACCACACTGATATTTTTGTCACTTCGGCTCACCACGGACCTCTTCCATCATCGCCTTTGTTGCTTTTTTTATTAAAATAATTTAAAAATTTAATTTGTAAATTTATTATATATAAATTATTTATTCTATCATTTTATTGCTTTTTTCTTAATGGATTTAAATAATATTCTTAATTTTTATGCTGATTTTATTATAATTTTTTATTTTTCCATGTTTTTTCTGTTAGTAAGCTTATGCACTTTGTTTCATCTCTCTTTTTATTTTTTCCTTATCATTCCAAATTAATTATTTAATTCTGACGGATTTTTCTCATAATTATTTTTCATCAAAATTTAACTAAAATACAGATTTATTTTTGATGCTTAAGTATGTAATAATTTTCTAATTTTCTGACAATTTTATAGTGATTTGCAATAAATAAATATTAATTAGTGCTGACTTACGGGTTATTAACATTTCCCTCGTGAGGCAAAAAGGGAAGAGATTTTTAGAACGAAAAAACTAAAAATTTGTGATTTTGAACTTTTCTGCAAAAACCCAAAAAAAATTCTTAATTTTTCGGGTTTTTTAAAATCATGAATAATTCAAAAAATTTCATGTTCATAAATATATTAAAGTTGAAAAATAAATTTCAATTTTTAAATTTCTTTGAAAAAATGAAAGTGATTTTTTTTATAAGATTTAGCGTAATAAATGCTTAGAATTCATAAAATTTTCAAGTTTTTACCCATAAAATTTTTTTAGTTAATTAATTAATAATCTATTTTTTATATTTTTTGTATTTTTATTATTTTAAATGATTTAAACTCGTTGTTACGCAGCCTCTGTGTCTCTTCCCTCAATCATTTTTTAGTTATTTATAATTAAAAAATTATTTTTCCATTTTATTAATTAAACAATAGAAAATGAATTGTTATTTTTTAAATAAAATTGCTGCAATTTTTAGGTTTTCATTAAATCTAATCTTAAATAGTTTTATCTTTCATATCTTTTATAGTTAATCTGTTTGTTTTTTATGGATTTGTTCGGTTGTGTCTATAAATTGAATAGTTAATTTTATTTTATTTTATTGCTTTAACGACGATTTAAAAAAATAAATAATTATGAAAATATTATTTAAAATGGCTTTTTTATGTATTATATAATTTTTTATGTGTAAAAAATAATTAATTATACCCAGTCGTATACTTTTCATCTTTATTTATTCGTTTATTTATTGTTGCTGCTGCCGGTGATTGGCTGAATTTTTGTTTCTGTTAATAAATAGTTTTTTTTTTTTTTTAAAAAGAATTCCGCCAGAATTGTCAGAATAAATATGGGCAATGAAAATGAGAAATTTTTTGAATTTTTTCAATTACGCTGACCCACAAATTGTCCAAGCCACGTTTTGTTCAAGCCACGAATTGTCTAAAAGAGTAAAAACCCACGAAGTGTCCAAAACTCAAAAAAGCTCATAAAAACCCGGAAAACGGGTCTATTTTAAGGTTTTCGGGGTTGCTGATTACGAATACGACATTTATATAGCCCCTTGCTTAACGCTGGACACAAATATTAGCATAAAATTGCAAAATAAATTTAAATGCTTCTGCAAATGGTGCTGATCAAAATTCGAATAAGTTTTAGGGTTCCTAAATGATCCGAATTCTACCTTTAGACACACCCTAAACTTCACAGATTGAAAATAAATAGGTAATTTTATTAAACATCCAATAAAAAAATTCATTAAACGGAACATGGACATTAAAACAGAATCATCAAAATCTTGAAATCCTTCAATTTTCATGCATGTCCTTCAATTTGGAGACAGAGTGCCGTCATCAGGCCATGAATTTCACCATTGTTGTTGTACTTCGCGTCCGCCAATATTCGCATAATGACGGCGTCCTGATGAAGGTGTATCGCCCTTATCGCTTGTGAATAAAATGGCGAGCAGCTCTGATCGTGTAGCGTCCAAGCGACTACCTGGCTGTCGATACTTTCATTGACTTCACAGATGAAGTCCGAGAGGCATGATGGTGACAGTGAACTATCCAAACGATTTTTTGATTTGATTCTAAGAAATTTGTAAAAATACTGACCGTAAAATGTAGGTGCTGTGTCGAAGTGCAAAAAGTCCGAGTGTGGGCGAAGTGCAAAAAGTCCGAATGAGTGATGATCGGAAGGGGCGGGTCATTTCAGTACCGAATAATATTTTAATTAATTAATAATATAATTATTTTAATCTATTAATAGATTTTCTGACCATAATTATAATTTATATTTAATATTTCCCAAACAAATTACATATTTGTGAGAGAAATACAGTGCCCCCAAAAAGTCTTGACTCAAATCTGAAAAAGTATCTTATAGTTCATTTAAAAACTTGAAATAATTCATGCTTGCATAACTTTTGTTGCTGATCAAAAAAGTCTCTTATACCAACTTGATCAGATCACTCCTTCCTAGTGACCGGGACACCCAAAATACACTGAAAATTGGGAAAATTTTCGAAATCCCTAGGGGGCTGGGAAATTTTTTCTAGTGAAAATGGGCAAGCCCACTGGAAAGAGCACAAAATTTTCTACCGAATTGGGTTTGGGATGGTGGTTCTACGATTTGTATATAGAAAGTTATACTTGGTTGAATAATTTATCACCACAAAAATGATCAATTTTTGATCAGTGCCATAACTTTTCGTAGAAGCATCTAAATTAAACAATCTTGGTATCTTTTGATAGTCCTAAATGTCCTCTATTTGCTTTTAAGATTTCAAAAAATTAGGTTGTGTTTCAAAAAAGTTGTGGCTTGTAAATTTCAAATTGATTTAGTAAACTTTTTCGGGCAGAATTTTTTTCAAAACTCAACCAAATTTTCTGAAATTTTAAAGGAAAATAAAGGACACTTAGGGCTATCAAATGATATCAAAAATGTTTAATTAGGATGCTTCTTAAAAAAAAGTTACGGTGCCTTAAATTTGTCAAATTATTCTATGGTCGTGTCTTTTTTTTTGTTGTCGTGTAAACTTAAATAGAACCAAATATATTTATTATTATTAGCTTATTATTCAATTATAAATTAAATAATTAATTAATCATTCGAATAACTCTTCCGTACTGAAATGACCCGCCCCTTCCGATCATCACTCATTCGGACTTTTTGCACTTCGCCCACACTCGGACTTTTTGCACTTCGCCACACTCGGACTTTTTGCACTTCGACTCACCACGAAAATGTAGATGACTTCCCAGCAACTTCTCATCCCACTCCGCATCATTTCCGT
The DNA here is from genome assembly GCA_023374025.1 of Heterodera schachtii. NCBI lineage: Eukaryota > Metazoa > Nematoda > Chromadorea > Rhabditida > Heteroderidae > Heterodera > Heterodera schachtii. Next base: position 962,798 of record SIJG01000036.1, on the reverse strand, counting down.
GAGCGCATTGTTGGAACTCATGGCCAAAGGCTTCATAGTCACTGGCTCGGCGCCTCAATTCTTCCAAAGGTTGAACGGTTTCAGTCATGGCTCGTCCATGACACTTTCTTTGGTTTTCTGCCACCGAAATCCTGAATATTATGGAAATCAAATTTTCTGCGGCGCTTCAAACGTACATTTCAACCATTAGCAATCTCCGCCAAAATTGCTTTTCCACACACAAAATTCACCGTTGAAAATTCAGCATCCTTGATGGTCGGTTGTTTGTCATCCTCAAAATTTGTCACGGCATTTGTTCGACAAACTCCACTCCCAAATCGTGCTCTTTGTCAATTGGATTTGAAATGGTACACTTCTGACAAAAGGATTTAAGTTAAAAAATTTTTGACACGGCGTTCTGAGTTCGAAGTCTAACGAATAATACTTCGTCCGTCTTTTTGTAGAATTTCAAGTTTATTAGGGACACTTTGTGGGGGCGCCATCATTTATAAGCAAAACCCCGTCTAATTCTAAGTATATAAAATTCTGTCAGGGCCATGTTTTTTTGTTTCCTTCTGATTTATGCTTCCATGTACACATAATTTGCAATAACTTAGTACAGAGATAAGGACAGTTTTGAGAATTGAACGAATAATCAGAGAACTTTGTTTGTTTTTTAAAATTTTTCAAAAAAACCAAGTCCAGGCCTTGAGTGGCCTGGGGTTTTCCTGGACCTGGATTTTCCTGATTTTTTTTTGTCCAGGAAATCCAGGTTCAACATTCAACATGGAATCAAGGTCCTGGCTTTTTATAAGTGTCTAGCACTAGAAAAATATACATCCAGCCGAACGGATTCATTTTTTGGGGACATGGGTCTAGGAAAACAGGTAAAATTTTTGGCCCTGAAGGTGCCGATTTTTTCCGTGATTCATGTCCGCTGGGGCTGTTTCCCACCGCCCTCCTCAAGGATAGGCATACTGATTGGGGGATTTAATAAGAAATCTTGACATTTGATTTCATAATTTTTCCTACGTGCATTCAAAAATTTGTTCTTAAAAAATTCATACGCTAATCAGGTTTCAGGAAATCTCTGAGTTTTATCTTAAAGAATTCAGTAAAAGCAAATTTATCAGTCCAACAAAAAATAACATTTAATGAGCACATCATTTTTAATTTTTCATTTTTCAATTCATAATTTAGATTTATTTTATAGCGCATTTATAATATTTTTTTGGGTCTCGTGATTTTATAAATGCAAAAGAGCAAATACTGGCATTAAAAAAGAAATTACATTGAGAAAACACGGAATTCAACTTTTTCGAGAATAACAAAAGCTTCTAGAATTAAAAACTATTAATTTGTCAAATTCAATTGTAAATGGACAAAAAAGAATTAAACATTTAAAAATTGTAAAAAAAACAATAATAAATAATCATTATTTTATTTAAATCCATAAATTATTATGTCAATAATTACGTCAGTGTTAGATTCGAATAACATTAAGAGATTAAACAGAAATTAACTAATCAATTTTAGAGACACACCGAACAAATTCAAAATAAAAGAAATTAATTAATTTAATTGATACAATCGAATAAATCCATAAAAACAAATACATTTAATAAAAATATATGAAAATTTCAAGACTTCAAAATTTCAAATGGAAAAATCATTAATGAAAAAACAAATAACACATAACTTTCCTGCCAAGACCAACCCAATATCCGACACCTAAGATGGATATATCAGGATCATGAGATTAAAATACTTGATGAATTTAAATAAAAATAAAAAATTCATAAATATTATTTTAAAAATATAATTAACAAAACAAAATAATTAAAAATAAATAAAGTTAAGATAAAAAAGAAGCAGCGAGGATGAAAATAATGAGCACAGCCTCACAACATTAAATTTCAAAAAAATAATTAATTTTAACACCCAACAACATAAATTAGAAATAATTTATTACAAAAATTTAAAAATAATATAATCAGGAAATTTAATATAAAAAATCAAAGAAAGCGCATAAATTAACGCATATTTTAATGAAAGAGTTTTTAATTGGCACATTTTTAATAATTTATTTATTCAAAATTTACTTAGAAATGATAAAAAATGCAAATATATATAAAAAGGTTGACGAAGTAACAAAAGTGTGAATTTTTGTAAAAACAAATTAGATAAAGAGGCGAAATAGCAGAAGGTTAAAACGAGATGAAAATAATTAGTGCATTTACCTAAACACCCATCAAACAATCCATAAACAAGAAACAATTTAATATATAAAAAAACAAACATAATATAATTATGTAATTTATCAAAAATTGAGCACAGGATATATCGATTTAATTAGTCAGTTTTAATTAATATTCTTTATCAAAAAAGCAGAGAACTACCGCTTATTTTAATAGAGGTTCTTAATTACTACATGTTTAACAAATTATTTATTATTCAACAAATTTTAAACAATTTTGACAACAAAATATAAACAAAAAATGTTATTCGAAAAAAAAAATTTGAATTCTCTTAAAATAACAATTGATGATATTTCTTCATTTATTTTACATCGCCGACCAGTATTGTGTCAATTAAATTATAAAATTAATAATAGATAAATTTTATAAATGATGAAATCAAAAGAAAAATAATTATTAGTTATGAAGAATAATAGAAAAATTTATATTTTTCAAAATTAATTTTTAACAAAATTTTGCATTAAAAGGAATAAAATAATTTAAAAAAATAATTCATAAGAGGAATTTAATCCTAAAAATAAATAAATGATTAAGTAATTATTTTAGTATTAAAAAATAGTTCAACGGTGGCCGCAACTTCCAGCATGAGAAGGGTACCAAAATAAATAGTTAATAAATAGCGACAAAAATAGTGAAAAATTGCACTATAAATTAAAAATGCTTAAAATGTCCAATTTTAAGAAGCAACACATATGCGGTATGGATTACAAGAATAAAGTCAAAGCCAACAAAATTAAAGTTGGCACAATTTTTGTGACAACAAAATTTAAAAAAAAATAAATTTTCAAAATCTAAACCAAAAAAACAAAAGAAAAAGAAATACATTTTTTTAATTAAAAAAACAAAATAATTATTTTTCAAAATTTGAAAACATAAAATAATATTATTAACAAAGAATATAAGTAAAAATAATAATTAGTAAAATATTTTGTTCTAAAAAAATTAAAATGAGAGTTAAATAATTTGCAAAAGAAAATTAATTAAAAAATAAAAGGAAACGAATATTAAAGAAATTATACATAACTAACTATATATAAAGCATTTCTTCAAAATTACAGTATTAGGCTATGTAAAATAATGATTAAAAAGTAATTGAAGATTTAAAAATTAAATGTTGGATACAAAATTAACTTATAAAATATAAAACCAAAAGCAATTTTGAAAAAAAGAAATGTTGACCTAAACTATGTGATGTCTCATCAGATCTGTATTACTTTATGAACCACTAAATTTATTTTTTGATACGATTTGCTTTATGAGTTGAATTGTCAAAAAAAAACAAAAAGAAATGATTTTTCAAAAATAGGATGATCCAATTAGATCTACAATTTTGATCGTTTCATATAATCCTTGATTTAATTTAAAGGAAAAATAATAATATTATTTAGGCGAAAAATTGGGGTGGAAGGCTGGATTTGAACCGCCGCTCGGGGCTCTTACGTGGATCCGTTGTCTTAGCCACCAGACCACATCCACCACTGGAGGGATGACTGTTGTTTTGGGGCCATCTTCTCTTCATTTTGGCCCCTGTTGCTTTTTGCTCCCACAGCACTTTGAGCTCCCACAGCTATTTTCGATTAGCGATTACAAATATAATTAATTTTTTTTAATGTAACAAAGTGTTCGGTCCACACAATACGTGCTAAGCCAATGTATTGTGTCCAACAAATATAAATATTTATTTGGGTGCAGACAATTACAATTATTTAGGTGAAAATAAATGGAGAGAAATTGGGAAAAAAAGTGAACTGAGGGAAGAGTGAAAATGAATGAGGGAAGGGGGAATATAAATAACAAACGAACAGTGGGGAGGAAATCGATTGGGGTCAAAGGGCATGCGTGTGGCGTTATGTTCACCACACTCAAAAGCCAAAGGGCGCTGCCCCTAACACCTCCCCTTTTAAGAAATGCCGCTTCCGCTTAATGAGGGCTGTAGCGGTCCGGTGGCCGTCGAGGGTATACTCGGGGGGTGATCGCTCTTTCCTCATTGGGCTGTTCCTCCTGTTCGATCCGTCCATCATTCTGTTCTTCGTCTGCCCGGCCGATTTCATCCTCAGCGGCCTCATTTCGAACGGCTTCGTCTTGAGGCTGTACGTCTTCCAGTTGGGCTCTTACCTGTTGTGGAAGGCCGAAGACGTCATTGAAAATGTTCAATTGGTCCATCGTTTTGTCCTCAATTTGCCGTGGGCGTATTTGGTTGGCATGGTACCGATTGGTCGTGCCATAAAATACACCGATCTTTTTGACGACGTTTCCTGGGCGCCAATTCTGCGAAATTCGGTGACGGGCGAAGATTTTGTCGCCTGGGCTAAACTCTCTTGGTTTAGCGCCAAATCTTTTGTTGCAGCGCCGCTCCATCAGTTCATGACGCTCCATTGGCTCAAACTGTGGCGGGCGCAACAAATCCAATGTGGTCCTTGTTGTGTCCGACAACAGTTTGTAAATAATTTATTTGGAGAAAATCAATTACAATTAAATGCATAGCAAAGGGAGGAGAGAGTCAACGGCACAAATATGAATGACGCTGGGAAGAAGAAATAAGGGAGAGAAGAGGAGACTTAAATAACAAATAAGAGGGGGAGGGACAGAGGTCAAGGGACAGCAAAATAATCGATAAATGAATAAGGGGATGGATGCATCACATCCCTCCCTCCTTATCAAAGATCAGCTGCTTGGGTCGAAGATCTTCGGTTTCTTTTTGGTCCGCTGTGATCGTCGAATGTCGGGAGGAGCTGGGCTATCATTCTGTTCATCTTCAGTCTCCTGTTGTTGATCATCGAAGTCCGAGTCGCTGTCCACGGATTCGTTTTTCGGCTGATCTACGACCGTCAAATCCGGCTTAAGCTGATCAGCGTGCCGCTTCCAAACGCCTCTCAAAGTCCGAACGAGATAAATCACCCCGTTTTTTGTGAAGATCAGACCGCTGAACCATTTAGGCTCGTCTCGGTAATTCCGTACAAAAACCTTTTGGCCAATTTCAAAAGTTCGTTCTCGCGTTCCCCGATCAAAATTTCTTTTGATTCGGTCTCTGTATGTCGGACTGAGTTTTGGCTTCTTCTGATCGGCATTCTCCTCGGTTGGGCGTGCAAAATCAAGCATGGTACGCAATTTGCGACCAAATAGCTTTTCAGCTGGCGATGCATTTGTTGCTGGGTGAGGAGTCACTCTGTAAAGTCCCAAAACCTGGTGCAAAGCCTCGTCACATGGCACTCCTCCGTCCTTTTGACGCTGCATCATGTGCTTGAACGTCTGGACAAACCTTTTGGCTTCTCCAGTACTCATCGGATGGTAGGGCGGCGTCAAACTATGCTCAATGCCTCGCGAATTGCAGTATTGGTGCCATTCACCCGACGTGAACTGCGGGCCATTGTCTGAGACAATTAGCTCCGGGAGTCCATGTGTGGCAAAAATCCGTCGCATTTCAGAAATTGTCGTGTTTGGGTTTGTGGTTTTCATTTTAATGACCTCAGGCCATTTTATTTTGGCGTCGACCATTACAAACTACATAAATCCCCAAAAAGGACCACAAAAATCGACGTGTAGGCGCTGCCAAGGTCGTTCGGGTTGTTCCCATGGATGCAATAGAACTTTTCGTTTCTTATTCCAAGCATCAGACATCCGGACTGAATTTCCAACGAATTCCGGGCAATGTAAAATGGTCGAAATTCCTTGTCCACTTTATTTGGCCAACCCTCCTTGACAAATTTCTTGACTAATTTGAGCAAGGGCTTTTTTTCGGTCTCTTTTGCGATCATTTCAACCGTGACCGGTAGCGATTCAATGGCCTGGACTTGGTTCAAATTTACTTCTTGACCATTATCATCGTCGTGTTCGGTCTCAACACAAGGCAGTCGGGACAAACCATCAGCATTTCCAAACTCCTTTGGTGATCGGTATTCGATTTCGTAGTCGAAATTCATCAGAATTAGGCCCCATCGGTGTAGTCTTCTTGCTGCCACCACTGGCATTTCGCCTTTTGGTCAATTCTCTGCACATGCTCGGTGTCATTTGGTGCAGTGATCAGAATGTCGTCCAAATACACCATAACGCCATCAATGCCTTGTAGAATTTCTTCCATAAATTGCTGAAAGATGGCAGGAGCCAAAGCAACTCCGTAAGGCATGCGTGTGAATGCAAAAAGGCCTTTATGTGTTGTGATGGTCAGACATTTTTGGCTTTTCTCGTCGAGCGGTAATTGCAAATAAGCTTCTTTTAAATCAATTTTGGAAAACTTTTGACCACCGTTGAGCATGGAAAAAAGTTTTTTCCGGTCGTGGAAGTGGGTATTGATGAATGTCTAAGCAGGGGTTCACAGTGACTTTATAGTCACAACAAAGCCGAATTTTGTTGTTTGGTTTTGGCACAATAACAATTGGGGTCGCCCAATCGGAAGTATCCACCCGCCTCAACACTCCATCTTTTTGCCAATCCTCCAGAACTTTCTCAACCGCGGGCTTCAATGCAAATGGAATCGGACGACTTTTGCAAACCTTTGGCTGAATGTCTTCCTTGGTGGCCTCCATCTTTTGGTTTTTGTAGGCCACACAGACTTTGAATGATCCAATCACTCCCTTGATCGGAATCCCACCAAATGCCATAAGAACTGTCGAGCATTTGTAATAGTCCAGTTTTGGGTGTCCAATGTTTTCCCAATCTTCATAACTCAAAAGAGTAACGTCGGCACCTGTGTCCAGTTCAAAATTTGCAGTCTTTTTATGGACCTGCAACTCAATCATTTGAGGCGGAACTGACACATAATTGCAATCAGCTTGTGCAACGCTGACGACTTTGCAGTTTTCAGTGACCACATTGGCCGTTTTCTTCTTGAATTGCGTCTTCGCATTTGGAAATTTTCCCGAATTGTACTTGTACTGTCCTTCATTTTTGCACATTTTTGCACAATGTCCAATCATTCCGCACTTGCTGCATTTGTCCTTCTGACTTGGACATTTATTGGCCCAATGATTTGTTGAACCACAACGAAAACATTGGCCTTTTGATCCGCCCCTTTACTTGGGGTATGTCACCTTGGCAATCTCGGCTTGCTTCCCTCCAAAATCATTGCCAATTGTGCGGGCGTCTTTTCTCGGACTGTTCCAGTAAGACTGCTGTCTCTACTGCGTCCTTGAATGCCATTGCCTTCCCTTTGATCAGTTCTGTGCGGACCACATCACTGCTAATGCCATTAATAAATAACGCACATAAGCACATGTCAATGCTGTTTCGATCCCACTCGGCCTTTGCGATTAAGCTCCGTAATTGGATTGCAAAATCACGAATTGACATCCCTCCGGACTGTCGGCCGAAAAGAGCTCATGCCTTTTAGTTGCGAGCGTTTTCGATTCACCAAAACGCTCTTTCATTAGCTTCACTATTTCGCTGAAAGGTAAAGTTCGGACATCATCGGGTTGCGCCATCATCCGCAACCCTCATAATCGCTCCAATCACCGTGAAGAGTAGCAGCTTTTTAGTGCTTTCATCCGTAATTCCTCGGAGTTTAATGAAAAACTCGAACCGTTCATCCCAGGTGTCCCAAGACATCTCTGGGGAATAGCCACCAGGGCCTTTTCCGACTTTTCCCGCCGCTTGTGGCATTGGTTGAGCCATTTGTGCCATTCAGTTAAAAACTGAAACTCTCCATTCAAGTTAGGAGGGCACTTTCGTTGAATCGGCGAATGACGAAAACCTTGTCTCGAGGAACCGCACACCGTCTTGGTGATTTAGGTTTTTCTACGATAATAACCGCGTCTTGCGGACCGCACACCACCTGGGTGAATTAGTTTTTGAAGAGTCGGAAGATTGGCCGCTGTTCCGCTTTGTTGCTGTTCGCTGACTGCGCCAGAAAAACTGTTGTGTCCGACAACAGTTTGTAAATAATTTATTTGGAGAAAATCAATTACAATTAAATGCAGAGCAAAGGGAGGAGAGAGTCAACGGCACAAATATGAATGACGCTGGGAAGAAGAAATAAGGGAGAGAAGAGGAGACTTAAATAACAAATAAGAGGGGGAGGGACAGAGGTCAAGGGACAGCAAAATAATCGATAAATGAATAAGGGGATGGATACATCACAGTCCTCACTTTTCTTCCAAGGAATGCTTCCGCTGGTGACTTACACTCTTGCAGTGTGTCGTTTGGGGTGGTACGGTATGCCGTCAAAAATGTTTCGATAATTTCTCAACACGGTGCTCCCTCCCCTTTTAATTTTCGCAAAGTTCGCTCGAATGCGTCCACGAATCTTTCGGCCTGTCCGTTCGACATTGGGTTGTACGGCGCCGAGAAACAGTGGTTTATGCCGTTGGTCAGAGCAAAATCAGCAAATTCTTTGCTTGGAAATTGCGTGCCGTTGTCCGAGACGATTGTCTCTGGAAGGCCATGACGGCTGATTAGATACCGTAATTTTTGGATGGTCGCTGCAGTGGATTTTGTCGGCATTTCAAAGACTTCGGGGTACTTCGAAATTTTTTGAATAACGAAATAATAATATCATAAAGTTTAATGCATTTAAAAAACCGATAAACTTTTTAAAATTGGGCACGCGAATATTTGATTTTATTTTATTTTTTGTCAAATTAAGCATTTTATATGTTTAGTTTTGAGTGCTGTTTTATATTTTTTTATTTGTCGAAAAGTCCCCTCCTTTAATTTATGAAATTTCTGACGAATGTCCTTTGCTTTCGAAAAGTCATTCTGTCGAAAAGTCCGACGCCCATTTAACTCCTATAAAAAATTCAATAGTAAATTGAACTATTACATTCAATTTAACAGAAGATTTAATATAATTGATTTATATTCTCAGAAATTAAATACCTTTTGGAAATCAATTGACAACTAAAAAATTTCAAAAACAAACAATAAAATGATCATTTAAATTAAATTTACATAAAAGAATAAAAATCAAAAATAATAAATACAATTGATCATTTAAATTAAATTTACATAAAAGAATAAATCAAAAATAATTTAATTAATTAGTTACTTAAATTTCAAAAGCTTAAAAAGCTTCAAAACTTTGTTTAGTATTTGCGAAAATATTACTAAAATTTAATTAATTTAAAAGGAGCCATTTATGAAAAAACCAAGTTAAATAAATTCATAAAAAATAAAAAATCCTCATTAATTTGCTCAATTTGATCTACCGCATTTTCAAACGTCCGATACATGCCAATAGGAATTTTATAAACATATAATAATAATTTTTAAATTATAATTCTACTAAAATATAAAAAGAGGATGTATTATATGTTAGAACAAAACATAACCCATACTTCTTAAAACATTAATAAACATATATATAAAATTTATTTTTGCTTCAGGTAAATCACAATTATTCACTAATAATCATTTAAATATCGAATATAGTTTGTTGAATAAATGATTGTTTTAAAATAACTAAAGTCAGAAGTCAACTCTATCAATTAAAATATACACTTTCCCAAGAAACTATTTTACACTAGAAAATAATATAAAATTTATTTAAACGAACAAAAAAATTATAAATACAATTATATGTAATATGGTAAAATTTACAATTGCTCTTTAAAATAATATTGAAAAATTATTCATATTTTGTTTATCTTTTTTAAATCCCATCAATAGCAATAAATTTATTTAGATTATAATGATAATACAATATTATAAAATAATATATAATGGTTTTAAAAAATTATAATGATTTTTTTCGAATATAAATAATGAATTAATTCAAAAAACATTTAGAATCAAAGAGATAGAGCTAGGCAAAAGCGCTGGATATTAATAATATAAATATTTTATTTTCCATTTAATATAGCATTCAATAAAAGTATAAACAATTTCATATATATTATATCGTGTTGCGACTTTTGCGCCGCTCAGCAAAATCGTCACTTGCGCCGCGATATTTGCACCGCGGACATTTACGCCTCGACACTTGCGCCGACTAGCAAAAATGAACATTTGCGCCGTCACTTAAAAATATATTTTAAAATATTTTTACCAATTTTCAACGAATTTTACTCAAACTACTATGAAAACAACAAAAAATCAATTAAAAGAAATGCAACAAAAAAAAATAATCACAACGATAGATACCTATTTTTTGATTTGTTAATGCGTACATCAGCAGCAAAGGCAAATTTGATGCTAAGGAAAACAAAAATAATAAGCCACATTTATATAAACAAATTTTAGTTTTAAAAAAAACTTTTTGGATTACTTCGAACGGTGCAAATGGATTTTGTAAGGCGGCGCAAATGTCCTTTCTTACTGGGCGGCGCAAGCGTCGCGGCGAAAATGGCGCGGTGCTACCCCATATTATACACATAAAGAATTTATTTAGCTTGCAGCAATGTCAGTCAATTCGTGAGAGCATATCATTATAACTAGAAGAATAATATAATTATATTTAAGAAATAATCTGCGAGAGACGATAGAAAATGTGACCATATAAAAAAGATTTGTTAAAATTTTTTAATAGAAATATTTTTTTCAAAAATTAATTTAGTCCAAATAATTCAACATTAAATCTATACTCATTTAAAATCAACAATAAACAAGTTAAAAATTTAAAACAAAGCATTAATTGAATAAAAAATGAAGTCAAATTAAGGTTTATGAAAATAATCGGGAGTGATTTATAGAATTGAAACCATAATAAAACTAACTTAATTAATATTAATAACAAAATATTCATATTTAATAAAATAAGAATAATTATTAACTTGCACGGGTCTGGAAAACTGCATAAAATTTAAATATACAAAAGATTTGTTATTTAATATTTTAATTAACTATATGAAAATATTTTGATTCTTTCTTTAATCTCTTTTAAAGTGAGTAAATTGCAAAAAGTGAATAATACGCAAAAGTAAAAAATAAAATCAATTCTTAAATATAACTAAATTTGAATTATTTAACTAAATGTAAAATTAATAAAAATTACATTATTCTATTAAAATATGTTTTGTTGTATATTTTCTAATAAAAAACCATGGAATAAAAAAATATTAAAGAAATATTGTGACGCCAAATAAGTAGATGAATAATATAAATAATAAAAACCAAAAACAAAAATACAATAAAAACAAATATGGATACACAAAAAACAAAAGAAAATGCTTACAAAGCAAGAATATTTTTTGAATTTAAATCTAATTTCATTATTTATTGTTGCAAAAGATTTAATAAAGAATTATTAAAAAGGATTAACTGAAATAAACTTTTAGAGTTTCGGTTTCAAATTGAAAAATAATAATTATGCCAATTAAACAAATGATTTGGATTAAAAGAATGAATTAAATTTTAAAAAAAAATAATCATTTTATTTTAATAATAAATATAAAATAATTAGGAATCATAATTACCAAAAAATTAAATTTTTATTCAGTTTTTGTCGGAGACTCAAATAAAACAGCCATGATTAACAAGTATAGGTTTTAAATAAATTTAGTAAATTAAAAAATTTGACAAATATGGTTTCTTTATTTTACTAAAAATCTGTAGTTAAATAATTAAAGATTATATTAAAATTTTAGACATATAAATAAGACAATATTGCCTTATGATAAATCAAATTATAAAAAACTCATTTTTATTTATTTTAGTCAAAATATCGGGCTCAAAAAATCAGAGTTTGGGGTCAAAAATCAGATCATTTTGCGAAATTAATTCAAATAAGTTATTTAAAAATTATCCGATCAAAAAGTTATTTAAATACTTTATATTTTTGCCTCCGATTTTTGAATTTAACAAATTTGGAGAGGAAATAAGCAAATCGTAAATTGCAGTGCATTTGGGATCAAAATATCAGATTTTTAATTATTTTTTTGCGGCGCATTTCCTAAAAATGCAAGTATTCCATAAAATTTCAAAATTATAAGTTTCTTTGCGAAAACTGAACAAATTTTAGTCGGTACCCCAAAATTAGAGCATTTATGACAAATCAGAACAAATCGTACCTTTTATTTACATCATTATTTTTCCATATCCCTTTCAAATAATATTTATTTAATATGAATGGTTATTGTGAAGTGCTTAATTATCGAAGCAGAAAATATAAGAATTATCAGTTTTCAAATCACATTTTTATTTCACGTAATAAATTTTAGATTCAAATGATTTTTTTTAATAATTTTTAGTAATTTATATAAAATTATTCATTAAAAGTGAATAATTATGTTAGGGATTGTATTACATTATGCATTGATTTATTAAATTTTTATTTTATTTTGTAAATTTAAATTTCGTTGTTGCTTAATTGATATTTAAATTAAACTCTTTAGGATACCCATTCTAGTCAGTATCTCACTACCATTTTATATATGTTTTTTATTTGTTAATTAATATTAGTTAATTTGTATTTTTTCATAAATTATTTTGATTAAAATAATGATTTGTTTATTCTATTATTTAATTAACGCAATTCTATGCCAACTTTCGGTTTATATTTGCTTTTTTAGCTTTATTCTCGTACTATACCCAGAGTTTGTTCGCGTTTTTCTTGAAAATTTTTATTTGCTTTTTTGCTTGTGATTTTTTAAAATATTTTTTATATTCCATTGTTTATTAAATTAATTTTCACTAAATGTAAAAATAGTATTTAATTATAATGAATAAATTAATAAGATTTATATTAACATGAAATTTTTTTTGATATTTTCGATTTTTCTAAAAACGTTTTTATGCTTTTGGGATTTTTTTTTAAAGTTAAATTAATTTGGCAAATAACGGCGCAGCCGAACCCTAAAAATCTTTTTAATTGCCTTAAAAATTGTCTCAAAAAATGCGTCGAGATCTATTTTAGGTGCTTATTTTAAAATTTTCATGCATAAAAAAGTACGGTTCTACTATTACTGAATTCTTTTCAGAAATAATAATGGAAATACATATTTTCAGTCTCTATAATTAATTAATTTAATGCCAAAAATAAAGTTGAATTTGAAAAAATATAAATATTTGGTGCGGAGGACAATCGGAGAAAATGTGGTAAATTAACAAGAAGACAGAAATGAACGATGGAAATCAGCGGGGGTCACAATATTGCTGTGTCTGACATAACAAAGGGAGCACAGACACAATTAAATGAGAGAAATAGTGCGGGGCAAGAGGGAGAGAGAAATGGTCAAAAACAAAATCAAAAATGTCTCTCTCGGGTCATCACCCGAACACCTCCCCTTTTGATTGGCTCATCCGGGCGAGTACCGATCAGGGGCTCGGCGGTTCCGTCCACTCCGGCGCGGCACTTGTTGTTGCGGCGGTCCCGCGAAGGATTTGTCTGTTTTTCTCTGGTCCCACGCTCTCTTGTTGATCGGGTTAGGTCTTGGCTCAAGGTCCTGTCCTACATTTCCAACGTTCGGCGCGGTGATCGGCAGATGGAATGCCTCATTTAAAACATTCAATGGTTCGTGGCTCGGTGTCGGGCCCAAACTGGCTTATTTGACACAAATTTTTGTGGTCGGGTGCCAAACCGGCGATTGAAATGGTGCTCTATTTTTGTGTCTCTCTCCATTGGCTGCGGAAGAGGCGGCATCAGGATCTAATACCTCCGGATACTTCGAATAAGAGTCCACAACAATCAAAAATGCTTTGCCATATCCAAAACAGTTCTAAGATCGTCGTCGGTGTTGCACGCGGCAATCACTCTTTCATCCTCACATTCAAATTCTTTGGCATAGGCGGGACAGTGCGTCGGCTTGGCCAAAATCGTTGGTATTGACGTACTCAATGTTGAAGTCGTAAAATATTTGGCAAACTATTTTCGTGGGAGAGCATGATAAATAAAACTAAAGAAATAAACCCAATTTACAAAATAAATTGACGATATTAAAATATATACATAAAATTTTCTAAAAAAATTAAAACTCGACAATTTTTGGATTCTAAATTTTTAATTAGAATAATTTTAAAAAACACTTTCAAACATTTCAAATGGCTTTGGAATTTCAGTTTTTATATATTAATATTTATGGACATGAAATTTTCTTTCTTTTTTTTTGTTTCCCTATGGAACCGCCGCCTTATAAATCAGAATTATTTTATAAAAAAAGAATAAAAAAGAATTTTTCATTTTTTCCATGAGAGGAAGAAAACACTAATTCCTAACACATAAAAATTTGAAACCATAAAATCATTTGAAAAAAAAGAATTGATTGACAAAATCTTTAACAGAGTTTAAAAAAACAAAGAAATAAAAATAATAAGTAAATATATAAAAAATAATGAATTAATTACCACACAAAATAATAAATAATATATAAAAAACAGAATTTTTAGTTTTTTTCCATGAGAGAAAATTCTTTATATTTATCTAAGTTTTTAAGTCTTAAAATCCCATCCCTTTTAGCCCCGCGAAAAATTTGTCTGTTTTTCTCTGGTCCCACGCTCTCTCTTTTCCCCGCTTTTTCCTCTATTCTCGAATTTTCTTTTAAACTGAGTAAATCTTCAAAAATAATTATTCTATTTTTCTGAGCTTCCTTTTCTTAGATGCTGTTTTGCTTTGGTTAACTCTCTGTCGTCGACAAAATTATATTTGAATCTATGGTAAGAGATGAGTAAAATTCGAATTTAATTTATATAAATTTGACCTAATTAAAACCAAATTTAAATAATTAATGAAATGAACAAATGCGCTATAATAAAAATAATTTCTCAAAGTTACTTGCAAATGAACAAAAAAAAAAACATTGAATATTTAAAAATTGTAGGTTTTTGGCAAAAAATTCGTAGGAAGCGTGAAATAGTGCAAAAAATGCCGAAAAACCCCAACTTTTTAGAATAACTTTTATCTATTTTAATTGCTAAGAAAATTTTCATTAAAATCTTTAAATTGCTAAAGTGCAAAATTTCTTGGACATAAGAAAAATAAAAAAAAGAAATTAAAAACACGAAATAACAAATAAATTTAAACTAATAAAATTAAATTATTGAAAATAAAAATATTTAAACGAAAAATTTATTTTAAAAGTAATTAAATTTTCCAAAGGAAAAATAAGCAAATTAAAAAATCAAATAGAAATAGAAAAAAACTACTTAAAAGGTTGCCAATAAACAAAAGAAATGTACAAGATAAAGGACGAAAATAAAGCCTAAAAAGTAAATATAAATTGAAAGTTGTTACTGAAGATATGTCATTTTAATAATAATTAAAAATAATAATTTTATTAAATTTATTAATGTTGAAAAAACAATAGAATAATAAATGCTAACAATTTTTGAAATTTAAAATGAATAAATAATTTATAAATGAAACAAAAATAAATCCCAACTATATTTGGTCAAGGCCAACTCCAATCGGAAACAACAAAAGGATACCGAACATAAGATTAAAATAATTATTTAATTTAAACAAGCAAACCCATAAAAATCAATAAATAAAAAATAATTTTAATTGAAAAAAACTAAACAAAATCATATAAACTATTTAAAGAAATTATAAATATAAACATGAGCAGAAAATAGCGATATTTTAAGCATTTTGTGAACAAAATAGCAATTTATTTAGATAGCATTCAATTCAAATGCATTAACAAATTTAATATTCATTTAAAAATTTTAATATTTTTATATATAAATATTAAATAAATAAAAACACATTAAAGTGGCGGGAAGGTTAACGGTGTTTTGGAAACTGCTGCTTCTCTGGGTAGGAACCAATAATTTGATAAAAATAAAATTTCGTTATTTCAAATATTTATAAACCGAATAAATATTAACTGAAAGATTTTAATAAAGTGGAAAAATATAATACCGTAAAATGTAAAAACATTTAAAATTCAAAATTATGTTTTTCCATTAGGAACGAGTCCGCTCGACGACAGCAATTTTTTATTTACTTATTTCCAGCAGAAATTTAAAAATTGGATATTTTTGAAAAAATGTTTTGAAGGTTTTTCTCAATAAAATTATAGAATCATTCAAATGCTCTTTGCAGGGAGAAACTTTTTCTAAGTAAATCTTAAGCATTTTAAAGCTCCAAAAAAAGAGCTTCAAGACAATTTTTCAAAAGAGCCAATTTAAGTTTATAAATAAATAAAAACATTGTGTTGTGGAGCGGATTCGTACCACAGCCATTATTCTAAATTCAGGTCGTATTTTCACAATGTCGAATTTTCAGGAAGCCTCATTCATCAGAAATGGAAAATTTTTGAATATTTTAGTTGGATTTTTAATATTATTAGTTAGATTTTACAATTTACGATTCCATAAAAGTTAAAAATAAAAAAAAAATTACGACAATTATTTAATAAAAACCGACGGAAGCTCAAGATTAGGAGAAAGCAACAAATGTTAATAAAATACAAAAATACCTAAATTATATTTTGATTAATGGTCTTTATAAATAATCAAAGTGAGATTTTAACAATTTAGACAAAAATTATTAAAATTGTATTTTCCATTTTTAATTTTTTAAAACATTAAATGCGATTAAAAATGGCCCATTCTAAGAGAGAGCACAAAATTACAACAGAGAAAAGAACAATTTAAAAAAATTAATAAATAATATAACAAAAATTATGCAAAAATATTTAAAAGTAAAATGAACATAAAAACAAAAGAAAAGAAAGTACCAAAAGAATAAAAGAATAAAAAAATAGATAATTTAAAAAATATATATAAAATAAATTAATACTGTTAATAATAAACAAATTTAATTAAAAATATTTAAATAAATTTAATCAAAGAAAGTTTATATAATTTAACAAATTAAATAAAATAAAATAATTATTTTCTAATTTAATACAAGCTGCCTGAAAATATAATAGAAATTAAACATTTTCAAAATTTAAAAAATAAATTAATATTATTATACAAAGAAAATAAGTAAAAAAATAATAATTAGTTAAAAATCTGGTTTTAAAAGAAATAAAAACGAGTTGAAATAATTGATAAGAAAAATAATGCTAAAAATTAATAATCTAACAGAATATTATAAATTTTATGGAAAACTCTGCATAAATACCATATTCTTAAAATCACAGAATAAAGATATGCAAAAATGAATATCATTTTAAAACTGATTTTTTCCATTATGCAATTCAACATTGAATAATTTTGTGAGAACCGAACACTTTTTTCCCCTTTAATATTAATTCATATGCCAATTCATTAATGAAAATTATACAAAATAATTAACTTTAAATTTAAAATAATTTAACAAACAAAAACATAAATATTTGTTTGTTTGTTTCAATTTAACATTAATAATTAAACTAAAATCATTTGGACAAAAAATAAATTTGACTTAGACTCTGTGATGCAACAAAACATTAATTTCTTTATGAAGCAATAAATTATTTTTGAAACGAATTTTATGGACTTTACTGTCTAAAAAAACAAAAAGAAATAACTTCTCAAAAATTGAGTAATCCAAATTAGAGTTTATGTGCTTTTCCGAGTTAAGCAGTTTGGGTAAATGAAAATCTCAAAAAATTCATATAAACTTTTCAAAAAAATTCGTTTTTCAAGTCAATTTGGGTGCTAAAATATTATTCACTTCATATAACCCTTAAAGAGAAGATAACTTTTTCTCTCCTTTTTTTTGACAGTTAAGCCGGAAATTTCGGTTCTTAAAAGCATTTTCTTCTTTTTTCTGACTATGTTCTATTTTTAAATGACCATCCTAAATTTACAACTAATGGTGCGCGAGAGATTATTAAATAAACAACGATAAGGAAAAATGTATTTATTAATTCATTTGAGAAAGTATTAAAAGTGAAAGAAATATTACATTTAATGGGGACCACAATTATTAATATTATAAAATAAAAATTATACTCAGAAATATGAATGACATTAATAAGTATCAATTGGTTAATCTTCTATTTCAGCTTGTAATTAAATATTTAAAATTGAATTTAATAAATGAATTAATAAAAATATTATATATATATATTTTTAGAATTTGAAACAAAATGTAATGGTCAAAACAGAATAAAAACATATAATTAAAATTAAAAGTATAATGTGAAATGAATTTTGCAATTACATAAAAATATTTCAATTTTCAAAATTCAAGATAATTTCTCGACATATTATAAACATTGTGTAAAATGATAAGAAACAGCGAGCACTTTACGAGAGATTAAAAAAGAAAACTCTAGAATAATAAATTTTATTCTTTAAACAAAAAACGAAATTTAAAACAACATGGAAACTGACATTTGATAATAATTATGTCAAAAACAAAAGCAATAATTAAAATCATTAAAAGAGTCTGTGTATAAAAATGAAAAAATATATTTGAACATAATAATTTAAAAATTGTCAGCTGATATTAGATGGAGAAAATTTTAAAAACTAAAAAATAAAAATATAACTAAAAGATGTATAATCAACAAAAAAATCCATTTCTTATAAAGCCTCATAAAAGGATACTCATTAATAAATTGAATTATTATTAATTCTTTCTTTTTTTGGCATTTACAACCAAGTTCGAAAAATATTCGATTAAGACCAAAAATTTTCAGGAAATACAATCATAGAACCAAAAAAATTGAAAAATTTTGAAATTTTTCGTAAATTTCTTAAAATAAATTTTAATTTTTAATAATTTTTTTAAATGAAAATTATTGCAAAATAAATATTACTATTTATGTGCCTAAAAAGATTAATATAGAACTTTATGAATTTTGAGAAAATACAACAAAATTAACTTATTAATATAATTAATTACTTTAAAAGACTCCGTCAAGCAAATTTTTAATGTAAAAAATCAAATTACTTCCATTAGCATTTAAATTATATTCTAAAACAAATTTTAATTTTTATGTCTGTTCGGGTGAGCCTATTTAAATTATATTGGCGATCTGTCTATTCAAATCCCCGCCATTTTTGTTGTTGTCACTCGCCCATAAATAGACGGTCATTCCCTCCCTCCTTGTCTTTCACTCATTCATTTTATTTTGTCATTTTTCCTCTGACCAAATTGTCCTTCGCATTTTATTTTTTTGTTCGACAATAAACATTTATTATTTGTGTAATACTTTAAAAAAGGTTGCCGAAATAATGAATTCCAACAACAAAATTAATCATAATTTATAAGACAGATAAATGGTGAACACCACTGTAGAAAATAAACCACCACCACACCGCCGACCAACACACTACTGAATCCACGAGGGATTAAACTAAAAGACATAATTTTTCCAAATTTTTAAGTTTTATATATGTAAAACAAAATTACATTTTATATAAATAATTTTTTTCCAAAATTTGTTATAAAAAGTTAAAAATTTATCGGTTTTTAAGGATGTATTTTTTTTAAAATTCCCAAAAAGTCGATTCTTAGGGGGTGTATTTTTTTACTTTTTTCGCGTTTTTCTTGTGAAATTTCAAAAAAAATGACTAAAATATGCTCTAATAGCCCAAAAATGGCCAAATATGCATTTATTCTCGAAAACCCCCGAAATAATTTTTATATGCACTAAAAACCTTAACCAAATCAAAAAAAAATTTATGTAAAAATACTATCGAGTCCCTTTCATCATAAATTGTGCGCCAAAAAAATATGCAAAATCATAAAACTTCGAAACCCTAATTATTAAATTATTAATTGAAAAAAGTGAAAATTATTTAATAAAAAATTTATTGCTTTTATAAAACATGAAATTTTTGTGAATTATAAAATTTTATTTATATTTTTAATCGAAATAGAATTCAACATTTGAAACATATTTTATTAAAAAACTTTTTAATTTGATTAAATAACAAATCTACCTTTTAAAATTTTGTGTGATAAACAACCATTATGGAAAAGAGCAATCATTTAATTAATTAAACTAAAAATAAATTTTAATTAAAAAATAATAAAAGAAATGAATAAAGCCACCATAATAATAAGATAAAAATAATAATCATTCAAAATTGATAAATAAATCAAGATAAGAAAAGCAATGTAAATTTTATTGCCTTTGGCTGTACATACAATTAAGGAATTAAAGATTTATATATTTTTCTAAGTATTATAATATTTTTGAATGTTCATTAAACAGATAATTAAAATAAGTTTTAAATTAAGTAAACCATCTTTAAAAAGGATCGAATAAACCTAATATCTTCTATAATTGGAACAACTTATTATAAATTCTATTCTACTACAACAGTTCAAATATAAGAGAGATTAAAATAAATAGCGATAACAATAATTTAAAAATAAAATTAAAATTAAAAAATGAACGATAAAAATGATATACTTTTATGAAAAAAATTAATTGTTTTAATTAATTTAAATATTAACAAAAAATAACCTCATTAAGTGTCAGAAGACTACGACCAAATGTATGAGTTAAAAAAAATAATATATTATAATAATTTAAATTAATCAGTTATTTTAATAAGACAAATAAAGGGTAAAAATCAAAAAATACCAATACACTTAAACGACCAAATCACACCATAACACATTATCTCAAAGAATTTTTAATTTTATTTTTGAATTGGTTAAAAGAGTTTGTTATAATGAGCTCTTTATCGAGTTGATTCCCCAATTTTGTTGCCCTCACAGCAAAGGGAATGAATTTTTTGCCTTGTTTATATTTTGTGTTAAACTGTAAAATCATATAATATACAAAAAGAAGAATAATTGATGATTTAATTTATATTAATATTTATTAAATCTTTTTTAAAATTATTATTATATTTTTTCAGTTAGAGAAATGGAAAACATACTCACCCTAAATAAATCTACAAATGAGAATTACATTCTCAATTAATAAATATCACCAACAAAATAATAATTGAAAAATTAAAATAAAGCATAAATGATCTTAGAATTAAGAATATAAAAAAAAATATTTAACTATTTTCAAATTGTTGTAATTTACCAATAGAATATATTAAATAATAATCAACAATTTTATGTAATCATAGATATAATCAATCGGTTAAGATGAGAAAAAATTGGATAAGGAAATCAAGAAGTTTAGTAACGTTAACCTAATTAATTAAATAATTATTTAATATAAGGCAATTTGATGAAACAAATATTAATTTTAGTAATGTTTAAATTTATTTTAACAAAAATCCTTCTATCTAAATTAGCAATTAATTAATATTAATTAAAAAAATTTAATAGCTTGTTATAACTTCTTTTAAAAATATGAGTCATCAAAATCTTTGAAAATTGATGAAAAATGAATTATGAATTGATGAAAATATAAACTAAAGAAGCTTCCGCCAGAAGGACACAGAAAAAGAATAAAACACTAAGCAAAAAACCGCTATTTATATTGTAAAACAACAATAATAAATTTTTGATTGGAAAATTAAAAAGAAAACATAATTTTATAGTGCAAAAATTAATTTAATTTAAATAATGGAAAACATTATTAGCTTACTGTCCATAATTATTTCAATTGTTTTTGTGATATTTTATTCATTTTGTTAAAATTTTTTAATTGCATTTTCAATATGATTTTTAAAACATTAAATTAAATAAAAAATTGAAGGCAGGAAAACTGGGGCCAAGAACATTTCCTCATTTTTTTAACAAATCAACGGCTTGTATAATAAAAAGCAAAAAAAACACCAAACCAATGAGATAATAAACATAAAATAATACCTGTAATATTAATGAATTTAAATATAATTAAAATTAAAAGCATCGTCGAAGATAAAAGCAGATCTTTTCCCTCTCTTTCCAAGATTAAAATAATAATGCTATTTTAATACAAGATTTTAATCAGAAATTAAACATTTTTTAATTGGTTAATATTCATTAACAAATTAATAGCTATGTTTATAATAATAAATTATTAAATATTTAACAATTATTAAATGGTAGAAAAAAATGAAATCGAAGGTTCTTTGAACAAAAAGCAAGAGTTAAATATAAAGAAGAAAGTGATATTCCAAAATAATGAATAATATTTAAATATGAAGATTTTAACTAATAAAGAAAATTAATTATTCATTTCATATTAAATTATATTATTATTGTTAAAATGTTAGTGAATAATTGAAAATGTGAAAATTATTTAACAGAAAAATTAATTAATTTTTGGTACTTTTCAATTTTGTGCACATATCTCAAAATTTTAAAAAATAGAGGACTTTTTTTTAGAATTCTTAATTTTAATTATGATTTTTGAACTATTTCTGAACTATTTTATTTTTATTATTTGATTATAAAATCAAAATTTTTTACCATTTTTCGTTCTTTCTTTTGTGTTTTATCATTTTTTTTCATCCAATGGGCGGCGTAAGTGTTGAGGCGCAAATGTCGCGGCGCAAAAGTCGGTACACCTTGGGCGACAGCCCAGCTTTTTGTGTAATTTCAAAAAATTTCGTTAATTTCAAAAAAGTTTTAAAAGTTTCGGAAAACGTTTTTATTGGCATAAGTTTTTAGAAAAGTGCTTGGAAAATTGTTGAATTAATGTTAGAGAAAGAATTCAAAATAAATTTAAAAATAAAATTATTTAAGCCACATAAATATAAATAATAAACCGATAACCTAAGCTTAAAAATAAAAAATTACACAAAGAGTCGAAATAACTTCAATTTCCTTTTATTAATTAATATTAACTTTTTTATGGAAAAATCCTAAAAATAAATATAATTATATAACAACTTAAAAAGTAAAAAAAATATTTGTGTCGAATAAATAATATAAATTATCTAAAGTGAGGCAATTAAACAGAAATACTAAATTAAAAAGTTTTAAAAATAAAAAAACATTTTGAAGCCGCTTATAATTAAAAGTTGACGAACAAAAACCATTTTAAAAATATTGGAAGCAACTAAAATTTTAATATAAATAATTAAACTTTTTCTTAAATCTATAAATTTAAGCGACCAAATAAAATTGTTTATTCTTTTGATTGGTGTAATTTAATTTATCAAAGGTATATACGAAGCACATAAACGACAGTTTATTCCAATAAAACTTTTTAATCAATGCAAATTTATTCAATATTCTTTATCAAGAAACATTTAAAGAAGCATCATACAAATTGAAATGGGAAAACTCTGTTGGTAAATGGACATTATTATTAAAAAATGAGCCTAAATTGATAAAAAATTAATAATTACAATTCAGATTTTGAAAAAACTAAAATTTCATTATTTAATAATTTTTAGAATTGAAAAACGAATTGACAGCAGTCGAAATGAACATAAATATTAAAAAAATTTAAACGATAATAAAAAAAATTTCTACAAAATTCATAAATTTTAATATAATTAATTATTTAAATTCAGCCAATCAATTTAATTGAATATGACAACAAAAAAAGGTTTTAGTGAATAAAAACTTGAAGTTTTTTGAATTATAAGCATTTATTATACAAAATATTATTATTTTTTTTAATTCACTTTCAATTTTTTCAAAGAGATGGCTTTAAATTTCAAAATTTTCGAATTTATTTTTCATGCATTAAATTTTTTGAATTATTCTTGTTTTCAAAAAACCGAAAAAATTAGAATCTTTTTTGGATTTTTACAGTTTAGTTATTAATTCTTAAATAGCTATCTGTTTCGCCGCACGAGTAATCTGTCCAAAACAATAATAAATTTTCATGAAATTGTTAACTATAATAGGCACCAAAAAATAGAAAAAAGGCATTAATATGCACGAAGATCCCGAAAAGCATGAAATTTTTTTAAATATTTTTAGGGAGCAAAATACCTAAAACTTAACCAAAAAGTTTATTTTGTTCATTTAAATGATTATTATTTATTATGATTTGTTTAATAATAAAAAACTAATTAAGAAATTTAACATACTAAAATTTAATCAAAAATTTAAAACCGTAAGAAATACTGTCTATTTGAATATATATTTTTAACCTTTTATTTAATTATCATCCCATTAATATTCTAAACAAAATTTAATAAATATGTCATAATAATTTTTTCAAAATATACGGTGAATTTATGAAAGAATTAAAAACAAAAATATGTAGATTAAAACTTTAAATTTCAATAATAAATTACATAAAGGCTATTTTCATCCATCATCTTACAAACAATAAATACAAGACAACAGAAATGTAAAGCTAGAATCGAAGTGATTCATTCAAACAGGAAGTCGACCGATAATTAAAGAAATTAAATTCACATTAAAAATGTAATTTTAAAAGAAGTTAAACATAAATTAATGAAAAAATAAAATAATAATTTAATGATACAAAAAATAATTAAATAAAAGCAAAAAGTATTAGCAAATAGAAAATGAAAAAATTATTTTAAGTGCACAAAGTAAAGAAATAATTTATTGACATCAAAGTGATTTTTCTCTTTCTTTTTTCAGATGCATGGAATTCTTCAAGATTAAAACTTTTAATTAAAATAGACGAATAAAATAAAACAGAATTTAATAAATTGGATAGTCAATAATTATTTACGAATCAACATTAAAATGAATAAAAATAGTTAAAAACAAAATATAAATATATTACAGATCGTGCAGAAAATGGAAAAAATAAAGGAAGGTCAAGAAAAATAAAAATTACTATAAAATTTATTTTCAAATAAAAATAAATTTATATTAAAATTTTAGTTCAAAAGAAATAATAAAAACCAACCATAAATAATATTTTTATCTTTTGCGAAAAAATATGATTTGAATATCCATTTTTAGCACTTATTTATAATGAAATGATTCAAAAAAGCATAATTTAAATTTAAAAAAAATATAGCATTTGCACATTCAAATTCAATGAAAACAAATGCATTTAATCTGATCACGCCACACAAATTTATGATAACAATAAGAACACATTATTTTATTTATTTATTTTTTGCCTTTTAAACGAGGGAGAAGCCTTGATGAGAAATATACCTTTAAATAACAAAATTAATAAGGGACCAAAAAATTAAATATTAAGATCGGATTTAATTTGGCTAATTTGTTATGCAATTAATAATATTATTTAATAATTCTTTATGGATCAATCAATGTCTCTTTTTGTATCATTTGAAAGCTCAGTCTGTTGAGAATCAATTTTAGCTTTTCAATTGAGTTAGTTCGGTCTTCTCGGTATTGCCCGTGTCCATATAAGCCGGGTTTTCGGGTCTAAACCGAGCGGAAACTTTTAAACGTCTAACGCAATAAATTATATTATATTTTGAAATTATACCCAAATTAAAATAATAATAAAAATGAACAAAATGAAATAAATGAAATAAAAAACCTACGAGAAAGGAGATTGAGGAAAAAAATTTGAGAAAAAAACACACTGAAAATTTAGATGTCGAAGACAATGAGAAAAGGAATAAAAATAGAAATAGAAATTAAAAACATGAAATAAGAAAAAATAAATTTCAACTAATAAATTAAGTAATTAAAAAATAAAAATTATTTATGCGAAAAATTATAAATTAAAAGATAATTGAATTAGCAGTGAAGGACAAAAATAAAGCCTAAAAAGTAAACATAAAATGAAAGTTGGCACTGAAATATGTCAATTAATAATAAAAGAAAATAATTTTTCTTAATTTATTAATGGTGAAAAAAATAGAAAATAAATGTTAAAATATTTAAAATGGAAAAATAATTCATTAATGAAAAAATAAATAAAAATATTTTCCCGACTATATGTGGCCGAGGCCAACCCCACTCGAAAACCAGCAGAGAGTTGGATACGATCATGAGATTAAAATATTTAATGAATTTTATATACACAATCCACAGAAAATCAATAAATAAGAAATAATTTTAATAGAAAATTAATAAAAAAGATTATTGAAACGATTTAAAGAAATTATAAAATTTGATCAAGCGCAGAAAAATTGCTTATTTGAGTGCAAATTCTTAATGAACAAATTACATTTATTTAATTAAATTTGCCACAGGAAAGTATTTTCAGTTTTTTTGCTGTTAAAAATATTATTTATTCTTTCTAATGACTAATATTTCTTAATCAAAATTTTAGAAATTCATGATTATTCATAAATTTTATTTAGAACTTTCTTGATGAATAATTCTCATTTACGTTTAATTCCTATTATTTTTTCGCTAGATAAAAATTTTGGTTCAATTCTCGCGTGAAATGTTGCGGGATCCCAATCCGGAATCCCGCATTTTTTGGATAATGCGGGATTTTGCGGGATTAGCCCTGCGAAATCCGGTGAACCAAAATTACAAAAAAAAAGAAGATGATTTTTAATTATTTCTCGGCACTTTTTGTCTTTACTTTTTTCCATTTGTTTTCCGCTTTTTTTGGTTGTCCGATTTCATTTCGTTGGAGTTGACTATAATTGATTGAGTGCCATGAATAGAGCTCGGATGGGTCGGGATCTCGTCTAGGTTTCCCCGGGATTTAGTCCCTTTTTCAAAATATTCGGCTCTATTAATGACACTACAAATTCTGTGCTCGGTCGTTTCTAAAGTGCCAATATGGACGTTTTGTAAAAAGGCCAATTTTTACAGATAACCGAGAAAACTCGTCATCTTTGCTTAAACGCAACCAAATTAAATAATTTAAATATTATAAAAATACTTAATTATATTTTATGATTCAAACGAAAAGTTTTCTTTAAATACAGAAGAAATCCGTAACGTTGAAATGTTAGAAAAGATAAAATAAGAATTATTTGAAGAATAATAAGTAATAATTAAAAGAATGCAATGAATGACAAACACTTGCAACAGTTTCATATAAATTTTCCTGATTATTTATTAGGTACAAACACGGTAAAGTTGAAAGACAATTATAAAATTTAATTTTTGTCAATTCGCTTTTTTGCTTTTTTTCTTTTTCTCATGCCCCTCCTTGCGTTTTTACAAAAGGTGCTGTTTTTCAAAATTTGTGAAGTGCCATTTTCTAAAAATTGTTTTCTTTTATTCTGTAATTTTGCTAATATTTTTTTGCTTTTGTTTAATAATATTTTTAATATGAATTTAATTTCAATTAAATCGAATTATTTTGTGTAACATTTATTTGTCATACCGAATGCCATACATATCAGGGGTGGGACAACTCTCGCCTCTCGTCTCTCGCCTCTCGCCAACTCTCGCCATTTTTGGTACTCTCGCCTCTCGTCTCTCGCCTCTCGTTTTTTGGGACGAGAGGCGAGAGTTGAAAATACACCCTTAAAGATTGAACTTTTGAGCAGTCAGAAAAATTTTCTAATTTACGCGAAAAAAATCATAAATCTCTTTCTTTCCTTTCTTAATTCTTCTCCTTTTTTTTATAGCTCCAATTCAAATGTAGTCTGGTGGCTAGACCTTCTGCCTTTCATTATTTTTCTCTTGGGTTCAATTCCCCAACGGAACATAAATTTTTTTATATTTTCTTTACATTATTTCAATTGAAATTTAATTAATAAAAAAATATTTCGACTTAAAAATTATTGTTTTTTATTTTTTTTAAACAGCCTAAAAAGCGCAAATTTAACCAAAACTTTGATCATTTTTTGACAAATTCTGTAAACAAATCTCACTCAAAATTTCAAAATTTTTCGGCGGCGCCTACAGGCACCGCCCGACCCCAACTGTCCCCGAAGTTTTAAAAAACGTACCAAAAAAAAGGTGGTTTGAATGGCAAAAAATGGACAAATAATAAAGTTTGTTTGTAAAATAAATATTTTTCATTAAAATATTTATTTTATTTTCATGAAAATATTTAAAGATTTTTTTGGATTTTTCAGGACCTGGACTCGGTTTAAAAGCTAGAGCCCTGACCCGGCTTTTCTTCGGCAATACCCTGACCCGGTATTTGCCCAAATACCCGGGCCCATAACCCTAATTTAATATACGATTTTGAAGTTTTTTAAATAAAAAAATAAGGCTACAGAAAAAATTGAAAAACTCTCGCCTCTCGTCTTTTTGGGGACTCTCGCCTCTCGCCAAACTCTCGTGTTTTGAGGGACTCTCGCCTCTCGCCAAACTCTCGCTCTCGTCTTTTTGGGGACTCTCGCCTCTCGCCAAACTCTCGCTCTCGTCTTTTCTGAGACAAGTCACACCCCTGATACATATATGTTTTGCAAGTGTTTTTTTTTAGTTAAATAATTGGTTGGAAATTTTCAATTATGCATTTTTGAGCCATTTAGTTCAGTTTTTCTATAAAAAATTTACTGAACTTTCGAAAAGTTGTGTGAAAACGTGCTGGGACGTTTCGTAAAATCCACCATTTTTGAAATTTTTTCGACCAACATGATATAACTTTGCTTAAAATTAACCGAATTTTACATTCTTGGTATCATTCAATAGCAAAACTTGTTCTCTATTAGCCTGCAAAATTTCAAACAAAATTATTAAATTTAAATTAAGTTATAGCAGAAATAGTACTTATTTTCACATATAAAATTTAGTTTTTTAATGAAGCAATAAAATTATTTTATGTAAAATTCGAATTATTAATTAAAGGTTAAGTAAATTTATTTTTAAAGAATTTACAAAAAATTTTTATGAAAATTTAAAAAAAGTCTAATAATCATTTTTTTGGAATAAATGTAAAAATCACTAAATTGAATTCTAACAATAATCCTAAAAAATTTTTTTACATATTTTGTGCATCATTTTGGGTTTTTTAATTTTTCTTCATAAAAATTTATTCAAAAAAATAAGTCAACAAAACACTAAAAATGATTCTTTTTAATTAACTAAAGAAACTTAAACAAAAAGAAATTAATTTAAACTCTAAATACTAATTGAGGTTATATTATTATAATTAAAATGCTAATGAGAAAAAAAATGTTTAGAAAAAAGTGAAAATTATTTGATATATATTATAGAAAATAATTAAAAAATACAAAAATAAATTAACTTAGTAACATTAAAATATAAAATAAAAATATACATTAATCCAGTAAAAAAAACAAAGTTACAAAAAATGCTAATTTGGTAATTTAGAATTTTTATATTATTATTATTATTATGAATTTTAAAAAAGGTTGGAAAAAAGAAATAAATCAATAAATAAAATGATATTATTGAGAAAGAAAAAATAATTTTTATGTTTTTTATACATAAAAAATTTAAAAACTATAAAAATAAAGCAAGAAAATAATTAATATGATTATTTATTATGAAAACATATTTGGTGTGCTTATTGTTAGCAAAAATAATTTGTTTGTTTCTCATCAAATCTTTCCAACATGGCAGTGATTAATTTCAAATCAACAGAATAAAATCCATAAAAAAACAAATAGATTTAATATAAAATATAAAAACAAATCGAACAATGTGATAATAAAAATCATCATAAAACAAAACTTTTTAAATATTATACTTTTAAAAAATTGTTTAGTGTCAATGAATGAATACAAAAACAAAATGGCAAAAATTATGCATAAAATAAGAAAAAAAATAAAAATTAAAAACAAATAAACGGAAATTGTCATTTATTTACAAAATAATAATTATAGATTAAAATAATTCTGCTATAATTCAATTTTTTTTAAAAAAAAAACATTTTGAGAGAAAATAATTATAAAAATTTTTTTTTAATTATAAATTAAGAGACAAAAAGAAAACATTTAAAAAATGATATAATAAAAAAAATAAATTAAATTCATTTCTTTAAATTAATTAATTTCATGAAATACAAAAAAATTATTCCTTCAAGAATAAATTATTAAAAGCAGATAAGTAAAACAAAAATAAAAATTAATAAATAAATTATCTTAAAAACAAAAAACTATTAAAATCATTAATTGACATAAGCAGAAACAATTAATTAAATTAAAAATAAAATATTATTTCAAGAATGAACATTTTAACAAATATTTAATTTTCTGGCCTTTTTTGCCTTATGGAAATTTTGATGGGAGCCGTACAAAAATGAAACCGGTCGTGCACTACCTAATTTGAACAAATTTATATTGGTATTACAGTCAAAAAACGTTTTTTTTGATAAAAAATTATTTTCAAAAAATTCTTCGTATTTTTCCTGGATACGGATTTTACAGAGCACAGATTTTCAGGATTTTCATCCGTAAATCCATAGTCCGTATGATGCCTAGTCCGAATCCTCATCCGTTTTTTCGCTAAATGCCGACCTCTATATTAAAGATCTAACATTTATTTTTTGGTTGTTTTCATCAATACATATTAATTTGAAAAATTATTTTTTATTTTAAATCGTTACTTTCTTTGACTTTTTTTCTCGTCCTGTATCTTGTTGTTTGTTTATTTTTTAATTCATTCTCTTAAGATTTTAAGTTAATGCTTCATATCTAAACAATTAATTAATTAACTGAATCGAAAATAATAGAGGTAAATGAAAACATAAATGTATTATAAATTTTATATTTAACGAAAAATAACGTCACGAGATCAACAGAATGTGACAGATATAATACATCCGACCGACGAAAGGCATGAAGTAAAGAAAAAACAATAATATTTAAATTTTAAATCAGTTAATTTGGAGGAATAAAAATATAAATAAAATAAAATGATAAACAAAAATAATTTTACTTTTTATATAATGATATATTTTGAAATTTATATGTAGTGAAATATCTAACAAATGAAAATTATTTGTTACATAAATGGTAAAACTGCTTTAAATGAACATCAAAGAATGAAACTGTAATAAAATAATTTTATTTAATAAAAAAGTTTGTTAATAATTAAATTTATTAAAGAAAAAGCAACGAGGATGCCATGGAGGAAGAAGATAATGTTAAACAAATGAGACCTAAAAAGGAAAAATTAAAAATTAGAAAATTAAAATATTAATGAAATAAAAAAATATATACAAAGAGTTTATATTATTGAATATGATAAAAATTCTACAAAATTAAATTAATATAGTAATATTAATTAGTTTTAAAAAATGAGTCCGATTGAAATCATTTCTACAGTACCTATAAATTTTTAATTATTTTAAAGGATTAAAGCCGAAAATAAATGGATGCTAAGGGCAAATCTTTTAGACTGTTTAATTTTATTCATTTTAAAATATATGTATATATGATAAAGAGTAAATTATATTTTTTATTAATTAGTTGAATAGTTGACATGAATTTTAAACCTCACAAAAACCTATAAATAAGAAATGATTTTAATATAAAAATGCTAACCATAAGAAAGAACGAATAATAAAAACCAACCGAGCCAATGAGATAAAAATTTTCAAGAAATAATTAAAAAGTGCTATAAAACTGCAGCGATGAGGATGAAGATTAGGCAAAAACAACAAATAGTAGCTATGGTAAAAGATGAGTAAAATTAGAATTTAATTCATTAATAATTATAATTGAGCAAATTAATAATAAAAATTAAAAAATTTCAAAATGAATGCTTAGAAATCCTATGACAGACAACAGACATACGGTCATCAAAACTAAATGTAAATATTAATATTTTTTATTAAATGAAATATCTTTTTTGTCTCAAATAAAAGAGAGACTTGCGGTTTATGCGATTTCGAGCAAAAAATGGATGAGAAAAAAAAAATAATTTGCAAAAAAGGAAATGACAATTGACTTAAAATTAGAAAATTTGGCTCTATTCCAGTTTACGCGTCCAATGAGTGACCACACTCAATTTTTTAGATCATAACTTTTTTCTTACTTGGTTAATCCAAACATTCTTGGTATCATTCGTAAGCTTAAAGTTTAAGGAAGTTTTTGTATAACAAAATTCCCGGATAAAGGCAATAGATAAAAAATTATTCTTGAATATACGCGAAAAATTATGAATTTTGGGTTTTCACATTCCAATTTTTTGTTAAGAAAAGTATTTGCTCTATTGTTATATTTATATATTCCCCAAGCATTAAGCTTTCGAATGATACCAAGAATGTTTGGATTAACCAAGTAAGAAAAAAGTTATGATCAATGAAAGTGAGTGTGGTCACTCATTGGACGCGTAAACTGGAATAGAGCCGAAAATTTTAAATATTGATTATACATTTATATTTAATATTATGAATATTTATTTAACAAAGTGATTTTAATATAAAATTAAATCTTCAAAAGAAAAAAAGTCGCCCCACAGAAGCTATTTATGAAGGCGCCATAATAAAAATAATTTAAAATAATAATAATCTCATACAAAATAAATAAATCAAAATGAGAAAACAACATAAATATTGATCATTAATCAAGGAATTAAATATTATACACTACACTTATTGTTAGATATATTTATAATATGTGTTAAATTTTTTTGCTAAACTTTTAATTAGTCATTAACAAATATTTAATAAATATAAATGTTATTAATAAAATGAATATTTTTCAAATAAACGAAGGAATTTAATTATTTATTATATTAATAGTGAATGTCACGTAAATTATATTTATTAACTTCTTTAATTTCAGATAAGCCTATTGTTAAATAAAAATAATGAATTTTTAAACACTAAAAATAAATTAAATATAATATAAAAAGTAAATAAAAAAATATTGAAGGTTTCAAGTGAACTAAAAATATTTAAATTTTTGAAGTATTTACGCAATGCCTTCATATTAGTGCCAAATATGTCTATGGTACAAGATTTGATCATCAAATTACTATTATGTCAATTAATTAAATGAAAAAATACAAAATAATTTAACGTAAAATTAAACATTATTTAATAAGAAAAATAAAAAATATAAATATTTTTTTCTTTCTTTCAATTAAAAAATTGTTTGAATATAAAACCGAATTATTATAAAAAAATAAAACCAAAATCATTTTGATTAAAAAAGAATTTGCCCTAAACTGGGTGATGCAACAGAACACTAAATTATTTTGAAGCATTAAATAATATTTTTTGAGACAATTTACTCTATAAGTTGAAATAAAAAAATTTGTAAAGTTGAGTGACCATTTACTCTATAAGTTGAACTGTCTAAAAAAATTTCTAAAATTGAGTGACCAAATTATTTTTTTATGTGATTTTTCCGAGTTAAACATTTAAGGTGAATGTAAATTTGAAAAAATTTATAAAACTTTTTTCAAAAATCATTTTTCAAGTCCAATTGAGATGCAAAAAGTTAGCAATGATCAATTAAAAAAGAGATTTAAAACTAAGAAAAATGCATAAAGCGTTATAATAAAATAATAATTTCTCATAAATGATAAATAATCAAAATAAAAAGCAATATAAATTTTATTGCAATGTTGAAAATTATCTAAGATTTTCGGCCTTTTTTGCTTTTCTTAAAAGAACAAACCGAAAAATGTGACACAATAAAAATTGACTAAAAAATGCATTAAATAATAATTATAATATTTTGAAAAGAAAAGAAATTAGAAATAATTAACTAACAAAATACTTCAACCGCAGCCTCAAATTATTATTGCAGGAAAATAAATTATTTGCAAATGATTTTTTAAGAAGGGTTTCAAATTTAAATATGAAAAACTATTTCAAATAAATGGTATAATAATGAATTTGAAAAGCTAATTTAAAAACATACAAATGCAAAATTTAAACAAGATAATGTAATTCCCTCAAAAAATTTCAATTTTTTATATCATAAAAATTTAAATTGTGTGAATTGTAGAAAAAATATCATCTTAATTAATTTTTGCAAAAAAAGCAAGGTGTTAAAAAACAATTAAAAATAAAAATATGACCAAGCGGAAATTAAAAAGTGAATTTACAATTTTTGACGCTCGATAAGCAAGAATATTTAAAATTACTGAATATATAATAAAGTGATTTTGAATCATAAAAATTCTCAAGTAACAATCTTACAAATTTAAATATTTAAATGGGTTGCAGAATAAGCATAAAGAAGCTGAGGCTATTTAGCAAGTTAATTCATTCTATAAAAATACTTGAATATAAAAAGGGATTTAAATACCAAATAAATACTAATTACTAATTTAACTTAAACTGAGGGAACAAATAAAATTTAAAAATATTTAAATTAAATCAAGATTAGGTTTGTAATTGAGCAAATATTAATTTTAAAAAAATTATGATAAGCAAATTATGTAAATTTCATAATTTACTTTAAACTTTGGCACGTCATAACTCGGAACTAGTGCTCATTTGGAAGAATAAAACCATTTTTCTTAAGAACCCATTGGTGCTCTATCCACCCACCAAGTTTCATTCGAAAACACCACGGACACTTGGCCATCTCCCTTTGTCAGTGAACATTAATAGAAAAAGTAACACAAACGGCAATTTATTACAGAGTATCACTAATTAAATTTAATGGAGACGAAAATAAAAATGGAAGATAAAAAATGATGCCCAAAAGATTAATTCTTAATTAATTCCTCATTCTCAAAACCTTAGAAATACACAAAAAAAAAATTTTTGACCATTTAATAAGTCAAATAAAAGGTAAAAATCAGAAATAAACCACCTCCACCATATTCAAAAAATCTCTTTCTGGTGCCGAGGGAATAAAACGATTATAATTTTAAAAAAATTAATTAAATTTGAAGTTATACAAAGCAATAATAAAAGAAAAATAAAATTTTAAAAACATATTTATTTGAAATAAAAAAATTATGAAAATTACAACAAAAAAAAAAACTTTAATTAAAAATTCTCATATTTTTTACCTTCAATATTGAAGAACTTCACAATAACTATTCATATTAAATGAATATTATTTGAATAAAATAAAACATTTAAACATTAAAATACTTATTTTTCCATTAAGAATCAACATTGATAAATTCTGTTGAATTTATTGAATTTATAAAACTGAATATATGATAATATATACAATTAAAAAAGGTGATTCTTTTAAAAAATATGGCAAATCAATCAAAAATTAAAAAGCAAACCTAAAAATAAATAAAAATAATAACACATTCAAATTCATAATTGAAATAAAATACCTCAACAAGGAATAAACTAACATAATTAAAACGACAATAAATTAAAGGAAACTCTAATTTTCATAAATACAAAAAACTAAATTGGCAACCATTTTATGAAATCGCCATCATCAATTTACAACTTTTTCAACGCGAGAGATTAATATACAAAAAGCGATAAGGAAAAAAAATTTTAATTTATAATAAAATAATGTCAATATTAAATAAAACTGCAATTTTCACTTTAATAATGTCATACAATTTATTCATTTTTTATGGAAAAGTTCATGGCATTAAATATTAATTAAATATTAAACTTATAATATTTAAAAAATCATTTGAATACAATAATTAATTAATTGGACTCTAAAAATAGGCAGCAATTGTTCAATGGAGGAAAATTCTTTTGAATTAATAAAAAATAATTAAAAATTACAAAAAATGCATTTCCCAATTTAACAAAATGAGTAAATTAACGCAATGGTACTTAAAAGAATTATAAAAAACGAAGATGAAGCCTTATGAAGCATGAATTTAATATAAATATAATAGCGATATTCAAATGATGAAACAAAAAGCTAAACTGACTATTTTTACTTATAAATTACCGATAAATAATTAAAATATAATATTATGAATTTTAAATACACAACAAATAAAAATACATAAAAAGGAATAATTTTAATATAAAAATACAAACATGAAAATAGATTATTTTAATGAAAGTTTTAATAAAATTCTTAAAGAAAAATAATAAATAAATTAGGTAATATTAATTAGAAATTTAATAGCTATGTATATAATAAATTTTGTAAATTAAATTGAAATTAAAAGAAAGAAGCAATGAGAATGAGGATGTAGGAAATATTTCCTATTTTAATATAATTTTAGGTGGAGAAAAAGCAACATTCTCAACTCCAATCTGTGATATAATTCGAAAGTTTTAAAGCTTAAAAAATATTAAATGAATTTATGAAAACAACAAAAAATGTACAATTCATAAAAAAGCAAAGAATTAATTAATGTATCAAAAAATGATTATAATTTATGCCAAAGAAATGTAAAATTTTTTTCAAAAACACAACAAAATTGAAACTTATTTCGTCAATTATTTAACCAAATACAAAATATTTGACTTAAAATTAAAAATTTTTAAATTTTTTTATGACAAAGAAATTTTTTT
Source organism: Heterodera schachtii (assembly GCA_023374025.1). Taxonomy (NCBI): domain Eukaryota; kingdom Metazoa; phylum Nematoda; class Chromadorea; order Rhabditida; family Heteroderidae; genus Heterodera; species Heterodera schachtii. Next base: position 926,734 of record SIJG01000036.1, on the reverse strand, counting down.
TTTAAAAAACAACTAAAATATGATTCTAAAAAAGCCTAAATTATTTATATCAATTCAATATTTGAATATTTATTTTATTAATTTTACTTTATGGACAAAACAAAAGAGTTCATATGAATATCGAATTAAATAAATTATTCTTTAAACATTTAAAACATTTATAGAAAAAAGGTGAAAATAAAATAAATAGGAAAAAAGAGAAAAAATTAAAATTGACATATCCAGAAAATGAAAAAATAAGAAGATTGCAAGAGTTAAATATAAAATAGCGAAATTCCAAATTGAAAAATAAATGAACAATATATATAAAAAGAAAAAATAATAAAACAAAAAAATTTTTTATGGACTAAAATTTGAAAAAAGTTTGAATAATTATCAAAAAAAATGAATATAAAATGGAAATGAAAAAATTTAAAATAAAATAATTATATATTTTCCAATAAGGAATCAATTAAAAATTTATTTTTATTTGCATCAATATTAATTAACAAATTTCGATATACTCAATTACAAGAACATGTTATGAAAGTATAGAAAATTATAAATAAACCAAAAAATTGTTTTAATGGAACTAAATATAAATGATTAATTAAGATAATTTAATAAACTTAATTTGTGAAACATTTATACAATATTTGTAAAAATAAAAAACCTAAAAAATAATTGAAAGCAAAACTAACTTCTTTTTTTTAAATAAGACCCATTAAATTTGTAATAATTAATGTAAAAATGAATGAAATTAATTTATTGAGAAAGAAAATGATCATATTAAAATAAAACAAAAATAAAAAAAAGGTTAAGGAAAAGGCATAAACTTACAACAAAAAAACTAATTTAATAAAATAAAGGCAAAAAACAAAAACAATAAATTAACACAAAAAGTCACCGAAGCAAAATTGAAAAAAGAAGTGAGCGAAAAACATGAGAAAAAATAAAATATAATATAATATCCTCAAAATCTTTTAAAAAATGTAGTAAAGAAAGAAATTAAGTTTTTTAGTGAAATAAAAGATAAATTTTTTAATTTTTAAAATGTATATTTTGGAATCATTTAATCAGAAATAATTAATTTCAGTCAAATAATATTTATTTATTCTTCCTTTCAAATTTAACAAAACTAATATGTAGCTAAAAATAATTAATAAAAAAAAAATCAAAAAAATTAATGAATTTTCAAATATAAACAAATAATTATTACCAAATACAAATATGATTTATTTTTTAATTTTATTCTTTTATCTTTGCTTAAACAGATAAAATAGCAAAGAAATTCGTTCATTTTTATAAACTTTTGAATAATATTTTATCCAAAATAAATATTAATATAAAATCAAACTTTGATTCATTGTTCGTTCTTTCTTAAGAGTTAAAAGAAAAATTTTTTAACGAAGCAACACATCCTTTTCAATAAATTTGTTTTTATTTTTTGGATTTATTTGTCGGCTTTATCCCCCTTAGCCCGGGAAGGGACAAATGGGCGACAGCCAGAGTTTTTGGGTAATTTCGTAAAATTTCGTTATATTTCAAAGATTTATGGTTAAAAATTTCGGAAAACGTGCAGCTTTTTGGCATAACTTTCTTGAAAATGGTTTACAATTGTTATATTATGGTTATAGAGAGAATTCATATGCTGTATTTTTAGTTTAATCGGCCTATTTTTAATTTAATAATATATTATTTACGATTAAGTTAATATTATTTAAATTCTCACATTGAAGTGGAAAAACTAAAAATAAAAACTAAAAATAATTCAAAGAAAAATTAATTAGAGTCAAAAATAAATATGCGAAAATGTCAGATTCAAAACATTATTGCAAAAAAGTTATTATTTTTAAAAATGCGAGTATCATTTCGATGAAAAAGATATTTGAAAAAAGAGTCAATTATATTTTACATCTATAAAACCATCTAACTTGGTTATATTTATCTTCATATATAAATAAAAATGTGAAAAAGGATATGAATTAAAAAATAGATGCAAATAAAATATAAATTAATTAAAACAGAAAAATCAAAAAAAAAGAAAAACCATTTATAATTAAAGATATAAAGCAGCAACATACAAATTGGAATGGGAAAACTGCTGATAAATGGGCATTTATTTATTTATTAAAAAACACTAAAGAGATACAATAAAATAATTAATATTTAATAAAAATATACATTTAAATAAAAGAATAAAAAGGTAGAAAGCAGTAAGTAGCCACCTTTTCCTACAGTAAACATGAGATTAAAAATCAATGGATTTTAAGACCCAAAATCCCGTGCTGAGCCGAAGCGAAAAAAGTATGAGTGCGGGGTGATCGGAAGGGGCGGGTCATTTCAGTACGGAAGAGTTATTCTAATGATTAATTAATTATTTAAAATTATAATTGAATAATAGGCTTATTTGTCCTCTATAAAAACTTTTGATGAAAAAAATCACAAAAATTTTTATTTACAATTTCTTAAATGTTCTAGAGTTTTAAATTTTAATATATTTAGTCCTTTTTAAAAATCAGTTAGATTGCAGAATAAAAGAGAAAGCTAAACAAAATAGGGATGCCCCTTGGACAATTAATTTAGTATTCATTCTGACGGCGGTGAATTCGTGAGTTTTAAATTTTTTAGAAATTCACACATTTGCAATAATACATTTTTTTTCAAAAACCAAGATCCTAAGTTAATCGTAAAAAAGTGCTAAAATCAAGCACATGCTTTTCTAATGAGTTTTATGAAAAGGATTAGATAATTTTTAGATAAACTCAAAATACTTAAGACCCCAAAACTATAATTATTCTGACTATGGTGAGGCTATGCCTAAACAAATTGAATTATATTAAAAAAAACACAAATAGATATTATATAAATTTTCGAAGTGAAAAAAGTATGAGTGTGGGCGAAGCGAAAAAAGTATGAATGCGGGGTGATCGGAAGGGGCGGGTCATTTCAGTACGGAATAAATTATTTTAATTAATTAATAATATAATTATTTTAATCATTAATTAGATTTGCTTACTTTAATTATAATTTCGATTTATTATTTAATATTTCTCAAGCAAAGGACCAACTTCATTTTCCAAATAAACCAGACAAAAGAACAAAAATTGAATATCAAAAACTTCAAAAAAGCAAATACATAAAAAAATTAGACAGTCTAATTTAACAAGAAAAGTTCGTTCGTTATGTTTTAAAAAGTTTGGCCAAAAACTGCAAAAAACTGACAAAAGAGAAATAAATCTAAATTTCTAAATAAAATTTTGGTGAAATATTTTTTAATAAACAATTTAATTCACATAATTATGAAAAGACTCATATGGCACCGGCGGATAATTTTTAAAAATATAAGTGAGACCATAATAAAATTTAATCAAAAATCGAAAAAGCACAGAATTAATAAAAGTATAAAATTAAAATTGTGCTAATGAAAAATTTAGAACAATTATTAGTTAGATTAAAAAAAGTAATTATAGAATGAAAGCAAAGTAAAAGAGAGGGATTGAATTCAAAATATTTAAAAAATAAAAAATAATTAATTTAATAAACAAATTATTATAAGTTAAGTACATACTTACTAATATAAGTTAAGTACATACTTACATCTAAATAAATAAATAATAATAATAAAATAAAATGAAATGAAAAATAGTTTCAAAATTTAAATTGCTTTAAAAATTCAAACACAAACAGAGTGTAAAGTAAGGAATTACATAAGCTTACAGAAAAATAATTAATTTAATGAAAAAAAACTAATAAAATATGTTTTGGCCAACGCCAACCAACCCACTGACATCAATATGGTATTTTGCACAAGAATAAAATAATTAATGAATTCTATACATACAATCAACAAAAACCCATAAATAAAAAAATAATTTTAATTGAAAAATAATATCATAATTACGATAACGATTTAAAGAAGTTTTAAATTTAATCAAGCGCAAGAAAATAGTATATTTTAATGCAAATTCTTAGTGAACAAATCGCATTTACTTAATTAACATTTAATTAAAATCATTATCAAATTTAATAGATAGAAATATTTTTTAAATTCATTTATTCCTTTAATGCAAAATATTAATTTAATATGTTTTCAATTTTGAAAAATTTTGTATCAACATTTTCTTATTTGCTTTTATAGTTTTTTTACATAATAAATGTTAAATAATCTCATTTTAATGAATATTTTAATTGGAAATTTAGTTTATATTATTGAGCTAATCGTTAATGTTTTTAAATATTTTTGCTCACCAATTTTCAATTTATAATCGCATTCAAAAAATTTTTCAATTATTTTTTCAATTTTTTAATTCGTATTTCTGTTTGTATTTTGTTGTTATAATTATTGCCTCGTTTTAGAAAATTCCGATTCTACTGTGTAGTGAGTTCTATTTTTTAGCTTACGTTCTTTATTGACCAAAGAATTTTAAAAATTCACTTTTTCACCTTTTTTCCCTTAAATTTTTGAATCTTTTGTGATTTTTTTAAACCTTCAAAGTAATAGAAAATTTTTAGAGCATCGAATGAAACCAAAAATTTTATTTTGAATATTTTTTTATTCATTTCATACCAAGGGGAGCCCAGGGAAATAGGGTAATTATCATATATTATCACTAGGGCTAATATTTATAGTTTTTTCACTATTTTTTTCCTGAGATCCCCGTAGCCTGAAATGCACGAAAAACATGTTTTTTTCGGCTGTTGTTAAGCTACTTTTCGAGTTATTAGCAACTATTTTCTAGTTTTTTATTTTTAGCAACTAAAAAACTATAAATTTTTTAAAAAAACTATTTTCAACTATTTTGGCGTTTTGCCCAAAATTTGTTAAGAAAATGCAAAAAAAGGAAAAATACACCCCTAAGAATCGACCCAAAATTTTTTTCAAAAAATACACCACTAAAATCGACCCGAAAATTTTAAAAAATACACCCCTGAAAAATGAAAGATTTTTTCAAAAATTCTTCCCAAATTTTATTTGTTTATTTTCTTGACGAGAATTTTTAATTTTGAAAATTATAAATCATTTGAATGATTTGGCATAATATTTTTGCTTTTTGAAGAAAATTTTCGATTTTACACCCCTAAATTCGAAACTTTTTAGCAACTATTTACCCATTTTTAGCAACTATTTGGGGGGTTTTTCAGAAACTAAAAACTAACTATTTTGGCACTTTTTAGCAACTATAAATATTAGCCCTAATTATCACAGGGCTGCTGGTATCCGTCCTTGGATGCCAAGGACGTCCTTGGAAATCAGCATTTGGAAAATTTTTTAAAAATTCAGCGAAATTTGAGATTTGAAAAAAATTCGAAATTTGAGAAATATTTGTAATTTCAACATTCGTGGTGCGACATTTGAGGACTTGACATTTGAGGACCCGACATTTGAGGACCCGACTTTTGAGGACCCGACATTTGAGGATTTGACATTTGAGGACCCGACATTTGCGGATATTCCCGACATTTGAGGACCCGACTTTTGAGGACCCGACATTTGAGGATATACACAACTTCAAAAAAAAAAAATAAATGAAAATTTTATTTATATCGCTAGAAAAAAGAGAAAAAGCCTTTCCCGAGGGCCAGGGAAGCAAATTATAAATTGTACCAAATGCTGGTAAGCCCTAGAGATGCGCCGTGAATCACGGTCACGTTTCACGGTTCACGGATTTTTTCACTCACGGCGCATCTCTCTAGTAAGCCCTTATCAATCTTTGATTATTTTGGAAAGTTTCATAATTCAAAAACAATTTAAGATTAACTACTTCATTAAATAATACTTGTGTTTTGGTAATTCATGAAGATCCCCTTTTTTCTATTAACATGTGGAATCATTGTTAGGACCACAAGTCAAAACAAGAATGAATTAATAATACTTTTTAATATCAGAGTCATTAATTATTGTTCTGAAGAAAGGAGAGCGGATTGAATGAGTTGAACCAACTCAGGGGATAGAAAAATGCATATTTTCTTTAAAAAATTTGCTCAAAATCTGTTAACAAATCGCATTAGAATAATTTCATGAAAATCAATGAATTATTAAAATTTTACTATTTTTATTTTTTCAAAAATTTTCGATTTATGACGACTTTCAGTTTTTAGCAGGGCTTGTTCGCTTTCACCTTTTTGGAGTGAAAGATTTTCACATCACTAATGAATGGCATTTTTTGTGGGGAAAGGCAAAAAAATTCATATATCTTTAAATAGATTTTAATTTATAAACTTTTTGTGTTAAATGCGATCCAAAATGATCAAAGATTGCCAGGGGCTTCCCAGCTGGTATCATTTATATCGTGTTCAATTGCTGTTAGTCTGAGCAAATTGAATATTAGGATGACGTGTAAATCATTAAGAAAGAAAAAAGCAGTTAATCTCCAAAATTAAATTTGAATTCATTATTTGTGCTGTCAAAATATTTAAATTATTCGGTTGTCCTTAATGCTTTTTGACACATTGCATCCGTTGGCCCTTGGGAAAGGCTTTTTCTCTTTTTTATAATGACTTAATTTCATTTATTTTTTTTTGAAATTGTGTATATCCTCAAATGTCGGGTCCTCAAAAGTCGGGTCCTCAAATGTCGGGAATATCCGCAAATGTCGGGTCCTCAAATGTCAAATCCTCAAATGTCGGGTCCTCAAAGGTCGGGTCCTCAAATGTCGGGTCCTCAAATGTCAAGTCCTCAAATGTCGGGTAGCCTCAACATTACTTTGATTAAATTATGGAATTATGTCAATAAAAATTGTAAATTTTTTTCTCATGGTTGAGAATTTTTAAAATTTTATGGCATAAAATTACTAATTTTTTTTTTTTAAATTAGCCCAAAATCGCAAATTTTGGTCATTTTTGGACAAAAATCTGTAAACAAATCGCATTAAAAGTCCTTGGATTTCATGAATTTTCCCCGTTATGTCCTTGCAAATCGGCATACCCGTCCTTGGAAACCGACTTTGGACGATACCAGCCCTGTAAAGTTTAATACAATATAAATAAAACAGCGAGTGCTAAAATAGAAAATATAAGCATTTTAAGTAATAAAAAAATAATAATTCTTTTCTTTTAATACGTATTTTTTTGTCCATATAAATCCAACCTCTATTAATTATGGTCAATTAGAATTGGTTGTTTTATCCAACTTTTTCCCCTTCCGCGTCACTTTTTTCTCTCCTCCGTTCGTTTTGTTTGTCCACCTGCAAAATTTCATTATTATGTCATTATTTTCGGCATGATAAATCAAATATTTTTCAAAAACCAAATCCACTAAATTGACCAAATCCCCATAAAGTTTTTTGGGAACCCAGTCTTCCCTTTTTTTTCATTTTTCTTTACTAATCATCGGACGGGCAATTGCCTCCTCCGAAATGAACAACAAAAAATTTTAAATGAATCAGAATTTTTTGTGGAATTGGAAAATCTATCAAGAATTTGTCATTTTGGGAAAAATTGCTGTAAATTTCCTTAAAAAAGAATCGTTCTAAATGTTCCCTAAATCCATTACCTTTTTAAAGAAATAAATGTTATTTGTGTCATTAGCCTTTCAAAATAAAAGAAAGAATAATAAATAAAATGCAATAAAAAGGAATAAAAAATGAATCTCAAGATTTACAATAATAATTTTTTAAATAAAGCAAAAATATTTTATTTTATTTTACCTTTTATTGGCCCCGGTAGGGCGTGAAGAACCTAAAAATAGGCATTGGTAAGAATTTTGGTTGGTGAGAATTATTTAAAACGTCTCTTTTACTTATTAGCAGCCTATTATCATTTTTGCTTTGGTTCACTCCCTACCAAAATTAAATTTTCTGTTTCTTCTCCCCAAACGAATTATGGTAAAAGAGGAGTAAAATTAAAATCAATTTATATAAATTTGATTTTAATTAAAATCAAATTAAATAATTAAAGAAATCAACAAAGACGCGCGCCATTTTTAAATTGTAGGGTTTTTAACAAAAAATCGTAATTAAAGAAAAAAAAAGCGAAATTCCAAATTTAAAAATAAATGAACAATATTTAATATGTATATGAATAATTTAATAATTTTACAGTACAATAAAAATAAAGCATCAAAAAATTAAACTTATTAAGTGATATTAAAAAGGAAAAATAAATGAATCAGAAAAATAATTTGATTTTTTAAACCATTAAATTATAGGATTGAAGTCAGGTAAATCGAGAGCCAAGAATATTTTTCTCATCAACATTATGTTGTAAATAAATGATTTTAACAATCAAATAAAATTTAATCAAAAAATTATAATTATGAAAATACCGCTATTTTAATGAAAGATTAATGTAAAAAATAAGAATATTTAATCAAATCAACAGCTTGTAAAATTAAAAGCAAATAACAAACACCAAACCAATGTGATAACAAAGAGAAAATACCTGAAATATTAATGAATTTAAATATAATTAAAATTAAAAGCATCGTCGAAGATAAAAGCAGATTTTTCCCTCTCATTCCAAGATTAGGATAATAATTTTTAATATCATAATAAATGATATAATTTTATTAAACTTTTTTTTTGTTAAGAAAAGCGATTATTAAAGTAATATGATAAAAGTCAAGCACATTTAAACTTAAATCAACTGACGAAAATCACTAACCAAATCATTTACAGACAAAAAAAGTAGAACACTTTATTACAAAATTAATTATGATTTAAATATATAACACTTAAAATCCATAAATAATAAATAATTCTAATAGGAAAATAATAAAACAGACAATATAGGAAACATAATAAATAAAATTTAATAAAAAATCTAAAACCGCAAAAAATACTACTTAATTGTTTTAATCAGAAAATAAACATTTTTTAAAAATTTCTTAATATTCATTAACAAATTAATAGCTATGTTTATAATAATAAACATTAAATATTTAACAAAAATAAAAAACACTATTAAAGAGGAAGAAGAAGAAGACTTCATAGGTTTCCACATTATACGCAAGAGGTAATAAAAATAAAAAGCGACATTCTAAAATAATGAATAATATTTAAAATATAAGCATTTTAACTAATAAAAGAAAATTAATTATTCATTTCAAACATATATATTATATTATTATTGTTAAACTGTTAATGAATAATTGAAAAAGTGAAGATTAATTTTTTAGAGAAAAAAACAATTTCATGCCATAAAACCTTTCCATTTGACAAATTAAAACCTTCTTAAAATTACCAAACATTTAAATTTAACCAATTTTCGGTAATTTTCGGTTTTGTGCACGTATAATAAAATTTAAAAAATATATGAACAAAAAGATGCACAGAGTTTTTTGAAGGCATAAAAAGAATAAGTTACCCCAAAATAGCAACCAAAAAAAACCTCAAATTTGTCTTCGTTAAATTATCCCTTTTGAATTTTTTTTGATTTATTTATTTAATTTTATTCATTAATATATGAAAAGTTTTACTTAAATATAGCAAAAGGAGTCTTTTATTTCTATAGAAAATGAATATGATTTTATCCAAAATAAAATATTAATCATAAAACAAACTTTTATTCATTTTTCGTTTTCTTTTCGTGTTTTATCATCTTTTTTCATCCATTGTAGGGATTTGGGTCGATTTGTTAATAAAAGACTTAAATTTTCAGGAAACAATCCCCTTCTCATAAAAAATTTATTTTTTGGATTTATTTGTTGGCTTTAGCCCCCCTCACGCGCTTACCCCGTTCGGAAAGGGACAATTGGGCGACAGCCCATGTTTTAATATAATTTCAAAAAATTTCGTTAAAAGTTATGGTTAAAAATTTCGGAAAACGGCTTTTTGCAGCTTTTTGGCATAAGTTTAGAAAAATGCTTGTATTTATTATTAACTCAAGCCAAAACAATGACTTCATTTATTATTAATAAAGAAAATTATCATAGTAAAATAAAAATCAATAATAATAATCACATTTATTTAAGTTAAAATTTAAATAAATAATTAAAGTTAAATGATTATTAGGTCATGGTAAAAAATGAACAATTCAATATCATATTAATATTTCATTATTATTATATTTATATTCAGACCATTCAAAATATGTCATACCTTATGACCCAGACAAGATTGTACATATACACTAGAACTGTTCGAAATCGCAAGAATTAAATAAATAAAGAAAAAAAATATTTAAAAACAATTTGAATAAGCTATAATTTTATATAAGAAGAAATATTATGAGAAAGAAATAAAAAATATATATTTAAAAATTAACATAAAAAATTTAAACATGAAAATTTTTTAAATATTTTAAAAATACACAACAGATTTTTTATAAAATTTTTCTTATATAAAAAAATAAAATAATTTTTACTGATATTAAGAAGCAAACTATGAAGTAATTACTTGGAAAATTTATCTCAATAATTAAATCAATGTCATAGTAAACAGCTTACGAAATAAATTTATTAATAATTTCATATAAGAATGCCTTGTTGGCGCTACTGTAAAAGTTGTTCTTTTTGAAAATTTTTTCAACTTTTTTTTGGTCAAAATTTTTTTCGTTTTTTTACACATAATGATGAATATTAAGTATTAACAGCACAATTATGGTGATAAAAAGTATATTCACGATTTTTATCCAAAAAAAGTTTTACAAAACAAAAGGGTCCCTCCCCCCTATGGTTTTTGATAAAATTAAAAATCTATCACTTTATAACTAGCGCCAAATTTGCTTAACAGGCCCAAATAATTGTCATATTCGTAATCAGCGACCTTTAAAACCCCCGAGTACTTGGTTTCAGGACTTTTTAAACGAAAAAAAATTTTGACCAAAAACAAGTTGAAAAAATTTTCAAAAAGAACAACTTTTACAGTAGCGCCGAATTGTTTATAAAAAAGATATTTAAATTTAAACCTTTTAATTATGTTAATTCTCGAAAAAACCCAAATATAATTTAACAATGAAGAAAAACAGTGTTACTTAAGATTTTAAGACCTAAAAATAAATATTTGTTCTTCAAGAGCTTAAATAAAAATAAATAGACAAAATTAAATTCTGAAATTTAATAAAAATGGAGATAATTAATTTTTAAAATAAAAAACAGCAAAAATTAAACATTTATTTATTAAAACAGAATGTTTAAAAACGCGAATTAAACCATAAAAATGAAAAGCAATTTTAAATTCTAAAAAATAAATAAATATCGGCATTAATTTATTTTCTAAATGATTCACAAAAAATGAAGAATTGAAAAAGAAGGAAAACTTTATTCAAGAGATAAACAAAATAAATAATTTATAATAAAAAGCAAATAACACGGTACGATAGCCGTACCAACCTGCTCATAAATAGGGCTAATATTTATAGTTTTTTCACTATTTTTTTCCTGAGCTCCCCATGGCCTGAAATGCACGAAAAACGTGTTTTTTTCGGCTGTTGTTAAGCTACTTTTCGAGTTATTAGAAACTATTTTATAGTTTTTTATTTTTATCAACTAAAAAACTATAAAAATTTTGAAAAAAACTATTTTCAACTATTTTGGCGTTTTGCCCAAAATTTATTAACAAAAATGCAATAAAAACAAAAAATACACCCCTAAGAATCGACTCAAAATTTTTTTTTCAAAAATACACCCCTAAGAATCGACCCGAAAATTTTCAAAAATGCACCTCTGATAAATGAAAAATTTCTCAAAAATTCAGCTCCAAAATTTATATGTTTATTTTCTTGATGATATTTTTTGCTTTTGAAAATTATTTATATTCTTAATGATTTGGCAAAATATTTTTGCTTTTTTAAGAAAATTTTCGATTTTACACCCCCAAAATTCGGAACTTTTAGCAACTATTTACCCATTTTTAGCAACTATTTTGGGGGTTTTTTAGAAACTAAAAACTAATTATTTTGGCAGTTTTTAGCAACTATAAATATTAGCCCTACTCATAAATATTATTTATCGTGGTGCGACATTTGAGGACTTGACATTTGAGGATCCGACATTTGAGGATTTGACATTTGAGGACCCGACATTTGAGGACCCAACATTTGAGGTTATACACAATTTCAAAAAAAAATGAATGAAAATTTTATTTATATCATTATAAAAAAAGAGAAAAAGCCTTTCCCGAGGGCCAAGGAAGCAAATTATAAATTGTACCAAATGCTAGTAAGCCCTTATCAATCTTTGATTATTTTCGAGTTTTATAATTCAAAAACAATTTAAGATTAACGGCTACCCGACATTTGAGGACCTGACTTTTGAGGACCCGACATTTGAGGACCCGACATTTGAGGACCCGACTTTTGAGGATTTGACTTTTGAGGACCCGACTTTTGAGGATTTTCCCGACATTTGAGGACCCGACTTTTGAGGACCCGACATTTGAGGACCCGACTTTTGAGGACCCGACATTTGAGGATTTTAATAAAAAAATTTAAAAAATGTCGAAACCATAATGCGAATCCTAAAAATTTTGTTGTCTGCTTTAGCCAGAGTTAAATTTTGAATGCAAACAAATTATGAAATTTTGAAATTAACTCTGTTTCCAGACCCAACCACGTGGAGGTAGCAGACTTTGAGTCCATACAAACCACAACACAAGTACACCACAAAATTAAGAGAATATAAAATCTTCACACCAAAATTTTTATTAAATGCACCTTTCCCAAGGGCCAACGGGAACATATTCACACAAAACTAATTTAGGGACACTCAAATATCTCGAGCCTTTCTTGTCCACGAATTGTGTAGAGTAAAAGAAGTCCCATGTCGGCTTCAGTTTTTTTGATTTTTCTCGTCACTGCAGTATCAGACGGAGCTTAATTTATGCTTTAATATGAGTCCCTTTGAATTAAACACTAACATGCAAAACATATTTGGTCAACAGGATGCCCAATTTCCTTCGAGATTTTGGAAAAGACATCTTTGGGTGTGTATTCCTTCACAGCAATGATGGGTTAAATCGCCTAAGAACCTACAGAAACTGGGCCTCAGATGGAACTTTCAAAGGTTATTTGTTAAGTATGTAAGTTACAACACATTTTAGTCGCCTCGAAAAACATGCTCCAACTCTACACAATAAATAGCATTATAGAACATAGTAGTGTACCGGCAGCTTTTGTGCTTATGGCAAACAAAGCTCAAAATACTTACACAAGGGTCCTTCAGGCATTTTCTTAAAAATAAAATTGTTTTGTAGTCAGAATTGTTCGAAGGCTTTAAATGATAATCTTGGAGTCGCGCCAGAAAGTGTAATGCTCGATTTTGAGCAGGGTACTTTTTATTGATTTTTTTAATTTATGGATAATAGTAAATTTCAGCAGCAAAAAATGCATATATTCACGTTTATGGAGACGAACTGAAAATCCGCTTTTGTTTATTTCACCTCGGACAAAATTTAAACCGACGAGTGAAAAGGGAAAAACTTGTTCATTATTATTCCACAAATAATGAATACAAAGTTTTGGTCCGCAGTTTAGCTGCTCTCTCTTTTCTGCAAGAAATCCAAATTGTGCCTGCCTTTTATCTACTTCGACAAAAAGCAGATGAGCTTGCCATTGCAAATGTTCAAAATGCTGGCCAGCCTATTACAATTTTTGATTATTTTGGAAGGTTTATACATTCGATTAAGTATATTTGCGTCTTATCGCTTAGGACATATGTTCATGGGCACGCTGGTCGTCCTCCCTTGTTTCCGATCGAAACTTGGAATCATCATGATAGCGTTATTCAGAACCTTGGGCGTACAAACAATGCACAGGAAGGCTTCCATTTAGCATTAAGAATGCAATTCTCAAGTGTTCATCCCCCATTATCAAAGTGAAAACATTTTATATTCACTTTAATGCTTGTAACTAATAGAGTGATCACTGTTCTGAAGAGAGAAGAACGAATTGCTGCCGATAAGCTACGACAATACGAATTGGATCCAACGCAAGGGATACGAATTAGAGAAAGGAAAAAAACTTATAGAGACAACGATTTGGCCATAAGAAATTTGGTTGAAGGCTTTGATGCTATGGAAAATCCAAATGATGATGAAACCCTTACGCACCTCAGATCATTGCAGTACCGCTTAATGCGTAATGATTTCGAAAATTGGGATGATCCGAATTAGGATTAGTGTGAATATGTTCCCGTTGGCCCTTGGGAAAGGTGCATTTAATAAAAATTTTGGTGTGAAGATTTTATATTCTCTTAATTTTGTGGTGTACTTGTGTTGTGGTTTGTATGGACTCAAAGTCTGCTACCTCCACGTGGTTGGGTCTGGAAACAGAGTTAATTTCAAAATTTCATAATTTGTTTGCATTCAAAATTTAACTCTGGCTAAAGTAGACAACAAAATTTTTAGGATTCGCACTATGGTTTCGAGATTTTTTAATTTTTTTATTAAAATCCTCAAATGTCGGGTCCTCAAATGTCGGGAAAATCCTCAAAAGTCGGGTCCTCAAAAGTCAAATCCTCAAAAGTCGGGTCCTCAAATGTCGGGTCCTCAAATGTCGGGTCCTCAAAAGTCAGGTCCTCAAATGTCGCACCACGGTCTAAAACCGTGGTGAGTCGATCCAAAAAAAAACTCAGTGTGTGGCGTCCGGCTGTGTCTGCTACAAATGGAGAAAATTGGCGAGAAGTGATGCGAAAAATTGAAAAAAAAATTCTCGCCAATTTTCTCCATTTGTAGTAGACACAGCCGGACGCCATTGATATGGTTTTGTAGAGCTCATCGAGCTGTACAAAAAAGCCGCTGGTACCGGCACGCTTAGTTTGGGTTGGACATCGCCAGGGTCGGGGGCGAGGCTGAGGGTCCTCCTGCAGATGTGCCCGACCAACGACGGGCTCTAAGTGAATGGATCAAGGACCGGACCCGGACTGGGAAAATCAACAAAAAATTATTCTTAACCGGACCGGTCCGGGTTCCGGATCAGGCACTTTTGGTGCCCGAAATTGGTGCGATCGGCTTCCGGAAAATGACCAATCAATCACTGAGTTTTTTTTGGAACGCCCACACTGAGTTTTTTTTTGGATCGACCTAGCACCGTCTAAACCACAATATTTTTTAAAAATCTTTCATAGCACACTCGGATAAATCTTATGATTGAAAATCCAAGTAAATATGTCGGTATTATTTCATTAATCTTACAATTTGCTCTTCATATAAAATTATTGACTATTTTGGAATTTTTCATTTTTAGTATTATTGTTTCCTTTAAAATTTGGCATTCTTTTAGTTAAAACCAAAAAAAAAATTTTTTTAATAAAATATGAATATTTACAAAAAATTTAAATTTTAAAAAGCAATAAAACTTTTTAATTAAATAATTTTTCCTTTTCACTTATTCACTATCATTTTGACAATAATAATAATTATTTATTATAATACGTGTTAAATGAACAAATTAATTTTCTTTATTTGTTAAAATTCTCATAATTTAAATATTATTAATTAATTTGGAATATATTAAACTCTTTCTTATTTTCTCATCTCAAAACTTCCTCTACATCCGCTCATCCACTTTAATATGTTTTTTTATTTTGTTTAATTAAATTTAAAAAATTATTATAACATAGCTATTAAATTTTGTTAATGAATAAAAATTTTAAATTAATAAATTTGCTTTAAAATAAACAGTGTTTCCTATGGTTTAGATTTTTGATAAATTATATAATGATTTCATAAATTGTCTATTATTATATTTATTAATTAATGCTTGTCTTTTTGAAATGATTTATTTTCAAATGCTTATTTTAATACTCTTTTTTTTACTTTTATTTAAAAAAATTATTTATTATCGCTGTTATTTTTTAAAATCTCTCGTCTTATGACAAATAAAGGTTCAAATTAATAATCCAGGGATGTAATTATATCAATATTTCCAATTAATCTTTTAATAACAAAATATAAATTCTTATAATTTTAATGCTAACAAATAAGTAAAGTTTTGTGAATTGAATTTTTTGATTTTCTGACGATTTCTAAGTGAATAGCAATTAACTTTAATTAATTATATTGTTTTTTGGTTAACAATTCCAAGGAATTAAATTATGTTAAAATAAATATAAATTCTTTGTTATCCCATTTATTTAATTTTAGCGTAATATATTTAATTTTTATTTAATTTCCCAATTAATTTTTATTTTAGTTTTTTTTATTCAAAATCCGCTCATACCTTTTAAGATATGTTATTAATAAGTGCTTGTTATTTTAAGTAAATAATCACAAGCTGAATAGAAGATTAAGCAAGCGGTAATTAATTTTTAATGTCATTTTTTCTAGCTAATTCAGAATAATATAAAATTGTTGTTCACATTAATTATAAATTTCTTTCACTTTTACCACTTTTCTCGAATAAATTAATAAATAGATTTGCTTTATCGTTGTTTATTTAATAATCTCTCGCGCACCATTAGTTTTGTAAATTGAGGATGGTCATTTAAAAATATGACACCGTCTGGAAAATTTGCAAATACGAAAACGCGAAACCAATCCTTCTTTTTAGAAAATATTCCAACTTTTTAAATTGTAAATCTGTTTATTTTTCTTTAAATTAATTTTATTAAATAATATTTCATTAAAATAAATTTATTACTAAAAAAGGTGCTATTTGCACTTATTGTCACTGTTTATTTTTTTTTTAATTGATTATTTTGGAATAACGCTTTTTTATTTATTTTAACTCTTGTTTACTTTCTCATCTCCAATACTTCTTCTACCTTCTCTCCATCATTTTAATATGTGTTTTTATTTGTGTTAATATATTTAAAAATTTAATATAACATAGCTATTAAATTTTTTTAATGAATATTAATGAAATGATAATAAATAAAATAAAATGTTAATTTTTTAATTAAAAATTGATTGTTCAAATAGGAAGAATTTCCTATTTTTAGGTCTTTGATTAAATTATATTATGATTTCTTAATTATTGTTTTTTATTTATTGTTTATTTAAAATTCATTAAATATTTATAGTATTAGAATATATATAATATTTAATTCCTTAATTTATATTGTAATTTGTACAGCCAAAGGCCAATAAATTTACCCTGCTTTTCTTATCTTGATTTATTTATCAATGATGAGAGATTTTATTTTTATATTATTTTTTTTTATTATGATGCTTTTATTCATTTCTTTTATTTTTTTTTAATTTTAAATTTGTATTTAATTTAATTTATTTTTATCAGTTTAATTAATTTTTTTCATTTCTCTTTCGGTTTATTGTGTTTAGTATGCGATTTCATAAAATATAATTAGTATTTTTTAAATTTTGTTAAAAAATTTTTTTGGCTAATTATTATTTTATTTTATATAATTTTTTAAATTTTGTTTGCAAATTAAGACAATCTGTTAATTAAAGAATTTCGAAAGTTAATTATTATTTAGTTTTTGTTAATTAATTAGCTGTATTCCTGGTCATTTCCTCCAATTAATGAATTATTATGCTTTTTATTTCCTATTAAAATTAAATCAAATTTTAGTTATTTTTAACAATTCATTTTTATATCCATTAAAAAAAATCGAATATTTTTTAAATTTTTTTTTAATTTCATGAAATTCTCAAAAAAAAAACATAAAACCATAAAATAATAGTTGGAATATTGTATTTTTGTTGTTTTTTTCGGGTGTCCTTTATTATCTCTTCTGCTAATTAATGACACACTCTAATAAATTGCCGATATAATTATCTTTTTTCCTCTATTTTTTATTTTATTTTTTTTTAATTTAGAGAATCAAAATTTAAGGAAAAAAATATTACAAATTTAATAATTAAAAGATTTTCCCAATTTTCAAATAACTTTTTTAATAATTACACAGTTAGAATACGTGACAGAAATTTGGAATCCTTTAAAAAAAATTGAAGTAGTTCAAAAAATTTCACAAGAAAGTCCTTAAATATGAAGGCTTGAGTTTTTTGGATTGATAAATTTGGTGTCTAATTGAATTAAATAAAAATTAAAGCAAAAATTTGTTAGGAAAATCCTCAAGAAATTGGTTTTTAAATTAATAGTAAGTCTTAACCGATTTTTAGGTGAACAATAAATTTTTTTTAAAAAAAGCCTTGGGTCTCAGCTTTTCTTGGGGATTACGCCTTTTTATGTTCTTTTTATGTATTTTTTTTATATAAACTTTTATATTGCCTCTAGATGCATTAATTCATTTTTTACTTTAATTTATAAATTTATGATGGCCACGTTTCTTAAAATTGACTGAAAAGGATGGAAAAGAGTGTGAGATCAAAGAATAAATCCCTCGCGGGGCGAATTGACAAATTTTGCAAAATTTGGATAAAAAAGAGGCGGGCAATTTTTTTGAAGAATATTTTAAAGTTCTTTACTTAATTATAATTCCTATTAGTTTAAGTTATGTTAACTCCGTAGATTTTGCTTTTACTCCATTAGAAACTTATTTTTCTGATTTATTTATTTCCCTTTTTAATATCACATACAAATTTATTTGTTTGATGCTTTACATTTTGTAGATTTAAAAATTATTAAAACCATTTTAAATAAATTTAATTTAACAATATAATTAGCAATTTCAAAATTTTCTTTTGCTATTTTATTTATTTTTTCTTGTTTTGTTGTCGGAAGCTTATTTCGTTTTCTACAGCCGCTTTTTTTATTTTTGTTAATATAAATTTTTTCTCTCTCAATTCGTAATTCATTTTTGAAATAATTTCCTTCTTTTATTTACAATTTTATACATTTTTATTAAATGTTATTCTAATTAAGTGTCGAATATATATTAGAATTTTTTTCAATTTAATTCTTTTCTCTTGGAATGATAAAGAAAAGATACTTTAAATATATTTTTACAGAATATTTTAAATTTTTACTGTTTTTTAATTGCTATTGTTTAACTGATGTTAATGACGTTTTTTTTTGCGTTCGACCAAATTATCGGCTGATTTGAAAAGATTAATCACTAATGTGTTTTTTATTATTTTTTAAAAAGTACAAATAATTTACAGATTTAACCGTATTATTTAAAACTTTTTAAATTTTTCTTCAAATCTTGCACTCCATCCATTATCAGGCTTCATTTGTCGATGCCGGAAGTTATTTTTGTTATATATTTAAATTAATTTAAAGCAATTTATTTTTTTTCATTTTCCTTTACTTCATTAGAAACTTATTTTTCTGATTCATTTCTTTTTCCTTTTTCATATCACTTAATAACTTTAATTTTTTCGATGCTTTACATTTTTTTATTGTACTGTAAAATTATTAAATTATTCACATATTAAATTTTGCTCATTTATTTTGTAAATTTGGAATTTCGCTGTTTTTCTTTAATTGTTATTTAAATTAAACTCTTGATTTGGGTACCGATGCCTTTCATCCGGTCCTACATTTGTTTTTATTTATTAATTATATTTAAAAATTTTTATATACTTTGCTGTAAATTTGTTAATAAATATCTAATTAATTTATTTGTTTTTATCGTTTTTGTGTATTGAGTGTTTAAATTCATTAATCATTTTAATCTCATCTTTATAATTTTGAAGATTTCTTAAGGTGTTCCTTTTTAAAGGAATTTAACAACTTTTAAATACTCTAAAATTTTCTACCTTTATTTTTATATAATCTTATACAATTAATTGTATAAATTTAATTTCATCAAAAAATCACATTTTTAAGTGTTAGGGCCCACAGATTAACTAACCTTATTTACAATAGCAAAGATACAAAAATTTTGTCAAGTTTGAACAAAGTTATGGCCAAAAATACTAAAAGAAACACATTTTAAATGTTATGGGTCGTCTTTTGTTGAACATTTTCATTTTATGCTTTTTGTATAAAGATTCACGCCACCATTTGCAATTATATTTTTCTATTTAAATTATTTTTATTTTTGGTTTTTGTGGATTCGTTTATAAATTTATATAAATCATTTAATATAATTCTTATCCTTCTAATCAGCCTGGTCTCTGACTCCGCCGTTTTAAATGATATATTAATATATTTTTGAAAAAGTACATATATCAATTATTAATTAGTTTACTTTTATATAATTAATTTAATTGCTCTTGTGATATTTTTTAAACTCATTTTTTATTCCTTAAATCGAATTATCTTTTGAAATAATAATAGTTATAAAATAATTTAATTTGCGTTTTCAATTTTTTAAATTAATTATATTTTTCTATAATAATTCATTCTAGCCATTTATTTTTATTAATAAGTTTGAAAACTTCCTATTATTATTAATATTATTATTTAACAAATATGTGTCAAGTTTCATTTTAACGCTTTATTCTCGTCTCTATCATCTAGTTGGTTATTTGATTGAATAATATTGAGTAATTTTCTGTTTTTTCTGTTTATTTTTCATTTGTTAAATTAAATTACATTTAATATTAATTTTTGCAGAAAATGTAAAAATTAAATCACTTTCCCTATCGCAATTTTTAGAATTTTTAGGTTTTATTTTAATTTAGATCGATGTGATTTATTTTAGGAAACCTTTGAGTAATTTCCTATTTTAACTTCTTTTTCATTCTGTTCGTTGTTTTTCACTTTTAATTAAATTTAATTATTAACAAACTTTTAAATAAATAAAATATTTTATAGCAATTTCATTAGTGTTTTTAATAAATAAATGCCCATTTATCGGCAGTTTTCCCATTCCAAATTGTATGATTCTGCTATAAATTCTTAATTTATATGGTAGTTATTTTAATTATATTTTAAGCAGGTCTGAGTTTGAATTCTTTTATTTTTTCGCATTTTTAAAATAATTAAAAATTTAAAGTACTGAAGAATTGGCGGGATTCATTTTGCTCAAATTAGTTTATTTAATTGCCTTTATTAATATAAGGCCGTATTTTTTCTGTATGATTGGCTCATTTTTTAAAGAGCTGATTAATATTATTAAGTTAATTAATTTGGCAGTATAATTTTCACTATTAAAATAAAATAAGTTTCATTATTTATGTTGGAGAAGAGCAAAGTACATTTGCTCATGGTCTACATTTGCTCATGGTCATTTATCGATTTGCATTTGTCCATTTTCTCCTCCGTTCCTTCCCCTCTCATATTGTCTATTTAAAGGCGTGGACTTTCCCCCCTCGTTCACTTCTCCTTCGTCTTCACTTTTATTATTTTTATTCTCTATTCTCTCCATTCGCCATTTTATTATTTTATTGTTATTTGACTCTTCGTAAATAAATTATTTTATTTGTTGGTCTTTCTCACTCGGACAAAAGACACAACAAATTTGGCGCAGTCAGCAGTCGTCTTCGACCAAACAGAAGACACCCGGACTGCACAGCAACAAAACCAATAGACCCTAGGCGGGTGAGGTCTGCAAATTCTGCAGTTTTTCGCCATCAACAAAACCAATAGTCCCTAGGCGGGTGAGGTCTGCTCATATTGCAGTTAATTCGCCGAAAAACCAAAAGACCTGAGAAAGGTTGCGGTTCCGCAATACGCGGTTTTTCAACTTTGGACTCTCAAATTTGGCACCAGCAAACACTTCGGCATGAGCGCGGACCAAATAAGGCAACTCCTCGAGACGATGCGTGTGCAATCGGATGCCATTCAGCAGCTAATGGCTCAAGCACCTCAACGCAACGCCGCGTCGGATAGTCTCAATCACGCAAATTTGGCCAGTTCCATCGACGGCCGAATTTCAAAATTCAATTACGACGCCGAAACCGGGAATACTTTTGAACAGTGGTTCAAACGGTTTGGAGTTCTGATTGAAGAGGATGGTAAGGACTTACCCGAGTCGACAAAAGTCAGACTCCTCCTCGGCAAACTCGGCGACGAGGAGTACAGCAAATACCGCGACAGCATCAGTCCGACCCAGCCCGACAAAGTCAATTGGGTGGATTCGATCAACAAGCTCAAAGGATTATATGCCGAAACGCGATCACTATTCGTCCGGCGCTACGAATGTTTCAAAATTCGTCAGCAACCAAGCCAGGACATCTCATCGCTGGTCGCGCACATCAATGCGTCCTGCGAAAACGCCAATTTGAGCCCGACCAAAGAGCAGCTTAAGTGCATAATTTTGGTCATTTCACTCAACGACGAGCACCATGACCTGAGGCAAAAGTGTCTCAAAATGCTGGAGGACGCAGAAAAGGCCGGCACGGACATCACTCTCCAAAAAGTGGAAGAGGAGTTGAAGGCGATTCAAATCGTCAAAGAAAGTGCCCTTTCTCTGCTGACTCAACCGGTCTCAACCAGCGCCATCCAATTGCGACCTCAGCAATGGCGAGAGACCGGCAAAGGCAAACACAAGGCAAAACCGGCACCCAAATCGCCACATCATGCGCCTTCGCCTAAGCAAAAAGTGGACGACAAAGCAAACCGAGGCCGTCCACCGCACCCATGTGCATCCTGTGGAAGTACCGATCACTGGCGATCGGACTGCAAATTTGCCAATGCATTTTGCAACAAATGCAACCGGCAAGGCCACATTGCGATTGTTTGCCGTCAGCGCTCGTCCAACACGGCACCCAAATTTCACAACCGATCATTTCACACGGTCGTGGCCAAATCACAATGCATGGTGATTGGCACAACCGAAGGCCGATGGTGGAAGATCCCGGCAGTGATCAATGGCATAAATTTGAAGATGAATGGAGATAGTGGAGCCCAAGCAACAGTCATCAGCTTCAAAACGTGGATCAAATTGGGCCAACCCGAACTCTCTCCAACGGACATCGAGACCCGCAACTGCAATGACACCGCATTTTCAACCGAAGGAAAATTTCATTGCACCGTCAGTTGCTTCGATCGGCCAGCCAAAACATTGATTGCTTATGTCAGCAGTGACCTAAAGCATGATTTGTTCGGTCTCCCGTGGATTGAGGAATTTGAGCTCATCCCAAAAGAAATTTTGTATCCAAAGAGCACCAAAGGCAAGCCGAACGCATCAATCAACGCCAATGTCGTCAAGGCACCCAACCCGGCGATTGACATAACGGACGAAGCCTCGCTCACCGCTATGTTGCAAAAAGATTTTGAGGAAGTTTTTAAAAGCGGACTTGGCCATTGCGCAATCAAAGCGCATCTGATTCTGAAACCGGACGCCCGACCCATCTTCTGCAAAGCTCGACCAGTTCCCCACGGTGCAATCGAAGCTGTCGACACCGAACTGGACCGCCTCTTGCAGATCGGCGCCATTAAACCGGTAGAATTCAGCCATTGGGCCGCCCCGATTTTGGCCGTCAAAAAGAAAAATGGAAAGACCCGGGTGTGCATCGACTTTTCGACGGGATTGAACGATTCCATCGAACTGAATCGTCATCCTCTGCCGAGGCCCGACGTCATTTATGCAGCTTTGAATGGAGCGGCATTTTTCTCAAATCTCGACCTGAGAGACGCCTACCTCCAAATGGAATTGGACAAAAAATCGAAGCCACTTTGCACAATCAACACCCACCGCGGCCTATTTCAGTGCCAACGTCTCCCATTTGGCGTTAAATCGGCACCATCCATTTTTCAGCACCTGATGGACCAAATTTGCGCAGGGATTCCAGGCGTCTTTTCATATTTGGACGATTGCTTAATCGCCTCTAAGACCCTGGAAGACCACGTCAATGCGCTTCACACGCTTTTCCAACGCATTAAGGACTTTGGCCTACGAATTCAACTAGAAAAATGCAAATTCCTTCAAAAAGAATTGCTTTTTCTCGGCCACATCGTCTCCTCCAACGGCATACGCCCCGACCCAGCGCGCTCAGAGGCAATTCAGAAAATGCCAGCGCCGCACGACAAAACGACCCTCCGTTCATATTTGGGAGCGCTCAATTATTACGGACGTTTTGTTAAACCAATGCGAGAAATCAGGGCGCCATTGGACCAACTTCTCCGAAAGGATGAATCCTGGAGTTGGGGAGATGATCAACAGTCCGCGTTCGAGAAAGCCAAAGCAATTATGGTTTCAGAACTTCTGCTGACCCACTACGACCCCACACTTCCGATCGTCGTAGCGGCAGACGCGTCAAAAGATGGCATCGGCGCCACAATCAGCCACATTTTTCCGGACAAAAAGGAAAAAGTCATCGAGCACGCCTCAACAGTTCTGACCAACGCGCAGCAGAACTACAGCCAAATTGAGAAAGAAGCTCTGGCGCTTGTGTTCGCAGTTCAAAAATTCCACCGGATGCTTTTCGGGCGGAAATTTACACTGCTCACGGACCATAAGCCATTGCTGGCCATCTTCGGCTCCAAGAAAGGCATCCCCATTTATTCCGCCAGCCGACTCCAAAGATGGGCCCTAATCATGGCCAATTACGATTTTGAGATACGGTACATCAACACCGCATCGTTTGGCCAGGCTGACGTTCTCTCACGCCTCATCGCAAATTATCCCCGACCAGAGGAGGATATTTTGATCGCCAACATCTGCACCGAAACCGAGTGCTATATCAGCACACTCCTGCAAACCAAGACGGATCAACTTCCCGTCACTGCAGACGAAATCGCAGAGGCGACACCGAAAGATGAGATTTTAAAGAAAATTTTGGCATTCACCCAATCGAATTGGCCAAAGAAAAGCAGCGACCCCGACATCGCACCGTATTTTCCGAAAAGGGAAAACATTTTGGAAATTGAGGGCTGTTTGCTCTTCCAAAATCGCGTCATCGTCCCCCAATCGCTTCGCAACCGAATGCTGAAGTCCCTGCACATGGCACACCCCGGAATTGTGCGCATGAAGGCACTCGCCCGCCAACACGTCTATTGGCCGGGCATGGACTCGGAAATTGAACGGATTGTCCGTCAGTGTGAAGAATGCCAAAAGGCGCAAAAAGCACCGATCAAGGCACCGCTCGCCCCTTGGACTCCAACCGACAAGGTGTTCCAACGGGTGCATATCGATTTTGCGGGACCATGCCAAGACGGTCACGTCTACTTCATTTTGGTGGACTCATTCTCTAAATGGCCTGAGGTTTACCAAATGAACTCAATGACGGCCGCGGCAACCGTCTTCACACTCCGTTCAATCATCCATCGACTCGGCATTCCCGAAGAAATTGTTTCGGATAACGGAACCCAATTTCATTCGTCCGAATTTGCGTCACTCTGTAAGGAGTTCGGAATTAAGCACACTTTTACGCCGCCATTCCATCCCCAATCCAACGGACAAGTCGAACGTTTCGTCGACACATTCAAAAGGGCGATGATGAAGTGCAAAGGCGTCAAGAACAGCCTCGAAAAAGTGCTGCTCTCCTACCGATCCACGCCAAATTCTGCCATCGACGGATATTCGCCTGATCAGTTGTTCCTTGGACGAAAACTGCGCACCAAATTGGCACTCGTCCACCCAAAAGGACAAGCTGATCAGTCAGAGAAATTTGAAAAAGGTAAGTTCAAACAGCATCAAAAGGACTACTCTGCCAAAATGGCACAGCAATTCGATCGGAACCATGGCACAAAAGCTATTGAGTTTCTCCCAACGGATGCCGTCCTGCTTTTGAACTATCGCCTTGGAAAAAGCCATTGGCTACAGGGCACAATTGTTGAAAGGCTCAGCAACTCACCGACCTACCGTGTCCACGTGCCAACACTCGGCCGAATTGTCCATCGGCATGCCAACCAGCTTCGGCGCCGATTGGATGTTGAGGACAATTCAAATTGGGAACCCCCCATTCAGGAACGAGTGGCCATTGAGCCAAATCAAAGGACACCGCCACGCCAAAACGCAGCAGCCAATCAACGGACCACACCTGTTGATGATCAGGCTCAGCAAAAGGCTAAAAGCCCAATCGGCGTCCGACGTTCACAACGCGTGCCGAAGCCGATCAAGCGATTCTCGCCAGGTTGAAACTGAGGATGTTTCAATCTCGAGAAGGGAGGTGTTGGAGAAGAGCAAAGTACATTTGCTCATGGTCTACATTTGCTCATGGTCATTTATCGATTTGCATTTGTCCATTTTCTCCTCCGTTCCTTCCCCTCTCATATTGTCTATTTAAAGGCGTGGACTTTCCCCCCTCGTTCACTTCTCCTTCGTCTTCACTTTTATTATTTTTATTCTCTATTCTCTCCATTCGCCATTTTATTATTTTATTGTTATTTGACTCTTCGTAAATAAATTATTTTATTTGTTGGTCTTTCTCACTCGGACAAAAGACACAACAATTTAATTTCTAATTAGCTCTTTCATTAAAAAATCATTATTTTTTAGAATTTAAAAAAATAATTAATTATTTGTTACTTTTTTTGCTGTCTTTTATCGTAATATGTGATTTTCTAAAATTTTGTTTTAATTCTTATTATTTTTTTTGAAATAAATTTGCTTTTTGTATTTCCAATTTTAAAGTGAAAATTAAACTTTGTTTAAATATTTCTATGAACTAAAAAAACCTATTTTTCGAAAGCAATTCGGTCTGGCGATTTTTGGAAAAATTTGGATCGATCTGATTTTGAAAGACTAGGTCCGGAATCTGGTCTTTTTGAAAATGCCAATCCGGTCCGATCCGGCAGATTTGAACAACCGGCCTTTCATTAATTTCCTCTTATGAATTATTTATAAACTCGTTTTTTTCTTAAAAAGAAAAAAATTCCTTTTAAATTACAATATTATTTAATTGAATATTTATATATTTTTTTTACTATATTTTAAACTCGTCATGCAACCGCACTGATAAATTCTTCGACCATTTCATTGTTTTTCATATGATATCAAATTTATAAATTGCATAATGTCTTTTTTAGATTTTATTTTCATATATTTAATTTATTTTAATTTTCCATTAAATTTAGATTTTTTAATATTTCATTTCAATTCTTGTGTTCTCGAGAATATGCTGTACTGAATTCTTATTTTACAACTTATTCATTAACGTTCCTGATATTTTTACACTTTTTGGCAAGGAATTTGGTGGATAAAAGCTTTTTTAAGATTTTTTGTATTAATTATTGAGCTTATTAAATATTTCAACAGGCTTTTATTTTATTAGATAAATTGTTTATTAAAATTTCATTCACATTTTGCTTAACAGCCATTCGATGTTCGCCATCAATGATTTAATTTGTCTGATTGTTTCGTGAAGCTCAACAACAGTCACTCAAAATGAATTATTTTATATTTCTCAATTTTATAACATTTCTTTTAAAGAAAATTAGCAAAATATGGGAAATGGTAAAGATTATTGGTCCCGAAAAAAAATTTTAAATAAGTTTTTAGAAAATATTTTCAAGGGTAATCCGAGGCGCTTATTACGAATTTGGCCTTCTTTAGGCTCAATTTTGAACCCGAATTCGAACACCCGAGAAAAAAATTTGGAAATTTTTTTCGAAAAATGGGGAAAACTATCGGTACTATTACCAAGGCACTGACCGAATTGTAAAATGAAGATAACCCAAGGGATTCTGATATAAAAACGGAAAAAGACATTGGCTGCATTCAACAAGCAATATTTGTAAAAAAAAATGAGAATTTTAAATTTTCAAAAAATGTTCGAATCCGGGTTCGGGGTTCGAAATTGAGCTTGATAAAGGCCAGATTCGTACTAAGCGCCTTGGATTACCCCTGAAAATAATTTTCTCAAAACTTATTTAAAAAAAAAAAATTTCGAGACCAAAATAATCTTTACCATTGCCAAAATATGTATCTACCAAAGAATTTATAATTTTTAAAGATGCCTAATATTCGCTTTTTTATCTTATTTGTATTTATTATTAATAAACTAACAAATATAAATAACTTAGTTTAATTCTCGATTTTTTATTGTAAAATAATACTATAAATTATTGTATTTATAAGAAATATTGAATATGGGCCTTTTTTATTTTATTATTTATATCACCGACGGTTGAACAACCCGCGCCAATGAGAAAAAGCCAAAAAAGCAAATAAAAATGAAATTTGGCACAGATAAGTAAAATATTTAGCAAAAATATAAAAGTAACACAAAAATATACAAGATACGAATTCACATGAGAAGAATAAAAACATAAAATAAATTAACAATTTTACAATTACTATAAAAAAATTAAAAAGGAAATAATTTCAAAATTTATTTGTACAAAATTTGAAAAAATAAATTAATATTATTATACAATAAATTAGTAAAAAGAATAATCTTAAATTCCATCTTTATAAAAACCATTCTTTTTGAAGTACCGTTTTTGTGCTCCTTTCTTCAAATTAATTGTGAAAAAAAAATTTTTTTCATTTCATCGCCCATTAGGGTGTTACTTTTCGGAAATATTTGAAACATTATGCCAAGTTAAACTTTCAGATGGCGTCGATTTCTTTCTTCTGATTTTTAGATAAGAAACTCATCATAGCTCACGAATAATAAATACCACATTTGTCCAAGTTTTACTTTTTTCAAAGCTTATAAATAATTGTCTAAATTGACAATTTTCTGACCAATTTTTCATTAGCCCAAATAATATTCTTGGTTTTGCGTAAATATTTCTGTTTTCAAATTTTTAATTATATTAAATTATATTTCGTATATTTTTCATGTTCTTGTTAAAAAATCATTTCTTCATCGCTGACAAATTTATTTGCTGCGATATTTTTATATAAATCTTTTTTTGCAATTTTTTATATGTTGTTTTAAAAGTTTTAATTATTTTTAATTTCTTGTTCTGTAACCTCGGATATTAATTTATTTTTTATATTTTGATTTTATATTCTGTTGGTATTTTAATAATTAAATAAAATTAAAAATACGCAAATTCACAAATTTAAAGTTTTCGTCCACAAGAAACTCTTTTTTTTCTGTTTTATGTTTGATTATTTTTTCTAAGTTGTATTAAAATAAATAATAGTTCTAGCATAAATTATAATAAATTTGGTTTTAGATGGAATTTTGTAGGCTAATAGAAAACTTGGGCTATCGAACGATACCAAAAATGTGAAATTTACATCGAAAAATAGCTAAAATGGATGGTTTTATTAAACGACTTAGCAAATCTGCTCATGACTTCTCTGTTTTATTTTAATTAATAAAATACAAAAATACTCGAAACATTGAATTTTAATACATTTTCATTAAAAATTATTAAGAATTTATAAGCCTTTGTTCATAGGGTTTATAATTTACCACTAAGTTGATGATTTCACTTAACAATATTTTTCGTGATCAGAATTTAAATTGGTTTGTTTTGATTTGAGTAATTTCCATTCGTCACAAATAATGTCATACCTATATCATTTTGATAAGTGCTTTTATTCATCAGTTAAATAATGTTGGTGCTATGCCGAAGTGACAAAAGTATGGGTGTTCGTAATAATTAAATTTAATTATTATTTTAATTTAATTTGCTAAATAATTAATTATAACTTAGCTTAAACTTAGTAAATTATCCTTTTTCTTAGGTGCTGTTGTTAAGCTATTTTTCGAGCATTTACGCCTTATTTTAAGTATTTATTTTGGGCTTTAATATCCCTAAAATAAAAATTTGTTTTGAATTTCCTGAGAAAAAAAGAATCGTCCTAAAAAAATCGCAAAATATTGTCATTTTTGGATAAAATCTGTTAACAATCTTAATTTAACTTTTTTCCTGGCGGCACTTATCGGCAGCGCTAATCCCAAATCTACTAATTTTCAATTAAAAAAAATTGGCTCAGCAATTCACAATTTTTTTGAAAAATGCGCCACAAAAATGGTACTGTCAAACATAAAATAAAAGAAATTTACTATGCTTTTTTTTATTTAAGAAGTTAAAATTGAAATTGAAATTGGGGGGCCTGAAAATATAATATGATACATTTTTTTAAAGTTTTTTGGTGAAAAAATTGGATTAAAAATTTATATTGAAAATCTTTTCATTAACCAAAATAACCGAAAAACCGGGGGGTGCAAAACCGCAAAAACAGAAAATCGGGAATACAGGTTAATAACCACCGGTCGTGCACTACCTAATTTGAACAAATCTCTATTGGTATTAAAAAATAATTTTTCTTGATAAAAAAATCCTTACCAGTATACGGATCCGTATTCTCCCTGGATACGGATTTTTACAGAGTAAGGATTTTCCGGATTTTCAATCATCACTAAGTCCGTAATCCGTAGGATGCCTAGTCCGAATCCTCATCAGTATTTTCGCAAAATGTCGCTCTCTAGTATAAATGCTGCTTTTATCCCCCATATCCATTCATCCCCCAGTCTCTGAGGGGATTGATAAATAATCGCCCAGTCTCCAATTATCCCCCAGGGGGATAAATGGTATTTTTTCGAAAAAATAATTTAAAAATTTTAATACAAATTAATAATTCTAAATTAAAATCAAATGTTTAATAAATAGTAGAGCTATCAAATTATGTATATGCACTAAAAATCCTCCATATATTCCCTAAAAATCCGAAAAAGGCCCAAATATGCACTAATATATGACATAAAGACCGAAAAATATTCTTTTAACCTCAGAAAATGCCAAATTGTAATCTAAATAACCATCAAATGGAAATTTTCAACAAAAACTACTTATTGCTTTGCTCAATTGCAACCAAATGTTTAATTATTAATAACCTTTTAATAGCTTATAAAAATTTTCTTTTTATTAAATATTTTTAATTAAATTTGTTTAGTTTTAACACTATTAATTTATTTTATTATATTTTTAAATATTTTTTAATTGTTCTTTGCTCTATTGTAATTTTGTGCTCTCTCTTATAATGGGGCCATTTTTAATCGCATTTAATATTTTAAATAATTAGAATGGAAAATATAATTTTAAGAATTTTTAGACTAAATTGTTAAAATCTCATTTTTATCACTTATAAAGCCCATTATTCGAAATATAAATTAGATTTTTTTTTTGTATTTTATGACTATTCTCCTAATTTTGAGCTTCAATCACTTTTCATTAAATAATTGTCGTAATTTTTTCTTTATTTTCGGCTTTTCTTCCTTTTTTCAATTTAAATAAAACATAATTAATTTATCCATTGTCAATTTGTTTTTGGCCAGCTTTCCGGGTTGCAGCTTATATAAATTAGAAAATAATTCTTTTTTTTTGTTAAATTTATCTTGTTTGATTTTTTTATATATCTCGCTTACCTGAGGCATTTAAATTAGAATAATTAATAATATAACCATAATATTAAGATGGTTAAATTATAAAAATTTAACTTTTTTCTTAAATTTATTATATATTTTTAATTAATTATTATCAATAATTTACAACTATTATAATTTTATTTATTTTATTATTTTTTTAAATTGTTTTTACTCTGTTGTTTGTGCTCTCACTTATAATGGGACCATTTATCGCATTTAATGTTATTTGAAAGGAAAGAATAAAAATATTTTTCGACTGAAATTATCTTTTTGATTTTATTTAAACATTAAGTAAATTTATCACCATATTGGCTAATTATTTACAAGAATATTATAAATAACTCCAATAAATCCTTAATTCAAAAATTCTGCTCATTTCCCGGACGATTATAGAAAACAAAACATTTTTAAAAATCTAAGTTTAGTGTCGCAGGTTTTATCAATGTTAACTCATTAATGGAAAAACATAATTATTGAATTTTAAATGTTTTTTATATTCATTTTTACGTTATTTGTTTCTTTCCACTTTATTAAAAATATTAATATTTATTCGCTTTATTTTAATATTTGAAATAACAATATTTTTTTCTTTTTATCAAATTCTTGGTTCCTACCCACAGAAGCTTGCAGTTTCCAAAACTCCTTTACCCTTCCCGCCACTTTAATGTGTCTTTTAATTTGTTAATTATATGTAAAAATTTAAATTTGTCAATGAATATTAATTTAATTTAATTTGTTAATGCATTTGAATTGAATGTTATTTAAATAAATTGCTATTTTGTTCACAAAATACATAAATATCGCTATTTTCTGCTCATGATTATATTTTTAATTTCTTTAAATAGTTTAAATGATTTTGTTTAGTATTTTTCAATTAAAATTTTTTTTTTCTTATTTATGCATTTTTATGGGTTTGCTTGTTTAAATTAATTAATTTTTTTAATCTCATGTTCGGTA
This sequence comes from Heterodera schachtii, assembly GCA_023374025.1. Classification (NCBI taxonomy): domain Eukaryota; kingdom Metazoa; phylum Nematoda; class Chromadorea; order Rhabditida; family Heteroderidae; genus Heterodera; species Heterodera schachtii. Next base: position 894,890 of record SIJG01000036.1, on the reverse strand, counting down.
GCCTGTCTGGTTTCGCGTTGTGCTTGGCGTTGGCCAAATATAGTCAGGAAAATATTATTATTTTTTCATTAATAAATTATTTTTCCATTTTAAATTTAAAATATTTTTACATTTATTTTTTTTGTTTTTTCATCATTAATAAATTTAATAAAATTATTTTGTTATTTATTATAAATTGACATATCTTCTGTACCAAATTTCATTTTATGCTTACTTTTTAGGCTTTATTCTCGTCCTTTATCTTGTACATTTCTTTTGTTTATTGGTAAGCTTTTAAATAGTTTTCTATTTCTATTTAATTTGCTTATTTTTCATTTGGTAAATTTAATTACCTTTAAATAGTAATTTTTCGCGTAAATAATTTTTATTTTTAATACTTTAGTTTTATTAGTTTAAATTTATTTTTTGTTATGTGCAGATATTTTTAAACAATTTTACCAAAAATTGTCATTTAACTCTATTAGCTTCATATTCGCCTTGGTTATACTATACTTATTTTTGAATATTATTCTAAAAATATTTCCAAATACTTTTTATTTTATTATTATTTTTTTGTCAAAATTGCAATTTTTTATGAAGCCAAAATCCCATAATGATATTTTAAACCGAATTAGGGGCGCGTTAGAAATGGTTCTAAGACCAGAACTGAAAAACCGGTTTATAAAATTTTTTTATTCGTTTTTATATGAATTTGAATTATTACAATAAATAATTTTAGACTGAGTGTTTATTCTCCTTTTATTTTTGCAAATAATCATATAAAAATTAAGAAAATAATTTTATAATAAATAATACCAAAACTATAATTATTGTTCGTTTGGTGAGAGAAAACAGAAAATATAATTTTGTCGACGGTAGGGAGTGAACCAAAGCAAAAATGATAATATGCTGCTAATTAGTTAAAAAGACGTTTTAAAATAATTCTCACCAACCAAAATTATTACCTATGCCTATTTTTAGGTTCTTCACGCCCTAACGGGGCCAATAAAAGGTAAAATAAAATAAAATATTTTTGGGTGTATTTAAAAAAAAAATTAATTATTGTAAATTCTTGAGGTTTCTTTTTTTATTATTTTTTATTGCATTTTTATTTATCATTTTTTCTTTTATTTTGAAAGGCTAATGATGCAAATAGCATTTATTTAATTTTAAAAAAAGATAATGAATTTAGAGAACATTTAGGACGATTCTTTTTTTCTCAGGAAATTCAAAACAAATTTTTATTTTAGGGATATTAAAGCCCAAAATAAATACTTAAAATAAGGCGTAAATGCTCGAAAAATAGCTTAACAACAGCACCTAAGAAAAAGGAGCTCAAAAAAATATTTTTATCACGTTTTTTTGATGAAAAAAGGTTAAGAAAAATTTTTGAAGATTTATTCAGTTTAAAAGAAGGTTTGAGAACAGAGAAAAAGCGGGGAAAAGAGAGAGAGAGAACAGCTAAGAAAAAGGATGGAAAAGAGCATGGGACCAGAGAAAAACAGACAAATCCTTCGCGGGGCTAAAAGGCAGGAGATTTTAGGATCTAAAAACTAAAAATAAATAGAAGGGATTTCCTTCCATGGAAAAAAACGAAAAATTCTTTTTTTATATAAAATAATTCTGATTTATAAGGCGACGGTTCCATAGGGAAACAAAAAAACAAGAAAATGTTAATTTTTTAGAAAATTTTTATGTGATTTTTTACTTTTTTTTAAATTATTTATATTTTAATGTCGTCAATTTATTTTAATAAATTGGATTCATTTCTTGTGTTTTTATTTATCACATGCTCTCCCACGAAAATAGTTTAGTTTGCCATTTCTGAGGTAAATGAGTTTATATGTGTTAATTAATTCATTATTTTTTATATTTATTTATTATATTTATTTATTTGTTTTTTTTTAATTTTGTTAAAAATTTTGTCAATTCTTTTTTTCATTTATGGTTTCAAATTTTTATGTGTTAGGACTTAATTAATAATTATTTTGTTTTTATTTTAAATTGCAATTGATTTTTTTTATATAATAATGTGTTGTAATAGTGATTTTTTTAAATATTAAAATAAAATTGTTTTATTTAATGAAGAAACGATTAAATTAATAGTTCTGTTGAAAAGTTTATTTTCAATAAATGTTTAATATTTAATTCTTTAAATTATATTGCAATTTGTGCAGCCAAAGGCCAAAAAAAAATGCAAACCTTTTCTTATTTTGATTTATTTATCATTTATGAGAGATTTATGAAAGTTGGTAAATTTACAAATTAATTGGGTTTTTTTGTCCCTAATTCATTAAAGAAATCCGATCCGTTTCTTAAACATACATTTTTATTTCATTTTTTAATCGTTTTTTTAATTGTCCAGACAATTAATTTGTTTTATCAAATTAATGCGGTTTGTTGTTTGTTCTTTTTTTATTATAATGCCATTAATTAAATTTGTTAAAGATTATTAATTAAATGCGTGACCGGAAAATCGGTCAGTGGAAATTGTCAATTTTTTAAAGAGTAAATAAGATGAAGGCTGGCCTAAGGCATCGTCCGGAATTTTTTTCACAATATGGATGAATTTTGAGAAGAAAAATAATTTAAATTAATTAAATTTTTTTACTGTGGCGCAAATACCACAGAATTAACTAACGTATGTCCACATTCGTGAATGGCGAATTTTTGCTGCATTTTCTTAATGCCTCGATTTATAAAATTCCCTGTACGGTTGCCAATAAGTCTTACTCGTTAAAAATGCCATGAATTTGAATTACTTATCCACAATCCCTTAAAGCGAATTTTGTTGGGCAATGGATGATCCGACAGCGGAAATCCCTGGGGTTTTCGTTCAAAAAGTTTCGCTTCTTCTCCATCTTTACGAATTGTTATCCATCTCCAAATTGTCAGTTCATTTCTGTTTTGCCAACATCAAAATGTTTGTCCACCAAAGCATCAAAAACTGAAGAAATCAGCGCCAATTGAAGGGTCGATAGCAGTTCGTACAATGGCGTTTCGTACAATTTGAAATGGGAATGGCCATAACTTTTTTGTTCGTCGGTTGATTTCTTCAAAATTGGTATCATTCGAAAGCTCTACGTGTTTAGAAGCTATCATTAAGCAGAAGCTAAGCGATTAATCATCTCACCAAAAAGTTATGATTTATAAGACTTAAAAATTCAAGAAAATCCTGTTTTTTTCTAAACTATAAATCATAACTTTTTTTACGAACAAAAAAGTTATGGCCATTCCCATTTCAAATTGTACGAAACGCCATTGTACGAACTGCCTTGACCCCCCAATTGAAGCCAAGTTGTTCGCGTGACCGGAAAATCGGTCAGTGGAAAATGCGTCAGTAGAAAATGCGTCAGTGATATAAATATTTTAAAATAAACTTCTATGGCATTAATATTGTTATACAGAAGTAAACTTCTATATGAAAATCGTTCTCAATTTCGAACCCCGGACCCGAACTCGAACAAAAAGTCAAAAAGCCAAAATTTTCAAATTAGGTTTTTTCTTAAAAATCGGATTAAATACATGAAAACAAATTAAAAGCCAATCAATCCTGCAATAAGAGATCATTTATGCCGTTTTTGAACCAAAAATGCCAAATTCGAAAATTTGGACTTTCGACTTTTAGTTCGAGTTCGGGTCCGGGGTTCGGAAATGGCCGAAATGGATACCGGATTCGTCGTCAGTGCCCCCGATAACCCAAGGAACTTGTTTTTATGAAAATAAAATTTTCACTGACGCATTTTCCATTGACGCTTTTTCCGGGCGCCATTAAATGTGCACAGATTAAGCGTTTCATTATATTTAAATTTGCATAATTATAATGTTTATATTTTATTACTTATTTGTTGGATTTTGTGTTTTTTTTTTGTTCATTAATTTTTATTTTTATTTTATGCAAACGCGACACGGACATTTTCCTTTTTTATTCTCATCCTCTTCGCCTCTTTTTTTAATTTAAATAATTTTGAAAATTTAATTTGTGTTTTTATTAATATAGTTTTTTTATTCTGTTATTTTATTGCTTTAATTCCATGCGGATTTATTTTAATAATATTCTTAACTTTTATGCTGATTTTATATATTTTTTATTTTATTATCTTAATTTTCCATGTTTTTTTCTGGTACGAATGAAGCTTATGCATTTTCTTTTACCTCTCTTTTTATTTAAGTATTCTTTTTCTTTTTCATGCCAAATTAATTATTTAACTTTGAAAGATTTTCCCATAATTATTTTACATCCAATTATATGTAATTAATTAATGAAATTAATGATTTTCTGACAACTTTTTAGTGAATTGCAAAAAATAAATGTTAATTAATTTTAAAAACTTTCATGATTTTACCCACTAGAATCTCTTTTTTTGTCATATTTTTATGTTCTATTAAATTAATTGACTAATTAAAAAATTTTTGATCACTTACAAAGAAAATTAGCAGTTAACAAAGACAATATTCTTGAATAAACAGAATTAAATAAATAAATTTTCAAAAAGTGATTTGAAAAAGGATAAGCACAGGTGCTCTTTATTTTTCAAATATTTTAAATTATGCAATTTACTAATTTTTGAATTAAATTGTTGCGCAATTCCAGCTTAAGCTCTAATTATTAATGTTTTTTTTTTAATTGGAAATAGTATCTATATTTTTTTTTATATATTTAAATTTTGGTTACAAGAAAGAATCACTTTAGAAAATTAAAAATTTAAACTTTTAATCTACTAGATGCTTAAATATTCGATTTTAATTTTTAAATTTATTAATAATTTGTGATATAATTATTTTGTTTAGTTTAATCTTTTGTCTCATTGAAATGATTTTCGCTAGCGATGCCTCGATGTGTTTATTTTCGGCCCGACAATCTTTTACTATATATAAATAAATAAATTCATTTTGAACTTCATTTATGCAGATTTTGATAATCTTTTTTTCAGTATTAATTATATTTTCTTAAAAGAACATTTTTTACTATTTATTTTTTTATTCATAAGAATTGTAACAATTTATGTTGTGCTAATGCAAATTCAATATTTTCAATGTTTTCTTATACTTTTCTGTATTATTTATTATTTAATATTTTTAATTTTTAGTACATTATTATTTTACAAAAATAAAAGGAGAATAAACACTCGGGTATTTTTTCATTATGCTGACACACCCCAAAATTTCATAAGCCTTATAACTAGGGTTGCACGGGTACCTGGTATTTGGGAAAAACCGGGCCCGGGTATTATCGAGTATTGAAAAGCCGGGTACCGGGTCGGTACCCGGTAAAACCGGGTATTCAAAATCCAAAAAATTCATTTTTTTAGTTTTTTTTTTTCATGAAAATAGTAGCTTATACTTTTAAAAAAGCATGAAAAATATAATGTTACAAATAAACGCTTTATTATTTGCCAAATTTTATTTATTTCTATTTAAGCCACTTTTTTTGCGATGCACTTTTTCTAAAATTTTTCGGGGGCAGGGGCGGTCCGGCGGTGCCGATAGGCGCCGCCGGGAAAATTTTAAAAATTTACTTCTCATATGTTAACATATTTTATTCAAAAAATGACCAAATTTTGTGATTTTAGCTAATATTTTTACAGAATTTGAACTAAAATGTTATCAAGAAATATATGGTTAAATTCTTCTAAATTTCTTATGGGGATATTTGTTCCCCGAAAATCTTATGAAAATTTTGGTTCCAATTACCAATCCCTCCCCCAAAAAATTACTAATAATTTTTCATTATTTATTAATTTCAATATTTTTTAATTCATTTCATACCAAGCGGAGCCCAGGGAAAAAAGTAATTATCAAATTTAAAAATATTAAATTTTTATTATAGTTATTTTCAATGGTGTGTTTATTATTTTTAAATCAAATTATTTCTTGTTTATGGATTGTTTGATGGGTGTACAAATTCATTAATTATAATCTCATGTGCTGTTTTAATTTTTAAATTTGAGTTTAATTCTATAATTTTTTGGATGTATTTAATTTTATTTCAAGATTTTTTAATTTTATCTTGTGAATTCTAAATTTTAGAGTATTTAAAATCCTTTATTTATGTTATTAATTTTGAATTGAACAAATTATAAATTAAATTCTAATTTTATTCATCTCTTCCAATTGCTCCCTTTCGTGTGGTCACTAGTAATTTTGAAAAAATATGTCATTTATATGAATTTTTTTTTAAATATTATGTTTCATTTATTTATGTATGTTGACCATTTTTTACAATTGTTTTTTGAAATTATTTTTATTGAAAATGGTTAACATATTATATTGATGCCATTTAATTTCAACCGCTTTAATTGTTTGAATTTCCATATTTTCGAAATTAGCTTTAATTTTATGTTGTTGTAATGAAGGAAGATTATTTTTAAAAAAAGAAAATTTAAATGAATTTTTGCTAAAATTTTTAAAAATTTCGCTTTAAACAATTTAATTTTTTAATGTTTTATTTATATTTTTGTTCCTCCCAATTAACTGATTTTTAAATATTATTTTCTTTTTTTCATGCCCTTTCGTCATAATATGTTTTCAGAACTGACACGTTATTTTTGTTAAATATTTTTAATTTCCATTTCCATTAGAGTGCGACGGGACCGGGAATTTTGGGCAAAACCGGGACCGGGACTTGCCGGGACCTGAGAAGCCGGGACCGGGACCGGGACCTCAATTTTTTTTCGGGACCGGGAACCGGGACCAACCGGGACTTTTTAAAAATTCAAAAAAATTCAAAAATTTTTTAAAAATTTAAATTTTAATTTATTTCAATTGAAAATAATATAAAATTAAATTTTTATTTTGTTTTTTATTTAATAAAATCCAAAAGTTAAAGCACAATTAAATTAATGAAAATTTTCAAACTAATTTATTTAAATTATTTTTAAAAATAATCATTTTTGGACTAAATGATCGAATATTATTAGAAGTTTATATTACTTTTCTGATCATTTTTTTCGGCGCGCTTTTTGCAAAAAACTTTTGTGGAGAAAGGGGAGACCGGCGGTGCCGATAGGCGCCGCCGGGGAAAATTTTGAAAATTTGAGTGCAATTTGTTAACAGATTATCAACAAAAAGGCAAGTTTTTTGGATTTATTAGGCTCAATTTGTACGTATTTTCATTTAAAAAAATAATAATATAAACAAAAAAAAATATGAGAAATCATATTTCGTCGAAGGGAAACCATGAGTATACAAAAAGAAAATTTTAAAATATTTTAATTTCCGTAGAGGGATTGAACCAAGGGAAAGAAGAAGACAAAAGTCAAGGAGACTAACCACTAGGCCATTTGCACACTTGGTTGCGACACTCTTAAAGAATATTTTTAATCATTTTTTTTATATTTTTTCCTTTGACTCCAATTTTCATCACTAATTTTCCACTCAGACCCCCATTCTTACCAGTGCTTGTTTTTCCCGGTTCCCGGTTGCCCTACCGGGACCGGGACCTGAGCTTTTCAAAATCCGGGACCGGGAACCGGGACCGGGACCTCGGATGACCGGGAATTCCCGGCCCGGTCCCGGTCCCGGTCCCGTCGCACTCTAATTTCCATATGTTCATTCCTGCGACTCATTCATAGATTTTAATTTTTAATTCAAATTATTTTTGTATATTTTTCATTTAATGTGACAAATTAAATTAATAGAAAAGAAAAATCAAAATAAAACTCGAAAATGAGGTATAGAGTAGAGCCAATAAATTTCAAATTTATGGTCCCTCTGATGAGGAATTTTAAAATAGAAATTTTTTTAACGAATATTCATTCGATTAAGCATGCTTATTTTGCTAAACTCATTACCATTAATTCAAAATCAATGCCATACATATGTATTATTTATAACTTATACATTACAAGGCTCAGTATGTTCAAGACTTAAAGTTTATGAGTTTAAACAAAATTAGATGGGTTCTTGTTATTTCGGGCCCAACTAAGCCGGTATTCAGTAAATTTTAATGATTTATATATAACATTTTATTTATTTTTTTGTTTTATTTTTTTGAAATCCTCCCTCTGGTGCCCAAACTTCCCGGTGCCCAAATTTCTGGTGCCCAAACTTCCCGGTGCCCAAACTTCATGTCGCCGAATAATCCCGCAACATAAAATGCCTCGCTCCGGGCTTTAGTAAAGAGTCCGTCGGTGCCAAAAGCGCCGTCGGCGGATAAATGACTTTTCGATTTATGAATTTAACTAATTTATTCCAGACCCGTAATTCTTGATCAAAGTTTATGAGTCCGATCAAACATAATGTCCGCATGGATTTACATAAATAATAATTTTAAAGTACTTTAACAATCATACATTTGAAGGTAATTAAAACAAATTTATTTTTTTAGTTGATTTTGTTTAATTTATGTTTTTTATTATTTATTTTTATCCGTATTAATTGATTAATTATAATGAATTCTTTTTGTTTTTTTCTTTACTTTTAACTCATGGCTTTTGTCGTTGTACAGCAATCGGTTCTCAAGCCTCCGATATTGTGATTTTGTTAAATATTTAAATTTATTTAAAAAGCATTTTTTTTTAATTTTACTCTTTAAAATTTTTTTTTACATTTAGTATAACGATTAGTGAATTGGAATTCTCGTTTAAAGTTGAGGCACTTAACACTTAAATTCGGCGAGAATTCATATTAAATAAATTAAAAATTATAACATTTAAATTTCATAAAATTTTAATGAACAGGAAGGAGGTTGTTCCTGAAAATTTTATCCTCTTTGTTTATTTTCTGATTAAAAAATTGTATTAAAACAGCAGTATTTTTTTGCTGTTTTTAGATTTTTGATTAAATTTTATTTCTTATATTGTTTTGATTTTATTATTTTTTTATTAAAAATATTTATTATTTATGAGTTTTTATGTGCTGTATTTAAATAATTTTTTGTAACAAAGTTTTTACTTTTTATTTTGGTAATCCTTGACATAATAAAAGAGTTTTATTAAATGAAATTGTAAAATTTGTAGTTAAAAATATGCCATTTATTATTATATTAAAATTATTTTCCTAATCTTGGAAACTTTTCATCCTCCTTTTAATTTTAATTTCAATTTGAAAATTTCAATTTCTTTTATATTTATGAGGTAAAATTTTTATGTTAACTTTCTCGCCAATCGGAAACTGTAATTTCATTTTATATGTACTGCTTAAGGATAAAACGATATATTTATATGTTTTTTTCATTTTTTATTATATTAATTAATAACATTAATTTTAATTTGTTTTTGGATATAAGTTTTTTGAAACGTAACGAATTTTTTTTTAATTTTAATGCTAATAGAGTAGAAAAACACTTAATAATAACAATGTTTTACATGATTGTGTTTATTATTTTTTATTTATGTAAAATTGTCTTAGTTTGTTTATTTTTAATATTATCTTTAATTTTCCATCTTTGGGAATCCTCGTGAAAACTGAGATTAGAGAATTCAAAATTTTTAAAAGTCAAACAAAGGCACTCAATGCATTTAATGACTCCCATAAGAAAAAATTTTTCTGTTCCATAAAAAATTAAACAAATTGAAAGAAATTTCAAAAAAGAAAAAGCTGGGCTATCGAATGGTACCAAGAATGTAAAATTTGGAACAAGATTTGATGATTGATACTAATAACGACCTTTTCCGCTTTTCAAAATACTTTTTTACGGCGCGCTTTTTTCAAAAAAAGATTTTCACCAAAAATTGCTGATTTTGGCTCAAATTTTGAAAATATTAGGAGGATTTTGGAAGTATATTTAAGTAATCTTTTTTGAATTATTAATTGATTGTTTTTTGTTATTTTAAAATAGTAATTATTAGCTAATTTCTCGTTATTGGATTTGAATTGTTGTATAAAATTTATTCATATATTTTTTAACTAAAATTCAATAATAATTACTTTGTATTCTAATATTTTATTTTATTAGTATGGGATTTTATGGCATGAATTTTTTTTTAAGTTGATACGGTATCGGTAATATTTGGTAGATCTTTCGGCGCAAGCCCGAGTTTTTTGGATATCGGCCAAATTCAACAATCTTGGTCTTATTCGTAAGATTTATATGTTTAAAAACTGTTTCTGAGTTGGGCGATTAAACACTTATATAAAGTAATAGCCATAGCCCAAAAAATTGGGCTGGCGCCGAGTCAGCGCCAAAACGACCTATGCTCTGTAACAAAATTATAAACTCAAGTATTTTTTTACCACTTCAGCTATTTCTCGTGGACGAATCGAGATGAAATTTTTACCAAGCATACCTCCCCCATAAATATTAAGAACCCCACAAAAAAATTGGAAAGTGTAAAAGAAAAATTTTTTTTATGAATTTTTTCCGAAAATTGTCCCAAATTTGGCGTAACAAAATTGTAAACTCAAAACTTTGAAGACATGTAACTTATTTTAGAGGGCATGAAAAAACCTGAAAAAATTCATACTATTATAACTTTTTATGCTGATCAAAAAAGTTAGTTGCACCAAAGTGATCAGATCACTCCTTCAGGGTGATCTGAAAACCAAAAAATGGCTTGAAATCGGGAAATTTTCAGAAAAAAATTCATAGGGGGCTGGAAACAAATTTTCGTGGAAGATGAACATGGCGGACAGAAAGAGAACATGATTGGCTACAAAATGCAAAAAATCGCATGTCTCTACAACTTCTGTACGCTGAGAAATGACTTGTTCAATTTCGAACCGTAAAAAAGTACTGTAATTCCTAGGGAAACAGTGCAAATTGCAGTAATTTCTATGAATACCAAGTTCATCGTAAGGAATCTTAGCGTACAGAAGTTGTAGAGACATGCGATTAATAGGAGGGATATTTTTGAGATTTTTCAAAATTTTTCATTGAGAAATTCTCTAGAATTATAGAAAAAATCCAGGTTTCAGTACCAGAAGTCCCGTCCGGGCTCTAATAATTTCAAATTTTTAGAAAAAAATTTTTATATCCAAAATCAGAATATTTCTATTAAATCACAGCGGAAATGATACTGTAATTTATTCTGTCAGTATTTTTTACTTTATATATCGCATTTACGACCGGCGGGAAATTCCCGGTTTTCCCAGCCAAAAAGTCCCGGTTTTTCAAGCCGATTATGTCTCGGTCTTGTGCAAAATTCCAGGTCCCGCTCAACTCTAACTGAAATAGAACTCCGCCCCTGAAATAAAGCCCCCCCCCTTTTTTTGAAAGGGATTGAAAAACAGAGGTCCCGTGGGTTCAAATTCAGCAGTAAGTACGGTATGTGCTGTGTGTGCCATCACTGAAAGTGAGAGAAATACAGCAGAGAAAGAGACAAATTATTTATTCAAAAGGAAAAACAACGGAGGAAAAATGAAAGAATTTCATAATTAATAAATAATATTGCCATTGACCACCAAGTGCCGTTCTGTTCGATCAGTCCCTCCCCCATTTTTTTTTAAAGTTGCCAATGCCGCCGAAAATGCCTCCGCCGCTCCCGCGCTGCTTGAACTCGTGCACTTCCTGTTTGAACCGTTCCTCCTGCAACTTTTCAAACGTGGCACACTTTTTGTCCTTGAAAATGTTCGGCAACTGAAAGGGACCGTCAAATGTTCAGTTGCATCCGTCGTTTTGTCCTTTTACATTTCCTGCGGTCGTTGCCGCTTCGAACAAAACATTCGTTTTCACTTTGGAGCCCTCAATTTCGTAGTCGACCACGCCGTGCTCGCATGCCAACAATCGGTCGGGCGCTCTCTTTGACACCCAAAACTCCAACAATTCCGAGTTGGTCGGCGTGTAACTTCCCTGCTGAAATGCAGCGGCATTTTACGCAACTTTCCCCATTTTACGCACGTCCAAACTGTTGGCGGCCAACCATTCGCCGATGATGGCCAATTTGAAGGCTTTGCCCAGCAAAGGATTGTCCAACTGCGAGAAGAACTCTTTTTCCATCTCCGCTCGGTTGGGCGCCCGTTCAAAAAACTGAAAAATGTTGGCAAAATGTTGAAGCAATTCGAAGCATTGCCCCCGCTTTTGGCTTCTTCCGCTTCACCTTCATCCACACGTCAAAATGCACTCCGGGCAAACTCAGCACAGATTCCTACAATTGTCAAATGGGAGGGGTACTGTACTGAGAATGAGCAATTGTTTCATACTGTGTCTGGGAGGGAGAACAATTGTGCGGGAAAACAGTTCAGCATCGGATGGCGCATTGCGTCGGTGGCGGAAATTCTGTACTTTCCTTCGTACTGCAAAACGACGGCCAATTAAATGATAATGACCAATAAACCATCCCCTGGAGCACAAAAGTTAACCTTCAAGAGTTTGCTCAACAGGTCGGCACGTTCGGGCGAAATTCGGGGAGGGTTAAGCAACGGTTTGGCATTGTGTTGTCGGAATTGGCCATTTTTGAAGGCCTGGAGGGCGCAAATGTCGGCATGGACCGCGGGAGAGGGCGTGCCGAGCTTTTGGAAGATCAGATTCAATTGTTCATCAGTTGTGCTGCCGGGGAACATTGGCTAAACAAATGGGCAAATCAAATTAACAAAAAAAAAGAAAGAGCAATGGCGACGGAAACGGCACTTTGTGGAGAAGCATTTCGTAGAGAATGCAGCCGACGCCCCACAAGTCAATGTGCGTGGAATAATCCGTGGAGCCTGGGAAAAGGGCAAATGAAATGCCAACGCCGCGAGGGGACACCCATTGGCCGGGCTTACCGAGCAGCACATCGGGCGGTCTGTACCACAGAGTGACCACTTCGTTGGAGTACGTTTTGGTGGGCACCGACTGCGCCCGGGCTAAACCAAAGTCGGCCAATTTGAGTTCGCCCATCCGATTGATCAGCAAATTCTGCGGCTTCAAGTCGCGGTGCAAAATCCGCCGGCAATGGCAATAGGCCAATCCGCGCAAAAGCTGCACAAGGAACAGTTTGACATTGGCGATGCTGATCATCCCGTCCAACTCCTCCATGTACTCCCTCAAGTCGCGCTCCACAAACTCGAAGACCAACGTGAGAATCCTAACGGATGTACTTTTGGGTGAGGGCAATGAGAAAAAAGGGATTAGTTGGTCATTCTGTGCCTCATCCCCCCCCCCTTTGGCCCATTTGCTTTTCGTGGGTTTAAATGGCAAAATGCCATCCCAAAAGTGTGCAGTGCCACCTGTCCGTGTACACAATGTCGTGCAGCGTCACAATGTTCGCGTGTCGTAAGTTTCTGAGCAGTGACACTTCCCTTATTCTGAATGGGGATATTCCTTTCATTTTCGTCCATTTCACTAATCTCCCCATCATTCCCCCATTTATCCCCTCCCATTGGCTTTTTCTCCTCCCCCCTTTTTCCTCTTTTAACGTGTGCCATCGTCGGTCACTTACGCTGTGCACGGCGCGCCCTCTTCGTGTTCCAATCGGATTTCCTTCAGTGCCACGTTTTTGCCCGTCAACAAACTCTTGCCCAGATAAACTGTCGCGTACGTTCCCTCGCCCAAATCGAATATTTTTTTGTACGTCTCCAATTTGCCGAATCCGATTTCGTTCAGCGACGCCCTTTTGCTCTTCCGCGTCAACGGATTGTCCAGAGTTGGTGTTCTATTCAATTTGTCGATCACATTTTGGGGCAGACGAATGTCCGGCGGAAGTGACAGTCGCTTTTGGATGTCTTGCTAAAGGGGGGAAGTACAGCTTCACATTCACGGAAAGGCCACGATCAGTTGAAAGGACGAGACTCTCGAGCACTGTCCAACACAAATTGTTGGCATTTTAACGAAGGGCCCTTTCTTCCACCCTCCTGTATTATCTCGTCTTTTCCTTCTCCGATATTTCATCACTCTGCACTATCTTTCCTTCTTCGTCGATGACCCTCCCCCCCCCCCCCCCCGCCTTCCTCAGAATGACTCTGCTTCCACTACTATCCACTTGTTTTGTATGCAGGAGGAAAAGGAAGAAAAGAGAAAGGCGCACTTATGCGTCTCTACCCCTCATAAAAAGTGGAAATAGAGAAAGGGAATTATATTGTGTGGAGAAGGAAAGCAACAAATCGTTTTCTGTCTAATTCTTCCCCCATTTTCTATATGGAAAAAATTCATTTTCCATCCAGTCAAAAAATGTAATAAACCTCAAAGCCAGCCGAAATGTTCGTGCTGATTATGCTCATAGCACAATCCCCACTGCCACGTGTCGTTATGATTGCGATGTACACGCCTAAAACAATTAATATTCAAACTAAACCTCTGGCCCAAAAAACTTACCCTCTGCGCCTGCACCCGTTAAATAAACAGACAAAGTAAACATAGACTTTGCCAGAAGGATTTTCCTTCCAGCTACTTTCCACCAAATATGCATCTTCAGCTAATACTCCAGCAGTGGCAGTCTCCTCGTCTAAGTAGAGGTTATTACTTATGACCCACGGGTGGGTAAAAACCATAAATCTAAAAAGCAGATTATTCAATGGTCAAACTACTAAAATCGTATAATTATTTCGCTTTTTGACAGTTCCTGGCCCGGCAATTTGGAAATTCAGATTGACCTGTTTTCCAGTATAACGGTCTAGGAGAGGTCGGAACCGTAAAACCATCTTTGAAAATGTCGTCTTGAAATCTCGGTCTTATATTTTGAAAAAAAAAAATTTTCAAAATCGACAATTTACGCTTGACCAAATTTTTTCTTGTTTTGCCCCTTCTCACTATAGCACATAATCTGCTGTTAAAATCAAATGAATAGCAGTGAAGAAACAACGGAAAATGTTGGGTTGGGCGGAAATAAGGACGAACGGCAAACAACTTCAAAAGATGAGACCGACGAAAGCAACAGCGAAAATCAACGGAATGAACAACGTCAACGACAAATGGACAGCGAAAAGGAGGATTCGAGGTGAGCATGGGCGGGACAATGCAAAAACAGTCAATGAAAAACAAACCGAAACATCGAACGGGGGGGGGGGTGAGACGAAATTGACCACCGAAAACTAAAACTCCATGCTTTGAAATCCAAGACGAATTAACAAATAAGGAATTGGGCTAATTGAGCATAATTGGGGGCAAAACGCACCAAATGTGTATTTTTCAATTAACATTTGTTTTCATTTGTCCAGGTTCGAATGCAATATTTGTTTGGACATGGCCAAAGATGCGGTCAGTTTCTCAGCGACGACGCCTTTTTGCTGTTTTCGTCCATCGGTTCCATTTTTTGCCTTAGGTCGTTTCGATGTGCGGACATTTGTTCTGTTGGCCATGCCTTTTCCAATGGATGGACACGCGTCCCTATCGCCAGCTGTGCCCCGTGTGTAAATCGGCGATTAGCAAAGACAAGGTTTTCCATTTTTGCTGTTTCATTCATTTTTGAGGGGAACGGGTGGTGATTTCTGGTTGGAAATTATCAAAATGTAAGACCAAATAAAGAAACCAATTCGCAGTCTCACAATCAGTCACCCTCTTAAAAATTGCATTTTTTCCAAGGTGATTCCCCTCTATGGTCGCGGTGGTGGGGACAGCGACCCGCGCGAGAAAATTCCGCCACGGCCGCAAGGACAACGCACAGAAGAGACAAATCAGGTGGACAAAATGCATCAAATGATAGTCGCGAATCATGCCTAGCTTACAATTTTCACCCAAAAAGATTCCATTAAATTTCATTCATTGTCAATTTTCCGTCCAGGGCTTTCCCGGGATGTTCCATTGGGGCGGCGACAACGGTGGCCATGGCGGCGGGGTGTGCAATTTTCGTTGGGCATCGGCGTCTTCCCCATTTCCTTTTTCGCCTCCTTTTTCAACACAAATTTCGGAGGCGCCGACCGAAGGCCGGACCCACGTGAGAAACATACAGTTACACCAAATAAGCCCAGTCATTGAAACGCCGAATTTGCCTGTTTTATAATTCACAGTTTTCCCATTTGTCGCTTATAACTTAATTTTTCTTAAAAAAGTTTCTTAAATCGCAAAAACAGCAATCGGTAACCAATTTTTATGATTTTGAATTTCACCTAGTGATTAAATAATTAATTTCCTTTTTCTTTTAGTCCGCCAATTGCTCCAACAGAAAATCCCGGCAATGTTCATTCACCCGCAATTCAAAACGGACGTGCTCAATCCGTTGAACATTGACCAAATCATCGACTTTGAAGTGGGTAGGCGGGGTGGGGCAATGACGCGAAAAAGAAAAAGTTCGTCAGCGGGGAAATTCTCCGACAACTTTTTTGATGTGGGGAATGGGCGAACTGCCACCTTTCCCGCTTTTCCCTTTCATCGGTATGACAATAGTCATTTTGGATGCATTTTAATTATTTGAATAAATTAAATTGTTTCAGGTCCAAAATTTGTCGTGTGGTGAACTGCAAAGAGTCGGCGGGTGAAAGTTAATCGGGGTAATTAGTAAGGGTAACCAGATAAAGCATGATAATGGGGTAAAAGAAGGGGAAAAAATTTTAGCTTTCACAATAATCATTAACCCCTTCAGAACCCACCATTACCCATAGGGATCAGTTCGCCTTAGCCCCTTCCCGTCCATTCAAAAAATTATTAAAAAATGGAAAATAATTTTATTCGTAATACAAAAAATGATTTATGAGAAAATATCTCTAATTGTAGTTTTTCGCCGACAATTTTACATTTTTCACAACCATAACATTTAACCAAATCAATCACTTGCAGCGATCACTCTCTGTCTTGCATACCTGTGCAAGGGGGTAGTCAAGGGGGGGGGGGGGGTCAAAAGAGGAAAAAGGGTGAGAAAAAAGAAAAAGAGGAAGGAAAAAGGAGAAAAAGCGAAAAAAGGGAGCTAAAACTTCACAATCAAATCATTGGCATTCTCTCTGATCCATGAAGCTGATCCCCACACAAAAAGTGTTCTTTTTTTTTGTCCAAAATACACACAAATAATAATAATAATTAGGGTTGTAAATTATATGGATTAACATATTTTTTCTGCGCATATGCTATGAAGAAAGGGGCTCAAAAATAGCATTTCTTCATTAAAATTTTTGATTTGGTGAAGGTTTTTAGTCCATATAAATCCATATTTTGGGGGTTTTTGGGAATAAATCCATATTTCTCCATTTTTGTGTTTTTAGTCCATATTTCGGCCATTTTTGGCAAATTTTCACTATAAAAATGCAAAAAAAAAGCGAAAATACACCCCTAAAGATGGACTTTTTTGGAAATTTTTAAAAATTACAACCCAAAAATCCGAAAAATTTGACTTTTGGTCGTCATTTTTAATAAATATTTTTGCCATTTTTGTGAACCTTTCATTTTTTTAAATGAGAATTTTTTTGAAATTTTGACAAACTTGGAAATATTTTTTTACGATGGACGACAATAAAAAAATTTGCATTTTTATGTTTTAAATCCATTTTTTGGTTGTTTATTGTATTTTTTAAGTGTATCAGAGCAAATATTGAATACATACACCTTTTTGGAATTTTTGAGGATTTAAAAAACATATTTTGGCAGTTTTTAGTCCATATTTTGGTCCATATTTGGCCATTTTTGAGCTTTTTAGTCCATATTTCGGGCTTTTTTAGTTCATATTTTATGTCCATATTTGTTTTTTTATAGTCCATATAATTTACAACCCTAATAATAATAAATGCAATTAGTCGATTAATTTGTTGTGCGAAGCTCAGAGAGAGAGAAAGAGAATTTATGGTTTCGAGAGGAAATCACATGATGAAAGCATGAAAAAGAAAAGGTGTGAGAATATGGTCGAAAACGAAACATGGGACTCAGTTCAATGCAATATCAACCGATACGATAAGCAAGCCAAAGTCTGTGTACGGTTTGGGCGAAGAGGTCGGTCGGTGTGTGCTTATTAAATGATTGGTCAGCCGCAGAGAAGCAAAAATGTCCTCCTCCCCCTCCGTCGTCGTCGTCCCGCCGATCACTCGTCGTCCTGGTCACTGTGCTTGTGGTGTTGCTCATCGTCCGCGTCGTCCTTGTGCTGTTGCTGTTTCCGCCCATTCGCAGACAATGCAAACTGAAAATCATTTCTTATATCAATCATTTCATTCGACGAGAGGAATCGGTTAATATTAGCTTCAGCGTTCTACGAATTTTTCTCTATCAAAAAGTTAAAACCCAACAAATGTTGTGCCGGAACGGACGGGCGGAACACTTTTCAAATTAAGTCGGTGATTTTTTGCAGTTTTGATTCCATATTCTTGGTTATCGCATAAAACTACCCAAGAAAAGTGCATTCCTTTGTCGGGATTTCATGGGGGGGGGGCATAATGGAAAAGTGTCGAAAGAATTAATGTACAAACTTTTTGAAAAATATACTCAGTTTTGTTAAGAAATCCCTCAAAATTTTTCCCGGCGGCGCCGCCGGACCCCCAATTCTATCCCCCCCCCCCGAAACCATTGTTTTTTATTTTAATTTTTTCCCACCGATCGCTGACGTCCGGTGCGACCGATGTTCAGCTGCTGCGCCTTCTGCTGCTTCTGTTGTTGAATTTGCCGCACTTCGCTTTCATTTGCGCTGCCGCCGGAACGCAAACGGCCGCAAATTGTGCACTTTGGGGCGGTTGGCCAATTGTCAAAAGTGCTGAAAAATGAAATGAGAACACCAAAAAAATAATCGGGAAAATTGTTGCAATGAAAAAGAATTTTCCATTTGATTACCATACGCTGCACGACCATTTGTTGAGCAAATCCTTTGACAAAACGGTGGCCACTGTTTTTTCTTTCCGATTTGGGTGATTTTCTTAAAGGGCAAAAGGAAAATTGTCATTGATAAATAAACTGAAAATTGGGGAAATGGAACAAATTTCGTTTTAAAAATAATGATTTTGAAAACGCTGTCAATCATAGACGCCTCCAAAAAAAGATTGAACTTCCTTAATTTATCCCAAAAATGCACAAATGGTAATTAAAAAGGGCTACTTTTTGTCCACTGCGCATATTTGAAAATTTAGATAGAAAGTTGTTGCATTCCTCTTATTATGGGAATGGTTGGACATGCTTATTTTTTCAACAATTCCAGTTTTTTTTGAAAAAATCAAATTTTAAAAATGGACGTGGCCCCGTTTTGCGCTTCCCACTCACCGGTGGGCGATGTTTCTTCCTCAAAACGCGCGGGTCTTTCCGTACTTCCACAAATTGCGCACCGTTTGGTCCGCTGACAGTTCAAATAAGTGCCTAAACAAACAAAACATTTGGTGAAAAGTGCAAATAAATGGTCATCACAAGTTGGGCACGACCACCGGGGCGCACTTTCCTTAACAAAGCGATCGGAAAGGACCAATTTGCTGCCGAACTCTTCGATGGCACCAAGTTCTGAGAACAAAAAGGGAAAATCATTCCGTAACAGTCGAATTTAACATTTATTAGGTTGGTTTTTGATCATTTGATGAGTTCAAAGTGCCAGACAGAATTTATACAAAGCTTTGTTGAGGGTGGTGTCTCGAGACACCCCTTGTGCATGTACAATCCAATCCCAAAATTTGATTGAAAGTTTAAAATTTGTGGCAACGGAAAGGTCGGAAAATAACTTATCATGGACCCAAATTTAACATTTATACACTGAAAAAGAGGTAAAACCTTCGATGATCATCGGACGATTGCGCGGCTGGTAACAAATCACACATTTGAGACTGGCCTCCCAGTTGAGGTCTAAAGAAGCAAAACTTTGTTAATAAGGCATTCAAGAATTAAAATAAAGCGTAAAATCAGTCAATTTAAATTAAAATGCTGAAATCCCATGAAAATTTTAGTCACTTATATTAAAACTTTAAAAAATTACATGTGCAGTAAGCGCATGTCCATTTCTTTGATGCGTTTGGCACGTCATTGTTGGAGGAACATTCTCCCATTTAGGACACTTTTAGTGTGAGCGATAAACGGCAGAAATAAACCGAAATAAAATCAAATAAGTAATGAGACCAAAATACTAAATAAGGAAAGCAATGCAAATATGTGATAAAGGTGGAAAAAACAAAATTAGGTACATAACTGGTGAGAAAATAAAATTGAGAATAAAAAAACATAAATAACAATTTGGTGAGAAGAAATTATTTTGGGAATGAGTCCTTTTTTCGCTAAGTTGATGGAAACGTATGAATAGAATATTTTCATGTAGAATGTAGTTACAGATTTCCTTTAGAAATTTAGTCAAATTTTGGAAAATCTTGGGATTAAGCGACGCGACCTGAGATTTTCCCACAAATCGAAATATATGCTAATTGGGTCAAATTCGGCTTAACACGATGAAAAAAGGTGTTTTCGCACTAACAAATAAGTAAATGGTTTGATGATTTGCTGGCTGCCGTTGTTCTATTTTTTTAAATAAAAGGGAGAAAGGGCAGTGGGAAAAGGGAGGAAGGGCGGGGGGAGGGGACGGAACATCGCATTTGCTGTGGTGAGAGTGAAAAGGGTCGTCTCGTAGTGTCCGCATGCCACATCAAAACCAGCAAAAGAAGCACACCGGCGCCGTCATTTTTATTTCGCTGTTCATTAACAAAAATACCCGAAAAAAATTATGGATGATTTGTGAGCAAAATGAAAAAATCGCAGGTAAAGCACGAATTTTGGTGTTGAAAAACTAAAGTTCGATATTTTGAAAAAAGCCCGGGTCTGTTGGGTTTCAATTTCAAGCCCTAGCGATCAATCAAGAAAAAAAACAAGAAACAAATGCTCCGATCACTGATCAGTATATATTTTTGAATTTGTTTGGCGTTATATTGTGTGTCTAACTAGTTTTTATCTCTGTTGCTGGAGCGGACATGCGTGTCTGCCCCTTTCACTGGAATAACAATGGATGGAAGAGAACACAAAATGCTGTATAACATTTCATCTTTCTTTTCCTTCGTTGTCTACGCACACTATTTTCTAAAAAAACATCTTTCTCTACTCTTATGAAAATGGTGGATTTTGAAAGGAACTTGCTAGAATAACAGTTACAGTCAGTCGGGTGCAAGGCAATTTCTTTGTTTAAATTTTTGTTATGTACCGCTTGACCCCTCCACTTCCTCTGCCTCACTTTCGTTTATTCTCATAAACCTTATTTATTGAACCGACTTAATTCGTGCAAGTGATTCTTCAATACACTTTTGTACATGGTTAAACTGTCGTAATCCCCCCCCCCCCTTACTCCCCCAAAAATTCGTGATCAGCGACCCCGAAAACCCCCCCTAGAATGTTTATATGATTTAAAAACTTTTTATGGAGTGCCGAAAATATGGCCTAAGTGAGGAAGATCATTAATTGGACGCGTAAACTTCAGAAATAAGTAAGAAGCGAAATTTTATTTTTAGTCAGAAATGCTTTACAACTTCCGCAATTTGAATTCTTTGTCTTCGCGGCACTTTTCGCTCGCTTCGGCCTTACTTCAGCAGCAAAAAGTCACTGCTGGAACATCAATGGCCAATAAAAGTGTGCTCATCGATGCTGTGAGATGCAAGTCGACTGGCTCATCCCAACATTGCATTCTCTCTGCTCATGGCCATGACAGCCACGGGTATGGACATCGCGCATTTTCGACTTCAGGTTTGTGTTTGGAGTCCGAATTGGGTCTAAATTAGTTTCAGGTCGATAAATTCGGCATTGAAAAACAAAAAGCTCAAAAAATGAATATTAAATAAGAAAAATCAATTTTTAGGTGCTGCACAAGAACTGAGCAGCGCGTTGGACGAGGAGATCAAAGCGGAGAAGGAACTCGTTCAGGACAAATTGGGTGGCACTTCCGCGCCTTCAGTGCCCGGCTTTAAAATCACCACGAAAGGGGCCGAAGTGCGACTGAGCAAAACGCACGGAAATGAAAAGTGCGCATTGTTTTTAGTATTCTCGAAATTCTTTACTATTTTCGAATTTAAAATAACTCGGTAAAAACTCGAAATTTCCTTTTTTTCAGGATTGAGGTCATTCTGAACGTGAATCATTCGGTCGACATCGAAGAGGACGAGGAGTACGAAGACGAACCACAAGCAGAAATGGAGCCAGAGGTTTCTATTTTTTTGTTTTGCTTGGATCTAAGTTAATGTTTGATTTGGCCTGAATTTCTTGGAAAATCCCCAAGGTTTGCCTGTACATACTCTAATCCTGGGCCTGGATTTTTTAATTTGTTTCAAAAGAAGCTTTAGTACTTAAAAAATCTAATTGATAATAAACCCAGGCATAAGTCGAGCTCTGATTTTCAATATGATAAATTCATTTTCAGTCTGTGCCCGTCTCGTTGCCACACTTCACCATTAGGTGTTTTTTCAATTCCATTTTTACAAAACATTTACATTATTTTTAGCATCACAAAGAACAACCAGAGTATGTTCTTCGCTCTTGAAATGGTGAAAACGGAGGACGGCGGATGTAAGTCAATTGTTCGAGTTTACGGGATGGATGGGTTTCTTGCCTTTCCCCTCAATTCGAATCGGGAATTTTCGTCGGGTTTATCATGTTGCGGGTGTTGTTTATTCAATATTTTTTGATTCCTGATTTTTTTCCGCCAGTTGACTTCACCGTCGAAGAGTTTTTCATCGCACCGTCGGTGAATGGCGAACCCGTGAACGAAGTTGGCGACGATGTGTACAGCTCGTCCGGCAAATACATTGACCCGGTGATTCAGAATGGCATTGCAACACTTATAAACTACTTTTAGAAATTGCACGATTTGCTGTTCGTCAGATATCTCGAGGAACGCGGCTTCACTCCCGAATTCTGTCAGCAGCTCGTCAGCTTCGGTTAGTTTGCTGATGACACTATTTACATGTACAACCACTACAGAAGTTAGCGAATTTTAATGTTCTTTTTAGCAACTCATTACGAGCACTCTCAGTACGTGACCTTCCTGGACAAGATTAAGAAGTTTGTTGCCGAATGAACGCGTTGAGAAATGACAATGAGACGGAAACAAAAAATTTTGTTGTTTTGGAATTGTTTTTGAGTTTTCATTTTGCAGGCGCATAAATTATGACAATATTTGAATTGATTCTCCGAATTCTTAAATGATTATCAAATTCATTCATTATTTTTTGCTAATTGAATACAGTTCCTCCGTGAAACCACTGAAACGACTATATTGCAATCTTGATTTGGGTAAAAAGAAAATTGAAAAGCACGTTGACTTGGGATCAACAACATTGCCATAAAAATGATATTTAATTAAATGACCGAAAGAGGACAATACCCCGATCAGTTAGTTATGGGCTGATCGGACAAATCATCGCTTTAAAATGGACCCATAAATTTCATGCAAGCATCACGACAGAAAAAAGCTCAAATTTTGTGGGTCTGCCAAAATTGCGATCAATCAGAGAATTGGTTAATGGATTCAAAATGAAACATCGTAAAAATGAAAAACATAAATTATTGATAATCAATTAAAAAGTTAATTTGTTCTAATTGATCAATCAACCAAAAAGCAATTGTCTTGGGTTCAATCTGCTAACAATAAGCGTTGTGGAAATTTCAAAATTTATATGTAAACAATTAAATAGGGCAATAAGTATATGTACATTGACTAGAAAAGCACTATCCTTCTGATCATAGCCGGGAGAATGGCGATCGCGACAGCCAGCAGCAGCAGCCAACAGTCCGTGCCGCTTGTTGCAATGCGTCGTGCCGCCGCGTTGCTTCCCCCGCCGCGTTCTCTGCTTGCGTAGCAACCGTTCAGGTACATGTAGCAGGGCAGCCGCCACTGCTGCTTCTGTTCTGCCGGCGATTTGCTCGCCGCGTGCGGCACCGCGCCGTCGATGCCCACCCACGCGGTCTCCATGGCGACGCCGGCCACGCTGAACGCACGGACGCGCACGAAGTAGTCCACGTTGGCACGCAACGGGCCATTGCAATACTTGTGAAAGAGTGGCATTTGTGGACAGTGATTATGCCCAGATTTCCCGAAAAGGCATTCCGCCGGTGCGGTGCCGAGACTCTTGAGCCCCTTTCAAATTACCATTTCGTCCAGCCGACGCCTTCCCGGCACGCAGTCCTCGGAACCAATGACAAATTGGGCAATGCGGTGCGAAGTGCGACGAGCGAACGGATTAAAATTGGACGGAGAAGTCCCTGGACAAAGAAAAGCGCATAATTAATTAATTACTAAGGGAATTTGTTAATTATCCATATTATACAGTAAACCCAATGTTCTTACTGTAAACAAAGCTTAAGGAAAGTGATGAAAAAGCGTTAAAATTATTTGAAACTGATTTGTAAATGCTCCGTTTACTGTATGCAATCCATGGCGTTCCGTCGTCGCCCGCGTCGTCCGCTCGTTCGCGCGCGTCGTGCCAACTTGGCAATTCCCACACGTCGCCCAAAATTTCGAGCGAATTTTGAGTCTTAAAATTGCATTTTAATATTTAAAATTCAATTCCCCCCCCCATTTTGTGCCCACTTCTTCCACCGTCTCTTTTTTGTCCTCCGTTGCGTCGTCATCCCCCGCCGTCCCCTCGAGCGTTGCGCGTTCGGCCACAATGACGGCGAATTCGCTTAAGGCGCCGTTGCGGTCCGGAAATGCTTCCGGGTCATTTTCGAAGCTCAGCAGTAACTCTCGACTTCCGTACCGCTTCAGCTGAGGCGTGGACCGAGCTGAGATTTGTGGAGATGGAAAGACAAAAAGAAAATTAAATAAAAATTCATTATTTTAATTGAACCAAACAAATTTGTAAAAAATGTACAACAATTCATTGATAACTTTCGAGACCATTTAAATATATTAATTGCTCCAAAACTTACGTCTGTTGGCCATTCCGATGGTCACCGCTTCGGACTCGGACTCCGCCTCGGCCCCGGACGGTCCCATTATGACCTGTTGAAAATGACAAATGCGAGTGAAGGTTGCTAATTGAGTGAAGCCAATTAATTAATTTTACTTACCGTAATTGTAAATGTGTAAAAGGTGTTCCAGTCGAGACCGCTGAAGCGATGCGTAACAGCAGAGCCTGTGGCAAGGAAAGCATTAAAACAAACGCCATTCTCTAACATTAATCAATTGGAATACAGTGAAAAGGGATACTGTAATTTTTACTGTCAGTATTTTACTTTATGTATCGCATTTACTGAACACCGCCCCTTGAAATAAAGTCACCCTTTGAGAGGTTTAAAAACAGAGGCCCCGTGGGTTCTAATTCAGTAAGTACGGTATGTGCTTTGTGTGTCATTATTGAACTGTCCAAATGTACCGTTCAATTCCAAACTCAGCGCACTGTGCAAATGGAGCCCGGCACTGGCGGTGTAACTGAATAAAACCAGAGATTTAATTCAATTATTATTCAATTTTAAAAAGGACTAATAAAAACTTTTTAAATGGAAAATGGACAAAAATGGGTCAAAAACGAGGATTAAAAATTTGACCATTTTACTAAACCAAATGATAATTTTTAAATAAGATTTTCAATGGAATCAATTT
This sequence comes from Heterodera schachtii, assembly GCA_023374025.1. NCBI lineage: Eukaryota > Metazoa > Nematoda > Chromadorea > Rhabditida > Heteroderidae > Heterodera > Heterodera schachtii. The sequence goes on along the minus strand of SIJG01000036.1, from coordinate 869,661 downwards.
CATTTTAATTGATAAACAATTATTGTCTCATAATTCACTTTTGGACCATTAAAAATTCTGTAAAATAATTAAAAAATTATGGAAAATTTAATTTTCTGATTTGTGAGCAAATTAATTCACTAATTATTATGACCACCTCAAGCGAAAACGGCACAAATTGTGCGCGTCGTTGCGCACTGTCCAAAAAAGTCGCACATAACCGGAGCCAATCAACGGACGAAACGCGGACACTTTTAAAGGGTCTGAAACAGGAAAAATGGAAGAAATATTTGAAAAATTAAATTGATTAATTGGAAATAATAATAATAAATTTATTAAATAATAATTTAATTAAATATTTATTCATTTTTGCGGTTCTTCTTTTGTTCCTCACATGTTGTGATGTTGACGTCCACCGGTCTGCTGCGAACGCCGTGGAGAAGTGTGAACAATGCGAAAGTGTACGTTTTGCCGGGCACCAATTTGTTGAAAGTGAACGATTTGCTGAAAAACAAAACAAATTAAATGTGGAAAATTAAATTTTCATTAAATGGCACAAGGAAAAGCCATTTTCAATTAACATTTGATTTTTTGCTAATTATTTTGGCATTTTGCTCACGTATCGTTTTTTGCCAGCCTTCTGATCAGTGTGTTTGGCGTTTCGTCTCCGTTTTCCAATTTTTTCCCATTCTTTGGCGCCGTTTCTCCGTCCTCTTCCGCTGTTTCTGCTCCGCTTGAGGAGTCAAAATGCAATTCGTACTGATCAAACGGATGGGACGAGTCGGATTCGCCAAAATTGATGTTTATCGAATGGGTGGAGATCTGTCCAGCGTACATGGTAGAAGTGATCACCGGGGCTAAACACAGTCAAAAAATAATAAATTAATTTCAGCAAATTTTAATTTCCATAAACCCGTCCACCCCGCCCCTCTCTCTCTCTCTGCCCTCTCATCTCTCCACTTTCTCCCCCTCTCCTCTGCCCGATCTCTCTCTCATTTCCCCACTCTCACTCTCTCCCTCTCCCTTTCCCACTCTCTCTCTATCTCCCCACTCTCACTCCCTCCCTCTCCCTTTCCCACTCTCTCTCTATCTCCCCACTCTCACTCCCTCCCTCTCCCTCTCTCTTCCTCTCTCATCTCCCCACTCTCACTCTCCCCCTCTCCTCTGCCCGATCTCTCTCTCATTTCCCCACTCTCACTCCCTCCCTCTCCCCGTCTCTCTTACGTGTGATCAGTCGTACGCCCAAAGGCGCGCTGCATTTGGCGGGCAATTCGCGCGACACATTTCGAACGGCGAAAGTGTACCTGAACAGTTTGCATTTATAGGAAGTGAAACTTAAAATTTTTCCAAAAGTAATTGAATTTATTTTTAAATTTTCTAACAACAAATTTTTCAAATTGTGCCCGTACAGTCGGGCTGGCTCCAATCCGGTGATGTTCACGCGTCCCTCCGCACTTTTGCCGCCCGTTTTTTGAATGTGTTCGCCACGGAACACAACTTGTTGCCGGCCCACCACTTTCTGGAAGTTTTTTGATCATTCACAATTGTCTGATCTTATTGTCAGCAGCAAATTACGAATTTATTAATGGGGGGCGAATAAATCAATTAAATAATCAAAAAGGCGAATTGAATAAAAAAAAAACTAATTAAGTAAAGCCAAAATAGGCACCCATTCCAACGGCACTCATTAGTTAGGACAAAGCCATTTTTGAAAGGATATTTTAAAACACAAAACAGCACCTTTCCCAGAGACCATGCGATGTGAACTTCGTGCAGCTGAAAGTGTGCCGAGTCGGCCTTTGGTGGCAGCCCAAAGCCGAGCAAAACGGAAGCTTGGAAATACTGGGAAAAATTTGAAAAGTAAAATATTTTGAGCCAAATTTTTAGTTGGATTTATTTTTAAAAATTATTTTAATTAAATTTTCTTTTAATCTTTTTTTTTTTACTAAATTTAACAAATGGATTTAATGCTGTCTTTTCTCGGTTGAGGAAAACTCAGCTGGGAAAACGATTAACAAATCGTGAAAAGAATATGGTTTTTAGAAAACAATTAGTATTTTTTTTTTAAATATGGAAAAAGTTAATTTTTAATAAAGATAATTTTTTGATTCTTTTAAATAAAATTATTTTGCAAATTTTTTCAAGTATTATGACAGAAATTTCAAATGCTGAACTGCTCGCACACCTCGTCCGTGTAGGAGCGTATGACGCGCACGCTTTGCACCGGCGCGGGCGTGCGCAGGTCGAGCACGCGACGCGCGTTCCATTGGGGGGACACGGCATTCTCGAACAGACACGAAACATTGACCTGAGAAAAGAAGTGAAAAAGTGTTTCCCTGATCGAAAATTTCAGCCGAAAAACGGGAGAATGATCGAAAAAGTTGAGCAATTTTGAGTCGGTATTCCCTGCAGCACAACTAAGCCCCACGCGTCTGTCTCTGTTTACCTCAACACACGCATTGGCCACAAGCGGAAGCAGCGCCTGCGGCGTCACCGTCCGTTGTGTGCCGATTCTGCCGTTTGCCGTTCTGTTTTGGCAGGAAAAAAACTGATTTTTGACTTTTAAATTGGATGTGCCAACTTCTTGATCCATATTTCACAGATCTGTCCCTTTTATCCCCAGGTCCCAAAATGTTCGCTTCCGCCTCCCTACCCAAGCGGACGGTGTCGCACCAGAAACGCGTCACATGCCACAAGCTCGGGCACACGCCAGGCGATGGCCAACGTGCGCGTGCCGTGCTGGCGCATGCGAATGCTCGGCTCCTCACGCGTTTCGTTTCTGCTCTCCTTGTGTGATGCTTTATCTACCGGCTGCGCCTCTTCCACCTCCGCTTCTTCGTCTTCCGCCTCCTCCGCGCCGTCGCTCTCGTTGTCTGACTCTTTGCTGCTCTCTTCACTTTCCACCACTGTCTTTGTGTCCCCATGGTTTTCGACTGAACCGCTCTCTTCCATCTCTATACTCTCTTGCCCACGCGGAGCCGTTTTTGCTGCTGAACTGCTTGAACTTGTTGCCATGAATGGAAGAGACGTTGTTGCTGATGTTTTTGATGTTGTCGTTGTGCTTGTTGTCATCTGGTTATCAATTAATGCATTGTTTTTGGCAATAGAAAGGGCTTCGCTTTTTGGTGACGACAAACGAGACATTACGGTAGTGTTCCGATGGAATACTGTAAATACGAAAAACAATTTTATTTATAATTTTTGTCTTTATACATGACGAAATTGGCGTAGACGACTTTCGACTAATAGCCATAGGATTATTTGTGGCATTAAGTGCGGCTGAGACGACCGCGGTTGTGTTACCGTAACGTGATGGTACCGTACGCCGAGTGCGAAATGCCAACTCAAGCGGACACAGCGAACGGACGCCAAAATATTCAGCGTACAGTGCCAATCTTAAACAGTTTAACAAGCATATGCTCATTTAATGATTTGCAAATTTATACCTGAGTAATAACTATTACTAATTATTGTATAATAAGTGTTAGTTATTATTGCTAATTAATGTAGCTGCTCAATAATTAAATTATTTAATTTTTATTATGTTAATTCATTTTTTCTCCTGTCAATTGCCTGTATTGTGTGCCCGTCCTCAGTCTGCGCAGGCGAACGGAATTTGCTTTTGTGCGTGCGTAAAAAACGACGTTTGAAGAGGCCACCGAAAATAAAGTTAATTGAAACTTGAAAATTATTATTTTTAAACTGAAGCTTCTCCTCGACTTTGGGGACAAAAATTTCCGTCAGTTTTTAAAATTCACGCCCATCTTTGTCGGGAATGGAATGTCGGGAGGTAATTTTTATTAAAAAGTCGAAAATATCTAATTTAAGGATATTTAATACAATTTTGTCTTGTAATCAATTAATATTTAAAAATTTCCAAAGGAAAATTGAGCATAGAAATTGCTGTTTAAAAGCCATTTTACCGGGAAATACTCCATGTAATAGGCATAGTTTTGCTGCTGTTGTTCCGCTTGCGGCAAGCGCAGCGCCGGAGGCGGTGCCCACGCGAGTGTGCAGGCGCGCTCAGTTGCCGCGACGGACACCAGCACGGGTTTGTCAGGGCCTGTGCCGTGAAAGGGTTTATATAAACTTTGGCGACTCATTCAAATATAAATGAATGAATGCAAATAGCCCATTCTACAGTACTCGAGTGTGCCGTCCCCCTTTGAAGGAGTACGGTGTTGGCGGTGTTTGTGCCATTGCCTTCTGTGACAATTCGCCGTCCATTGTTCTCGTAAACGGCACTCAGCGAGTAATGGTAGCGAACTGCTGGCCAAGTGCCATTCACTCGGATGGTGAAATTTGCCTCCGATTCCGTCGTCGGTGTTGGCCCATGCAAAGTGAAGGGCGACGGAGGCTGACCATGGGGAGGCCAATACTCCTAAAACAAAGCACAAAAGAAAGGAAATTGAAGAGATTTTTAATTTTAAAATTAAAAAATTAAAAATAAATATTTATTTTAAAAAATGTTTTATTCATTTAAATGCATATTTTTTACTAAATATTTTATGCCATTTTCAATAAAGAAATTTATTATTTTTGGATACCATAAAATTAATGACATTTTGATATATTAACACATATAGGTTTTAATTTTGATTATTGCAAATTATTGCATATTTTCCTCACTGACCATGATCAGATAAAGTGGCATTTCTGCTCCATTGGCATTCCTTTGACCTTCGGCACTGTTTTTAAGCCGCAACAGAGAAAATGAAATGTTAATTTGCAAAGACGAAGGACAAAAGGGAGGTGATACAACGGCAGAAGCAGAAGCATTTTTAGCATTATTGCCATAGGAAAGAATCAATGCCAAAAGAACAATTAGGAAAACGGCAATTAGAGAATCGCCCGAGGGGAAAAGGAAACGGCGGCGATTTGGCAGCAGCAAAAGACGACGGCACTTTGGGGACGTACAAGCGAATGGCGATGGCAATGCCAATGATGAGGTGGATTTTGATTTGGTTAGTTTTGTTGTTTTACTCTCTGGAATTGTGGGACGACATTTGTGGGCCAACAAATAACTTCCGAATTGCCCATTTTGGTCATCATCGACTGCTGTTGCTGCTTTGGTGGTTATGGATGAAGACGGAAAGGATGAGGATGAAGTTGGTGAAAATGATGAAGATGGTGATGATGATGGATCGGTGTGTTTTTGGTGATGATGGCGGGTCATCTGCTGATGCTTCTTCTTCTGCTGTTGTTGTGCATTGATCGTCGGAGATGGGCCGACGACGGGTGAAGAAGAAGCAATTGGGGAGGAGGAGCAGAAGAAGAAGAAGAAGAGTGCTGTCGTCTGTTTCTGCTGCTCATCCCTCCGGGGACGAACCAACGGACGAAACGAACGAATGAATGGGACGGGGGGGGGGAGGACAGTGGGAGTTGAGGAAGGATGTTGTTGTGGGTGGGGGGGAGGTGGAGACTGATCGGAGGTGATGTGATGAGTTATTTCTGGCCATTGTGTGTGTCCGTCCTTCCAATGTGTGTCCCTCTTCCCCCCCCCCCTTCCGTTCGCTTCCCCCGGTGAGTGTCCGTCCCCCGCCCCGTCCGGAACCCTCCTCCTTTTGTGTCTTCCTTTTGCCTAATGTTTGTGCTTCTCCCCTCTTTTTTTCTGAAAGGTGCGATTAGCTTCTGCTTCTTCTCCATGCTGCTGGTGATCAGCAGCAGTTGTTACTGCTTGTGCTGCTCGCGGTTGCCGCCTGAGGCGCGCAAAAATCCCTCGCGGCCCGCGGACGGTCGCCCCTCGGCCGAACCATCAGCGAAAAAAAACTTTTAAAATTTGTAAGCAAAAATACAATCATCACACTGCTACTGGTAGAGATCGACAGACATTTATCATCAAGAACGAAGCGACCAGCACAATGTTTTGTCCCAATTCCTTCCAACTTCTTTAAAACGTTGAAATTTTTGGTTTTATCCTTTTAAATTTGTGAAAAATGCTAATAACAAATCGGGGTCAAACTATCAACCAACAAACAAGTTTAATTTCAAATAGGGATTTTCAGTTCTCCATGAGAGTGAACTGATCATAATAATATGTGACTGACTGACCTTTTTGATCAGAAACAAAACTTAGTTTCTCTTTTTTGGTAATAGTGGAGAATCTGGGCTCCACCAAAAATTTTTTTTTTTCTGCTATAAAAAGATCAACCCGGGGGTTTACGTGGCTTCTGATCACGAATCTGATTTCAGATTTGCAAAAAACATTGATTTTATCATTGATTTTGAAAATCAAGATTTTCGAAATTTTGATCAATAATGATCAAATACGACGTAAACATTGAGATAATCATAGAACAAACACACAAAAAATAAAACAATCAAAATTTATTACCCAGTCAATGCTTAATTTATGAAAATGTGACCATATTGATCAAAATTTCGAAAATCTTTGATTTTCAAATCAATGATAAAATCAATGATTTTTGCAAATCTGATATCAGATTCGTGATCAGAAGCCCCGAAAACCCCCCAGGTTGATCTTTTCATAACAGAAAAAAAAATTTTTGGTGGAGCCCAGATTCTCCACTATTACCTCTTTTTTTAAATAACTATCAAAAGTATACATATGTATGGTCCAAAGAAATGCTGACTTTTTTGGCATCACTATTATCATTGGCACTTATCAAATTGGCACAAAAATACGGAGAAATGCAAATTTTAACATATGGATTTTACAGTGAACAGAAAAATAATTTCAATTTTTACACAATGAAAATTACCTATTTGTCAAACAAAGTAAATAGACATTCTTTACAGTACAATACAATATGATACATATATACTATAGCATGGATTTGAATTGACAACGGACATTTAAAACAACAAAACGCAATATTAGTTAAGCGAAATAATTGCTTCGTTCGTCCGTCCTTCCTAAGTGATCACTTCCGCTTTGAATGTCACCGCGTCTTCCTTTGCGTCGTAAATGCCATTGTCCGGGTCCATCAAATCCTTAATGATTGTGCAATTGCTCACTTAACAATTCTTTTCCTGTGTTCACCTCAAACTTGGCGAAATCTGACCATCCCCAATTCGATTTGGCCAAGTCAAACAAGTCGAAGTCGTCCAATTTGCCCTTCTGTTTAACGCATTCGTTGCAGTTTTGGCACGAAACGATGCTCAGCCGAAAGGCAGCCCAACGGCAAACGAATGGAATGACTGAAAACACACAAAAACCAAATTCATAATCAGCTTCAAATTGGGTCGCACTTACGAATCTTCAGGGAAGAACAGTGCAAAAACAGGCCGATGTTTGCTCCGTTGTTTTGAATCGCAATTTGCCATGGCATTCCGTTGATGTACCCAATCGTGTCACTTTTCACTTCGTTCGGCCCATTTCCTTGCGAAAATGCTTTGAAGTCGGTCATCCGAAACAGAAATTGGCCACGACGTCGGAGGCCTTTTTTGGTGTGCGAGTGAATGATCCGTTTGACAATTTGCAGGAAAATCACTGTGCCGATGCCAATGCCAACGCTTTTCATGAGAAACGAGGACCATCCTTCCGCAGTTGAGCCCAGTTTCATGTCCATCTGTTCCAACTTTGCCAAAATGTTCTTCTCCAGCTCGTCAAATGCGTTCTGATGATCAAAAGTTTTCGTCTCTTCGAACTGAAAAAAAGAAATTTCCATCGTAAAATGTGAAATTTTAAAAACTCACCGAAAATTGACGCCCAAACAGCAAAAAAAGGAAGAGAAGGACGGAAATGGCCACCAAAGCACCCAAAACAACCAAAACAATGATTTCCTTCTTGACAAAGTCTTTTTTGGTCAACGAAACGCCGCTTTTGCATAATTTTGCGGTGCGATTTGGAGAGCCTTTGAAAATAAAAAATAAAAAACAAAATTGAAAATTGTTTGTTATTTTTGCTGTTTTTTACATGTTTCACTGGACGACCGTTGCATGTCCGTCGGCGCTTCCTCTTCTCCAATTAAATTGGTCATACACAAAACGAATAATTGTCGAATACCTAAACAAATTTGTCTTTTTCTAAAACTGATTTTTTCGTTCTGCTGAAGAAATTAAAAATGCTACTGCTCAAATGGAATTAAAGAAAAAATAAAATGACATTTTTGTTGATGAGCCTGCCTTTTATAGAGAAATTATTCTGAAAACTTTTTCGACTTACAATTAGAAGGTGCAGAATTGTGATCCCGATGGGAAAAATAGTAAATTTTAAGAAGCCTCTTTTCCGGGGTTAAAAAATGTGCTGATCAAGAAACTGAACTCAGATTTTGAAAAATCATTAACTTTGAATTTGAATTTTTATCAAGTATTTGATTTTTAATTTTGATTTTATACTGCTTTTCACAGCCTTTTTTTTGTTGCGCTTTTATATGGTTGTCAATTTTTTAAAGAGTAAATAAGATGAAGGCTGGCCTAAGGCATCGTCCGGAATTTTTTTCACAATATGGATGAATTTTGAGAAGAAAAATAATTTAAATTAATTAATTTTTTTACTGTGGCGCAAATACCACAGAATTAACGTATGTCCACATTCGTGAATGGCGAATTTTTGCTGCATTTCCTTAATGCCTCGATATATAAAATTCCCTGTACGGTTGCCAATAAGTCTTACTCGTTAAAAATGCCATGAATTTGAATTACTTATCCACAATCCCTTAAAGCGAATTTTGTTGGGCAATGGATGATCCGGCAGCGGAAATCCCTGAGGTTTTCGTTGAAAAAGTTTCGCTTCTTCTCCATCTTTACGAATTGTTATCCATCTCCAAATTGTCAGTTCATTTCTGTTTTGCCAACATCAAAATGTTTGTCCACCAAAGCATCAAAAACTGAAGAAATCAGCGCCAATTGAAGCCAAGTTGTTCGTGGTCAAAAGATAGGAGAATATCAATCAGCACATCAAATTCGTAAAAATTACTTAGATAAATGGGTAATACTGGAGAATCTCGCCTCAACTCAAATTTTTTTTTGTGTTTGTTACGAAAAGACTAACCCGGGCTTTTTGGGGCTTCTGATCATGAATATGTATCAGGTTTGCAAATATTGATTTTGAAAATTTATTTTGAGATTTTGTTCACTATGACCAAATTTTCTAATTTTGACAGGTTTGATTGTTTATGATCGTCTCATATGCTAATAAGGTGCTAGGTCATTTCCTAAAAACCGCCAAATGGGCGTTTCTAAATCCGCCATGGGTAGAAAAACAAAAATGTATAACCAGGGCTGGTATATCTGAGGCTTTAGCCTCATTTTGTGGTTTTTTGATAGGTTAATGAGGCTAAATTTTCAAAATGAGGCTTTGAGGCTTTTTTGTGTTTTTTTTTTTGAGAAATTTTGAGGCTTATTGTGGTTTTTTGAGAAAAACCGCAAAATAAAGAATTTTTTAATGAAAATATGCTAAAAATATGGCCAAAATTCTTAATTTTTTCCCCGGCGGCGCCTATCGGCACCGCCGGACCGTAAAAATCCTGAATTTTCTTAAAAATTTGCTCAAAATCGCAAATTTGGTCATTTTTGTGGACAATTCTGTTAACAAATAACATTAAAAATCACAAAATTTTCCCCGGCGGCGCCTATCGGCACCGCTGGCCCCCTTGTTCCCCAAAAGTTTTTTGGAAAAAGCGCCGCAAAAAAATCAACTTCGGCTTTTCATGCTTAGAATTTCACAAAATGCTTATTTCTAACAAAAAATTACTCAAATTGATCACGGAAATTCAAAAATATAACATTTGAACATTTTCAATGTTTTGAATAAATTTTGTAAAAATGAGGCTTTTTTTCTTGCCAAATGAGGCTTTTGAAAATTTTCATATACCAGCCCTGTGTATAACACATAAATTCATAACTTGGTTCAATTTCAATCAAATTAATAATTTCATGGTATCATTCTATAGCTCGATGTGTTTTCTATGCGAATATTAATTTTCAAATTTTTTTAAAACGGTATAAAAAATCTTATGGTTATTAAATTCCACAAAATCTTAAGTCGGGATTTTTTGTCCAGAACTTTTTTAAAACTCAATGAAATTTTGAAATTTTAAAGATAAATAGAATATCTGAAAAAATAAAAAGAAAATTTAATCTATTTGCTTCTGAAAAAAAGTTATAAGCATTGAACAGGCTATGTTTTTTGCTATGGTCATGCAAATGTAATTATAAATATTTATTGTGCAATTAAGTCAAAATGAATTTATATATTCGATAGTCCTAAGAATTCTTATCTATGGTTAAAATTTCAAAAAAGTTCATCAAGTTTTAAAAAAGTTCTGGTAAAATAAGTTGACTCAGAACTTATTGAAAATTTTGATAGTGAATTTATGTATCTTACATTTTAGTTTTCCTACCACTTGGCGGTTTTTAGGAAACGCCCTGGCACGTGCTAATAATAGTCGGGGTCACTGATCACTAATCCGGCACCCATTTCGACCACTTCCGAACCCCGGACCCGATTTCGAACAAAAAGTCGAAAATTCAAATTTTTTGAATTTCACAATTTTGTTCAAAACTTTATTTGAATACCCGGAAACGAACTTAAAGTCACCACTGCTTCAATAAAAGATCAGTTAAAACATTTTAACGTGTTGGTCGACCGACGAAAAGTACAAAATTCGAAATCTTTAGGTTAAAATTCCTCACATTTTTCTTGAACGTCGGTTCATTTTGCGTTTGAACACACTTTTGTAATTATTCTTGTAAAAATGATGTTCAAATGTGTCGCTCTTTTTAAACTGAACTTATCAATAAATGCCGAAAAGGAAATAAAATAATTCACCCAAATTTATAAACAAAAATAAAAAACAAAGTGTAAAAATCGCTTTTATCAATTAAAAATGAATTATGGCAAAAATTATACAGCAAAAAAAAAAAGAAAAAAAACATTTATTATTTTTTATGTTCAGAAAATGCTCAAAAGATCTCTTTTTCTACTCCCACGAAAAAGAACAATCTTTTGCGAAGTGTTGCTGTGAATTCCGGAATTTGCTTTGGTCGCTCAATGTTTAGTCCTTCATGCGCTGACACCTGTGAAAACCCCAATATTTAAAAACAATTTGCATGTTTATTTCGTGCTGAGACGAAGCACGAAAAGTGCAAGCGATTAAATTAAAAGCAAAATAATTATTTAATTAAATTTAATAATTTATTATTTAAAATATTCGCCAGATAATTAATAAATTATATTAATTATTTGCGTGGTGAACCGAAGTTTAAAAATTGAATTTTTTTATATTGTTTTCTTTGTTGATCTGGCATATCAGGCTATGAATAAAGAAGCATTTATAATTTTGGCTACAAAAGCGCATCTCGAAATTGTGGTTTTTCAGTTTTATAAATAAAATTAACGCATAATTTAAAAAGTTATTTGCTGTCATTTGGAAATTAAATAATTAACCATTAAATAAAGTAGTTCAGCCCATCATAATTAATATAAAATTTTACTTATCTAGCGAATATTTTAAATAATAAATTATGTATTAAATTTCATTAAGATAATTATTTTTCTTTTAATTTTTAAGATAATTATTTTAATTAATAAAATAATTATTTTGCTTTTAATTTGATCACTTTGCACTTTTCGTATTTCTTCATAGCACCGTTTATTTTGCCGAAATTTGAGCGGAAGCCAAAACAAAGGCACAATAAAGAATAAAAACAATAAGCCACTCCCACCCCGCCGCCCCAATTTTCTGGTAATTCCTTTCGCGGCTGTCCAATCATTTACCCTCTCTCTGATCATTACTTTTTGCCCGCATTTTCACCTCATAATTAACTGTCGTTAGCATTTCAAAAATTTCACAATGCTTCGGGGCCATTTCACTGAACACTTTGCACAAACTCTGCACGAACCAAGCGCCGTTTGCACTGTGCCGCCACGACACATAATGGGGGGTGGTCGAATGGACCACCAAAAAGTCAGCATTTGTGGGATCTTTTCTGTTTTCAAATTATACAAATTAAATTAACAGAGACGGATAATTAGTGCTTAATTATGAAAATTTGTCAAAACTCAAGGCATCAAACAGGGAATAAATGGTAACAATTAATTATTGTCTATGTAACAACTAATTAATTGTCTATAAGTAATTGTAATTTAAAAGTCCCTACTGAAATATTTCCTTGGGTGTCAAATTCGCTGAACACTCGCCCTCATTTCGGAGATGTAACGGAATTTGGATAGATGCCGCCAAACTGTTCCGTGGTGAACTGTTGCGCGAGAACATGCTCAGTGGGCCCCTTTTGCTGTTATTTGATGCCGCCGCTTTTGAAGAGACCGCGCCGTCGGCACAGTCCGTGCCAATGGGCAGCGCACGGAGCACCCCAAAGTCTTTGAATTCTAAGGGGGAGGGGGGGGGGGGGGTAATTAACAACAATTATGGGGGTCATTTGGCAAAGAATTTAGGTAATTCACTTAATAGAGTCATATAAATGAATTTAGTCGAGACCAACCAGGGATTGACTAATTCCTAGTTTTAGATTAATTTTTGTTTCGGAAGGCGATGATAAACATTAAAATAGCGAAAGTGTGCCCACCTCCACGGCACGCTTGGATGAAAAACTGAAAAATAAATGAAAACAGAAAATTTAGTGAAATGTTTTACAATTTTTGGTTTTCCCATTAAATAGGGACAGTTCTGTGAGTTCAACTGGGCCGCAAATTGGTGCACATTTACTCCCTGTTCGTCCGTGCCCAAAAGAGTGTCGTATTCGCCATGGCTTAACACCACGACAATGGCACTAAATTAATAAAATAATAAAAAAAGAAAAAGCCAAGTGCCATTGCTAAAGACTGTTTTTGTTGTTTGAAAAGTGTTGCTCAATTAAGTCTCAATTAGCACCTGCTCGCTTTTTGGTGCGCTTCCTTTTGGCGTGCGAATTCTCTGATTGCCCACATCATTTCCTAAACGCCATTCAAATGTTTTTTGGCATTTTTTTAAATAAAATAATTTATTTAATTAATTTTTTTCGCACTTTCGCCGTCAAATCCTTTCTGATCAGAACTTTGTACTTCAGTTGGTCCAACAGTTTGACAATGTTTTCTCCGTCCGTATGAGTGCCTTCGCGCGGTTGCATTTCGCCCATAAAACGGTAATTGTTAATCACCAGGGCGAGCCCCCGGGGATTTGCGAAATTGGGGTAAATCTGCCAAGAAAGTGCATTTTAGAAGTGAAAATGAGCGTTTAAATAATTTTTTCTGTTCTAGAGGTCGAAATAGGAGCGGGTCCACTAGCTTGCCTGCAATACTAATTTTTCCGATTAATGGATTTCTCAGATAAATTCCCGAAACGGTAAAAGCCCTTTCGAGTTGAGACTCGAGACTAAGCCTTGGACTTATCGGAAGATGCTTTATTTCTGTCCATTACTTTGTGTCTGTTCGCTTTGTACTCGTTGATCAGCTCCTCCGTCGTCATTATTCTCTGGCGATTGCCCATCATTCTTTCTTCCCCTTGTGCCGCTTCTGCTGCTCTTTCCGTGTCCGTCGTCCCATTAAAATCCTTCAAAAATCCCTCCGGCGCTTCCCAAAACATCATTTCGTCCCCCAAATTGGCAGTGTCCACTGGCGGCGGAAACGGTGCCATTATTTGCTCAGTTTCATCAATGGGTGGCGCCGGGCAAACATTCGGCGCCGAATTATTTGACCCATTTGTCGCCGCCAATTGTTTCTGCTGCTGTTTGTTGTGTTGGTGAAGTGCGGCAACAAAATTGTGCAGTAAAAATTGCATTCTGTAATTTGAAATTGATTTTTTAGTAAAATTTAAAAAAAACAAATTGCATACGGTAACACGAAGGAATTCGGTTTGATACTACGGTAAATTATTTAATTTATTATTTAAAAAATTATAGAAGGCTTACTGTTTGAGGTCGGCGCATTCGTAAAAAATACTAAAATAAAAAATAATAAAAAATGGAAAATTAAAAAAATTAGTTAATTACTTAAACAGTTTGAATTGCTGTGACAACAATAATGCCACGCAAAAATGATCAAATGCTGACGGATCATCCAACAAAATCGTCACCACTTTTTCCACTTTAATCGCTGCTTGAGATTCATTCTGAAACCAAAAAAAAAAACTGATCGAAATAAAATTAAATTCACTACATAAAATATTTAAAGACACAAACATTCCAGAATTTTATATTATAACAAATAAATAAAATAATATTAATATAATTTTTATTATTATTAATTACTTTAAGAAGTGACCTGAAATTCAAAATACTATTAAATATTTTTTTGTAAATTCTATTTTCGAAGGAAAAGTCGAAGATTTTATTTATATTTTTCTTAAATATTATTTTGAAAATTGTTTTTACATTAAAAAAAATTAAAATAATAATTCTTAAAAATCCTATTCTCGGTTTTTACAAAATTTTATGCTTTAATTTTATTTGAAAATTTTGGTTGTGCTATTGTTTCAAACTTAATTTTATAAGTAGGGCGAGGATTTACGACATTTTTAATCGAAAATCGAGAAACATGGTATATTTAAAAAAAATTATTTTAAATTTAATTTAATTTTTGGCAATATGTACTGTAATTTCCTTTTCACCTTAACACTTTCCCACTTTTGCCAGCTGATGGCGCCCCATCGGTACAAAAGTAACGAAACTTTGTCCGCTTCTTCCATTATCATTTTTAGCGTTTCGCTGTAAAGCTGCAGGAAATCCCTTCGCTTTTTCTGTCCCATTTCTCTCTCTGTGCAATTTATTTGGAATATTTAAATAAATTTAATTTAAAAAAATAAATTAATTCAAATGGTCAAAAATGCCGGCCCACCTTCGGCCACTTTTGCAGTGCTTGCCCCATTTTCGTCGTTCTCTTCGTTGGCACTCTCAAATGTCAGTTCGCCAATTGTGTCCATCGCAACGCCAATGGCATTCATTTTGGCGAACTGTTCCAATCTTTGTTTGTTTCTTTTTAAATTTAATTTTATTCTTTTGAATTTCTTTTACTTCTTTGGATTCACAAGTTGCGTCGCCAGCATTGTGCAAATCAAATTCAAGCAGCAGCCACTTTCCACTAATGAGCAGCAAAATGCCATTAGCAACTGATCAAGGGGGGGGGGAAGCAATAGAAGATTAGTCAGGGAAATTGGGGCAAATTATAAAACAAATAAAATGCTTTCTAATATAATCTAGGTAATTTAATTATGAAGGCATCATAATTTTAATTGTTTCAATGTGAAAAATGCCTAATTTGGGGCCATTATTAAACATTAGGAAAATTTAGACAAATGGTTTTTTTTAATTATGAGTTCCCACTCTAATGAGTCTCATTCCATATAATTAAAAACGATTTGTCAGTTTGTTAATTTGTTGTTGCTTTTGTTTTGCCTGTACCTTATCATCCGCGGGCATTCCCCGGAGGGCATTTACCAATTCAATGGAATTTCTTCGTGCGACAATTTTCGATTTATTTTGAACAACAGAATTTTTGTGATTGGACATTTGGTGAAATGATGGAGAAGAAGCAATGGATTTTGAAGCTTTATTTGGCATTACAAATTGTGCCAAGTGATAACGGACGGAGTCAATGTGCGGCATTAATTGGTCAACAATGATGGCACAATGCAAATCGAAGAATTCGCTGACTTTGGCACATTTTGAAGGGGACATTTAAGGGGGGATGAATGGATGGGGAAGATGAAGATCGACGAGAAAAGGGCACACTCGCCCAATTTGAATGAGCAGCACAACAAATTTGGGGCGGCCGGGGAACGGCGACCAAAAATTGATTTTCGCCGAATGGCGGCGCCCCGCGCGGCGACGAGCGACCGAATGAATGGACGGGGGGAGGGGGGGGGGGGGGGGGAAGAGCATATTTTGGCAGGGGACAATAAATGGACGAATGACCCCCAGCGGATAAAGCACAAAACAGTGGTTGACCAAGAAGACGGACGAATGATCGAAGCGAACACCTGCTGCTGATTGGGAATGATGTCCAAAGTGACGGAGGAGACAAATGACAAAACCACAGATGGAAGGAAGGAGGGGTCAAAAGAGGGAGGCGAGAAAGAGGCGAAAGTGAGACAGACGGAGATGAGAGTGGGGCGAGAGTGAGACGAGAAAGAGACGAGAAAGAGACGAGAGTGGGGCGAGAGTGAGACGAGAAAGAGACGAGAGTGGGGCGAGAGTGAGACGAGAAAGAGACGAGAGTGGGGCGAGAGTGAGACGAGAAAGAGACGAGAGTGGGGCGAGAGTGAGACGAGAAAGAGACGAGAGTGGGGCGAGAATGAGATGAGAAAGAGATATGAAAGAAACGAGAGTGGGGCGAGAATGAGATGAGAAAGAGATATGAAAGAAACGAGAGTGGGGCGAGAATGAGATGAGAAAAAAATGGGAGTGAGGCGATAAAGAGACGTTAATGAGACGAGAGTGGGGCGAGAAAGAGAAGAGAGTGAGACGAGAGTGGGGCGAGATATTTGTTCGTTAATTTTTTGATCATCCGTATATTGTCACTTAATCAACGATACATTTTTATTCTGTTGGTCCCATCTTTTTTTGCTGATGGCTTATTTTTTTGCGAAAAAATTAATTAATTAAATAAAATGGCATTGGCACCGATAAAAAAAAACACCTGCTTTGGCGTGCTTCACACACTGTGCTTTGCCGTCCAAATTGAAAAAGACACCTGTTCTTACAACCTTTTATTATTGCCTTTTTGAAACTGTGCCATCGCCGCTTTTCCTTTGCTGCACTTTTCTCTGTTCGCTTTTCCTCCTCAAATTAATTTCAATTTCAATTTAATTTTTTTTTTCATTTTTGCTCCATTAAAAATAAAACGACGTTTTAGCGGTGTGTTTTCACCCCGACAAAGTCCGAAAAAGCAATTGGTCAGCCTTTTTATTCTGGGCATTGTCCACTGTTTAATGGTCAGTTTTAATTTAAATTTGCGTTTTGTTCACCACAAATAGCGTCATCCTTTTCCCATTTGTTGTATTTTTCTTTATTGCCAATAAAAATACCACTAATTGGGTCAGTGAAAATATTAATTGCCTTTCCTTTATGCCAATGTTTCTTACATGCATTCGGTTCCTTTATTTGTTTAAACTTTGCTATTTACTTTACTTTATTTGTGTATTTAATGCTTTGCTGGGATTAATTTTTCTCAGATTTTAATTAAAATTTTCAAAGGATCTTCCCCCCCCCCCCCTCCCCCCCCCCTTACGTCCCCCGTGCCCATTCATCCCCCTGGGGTGTTCGATTTCCCCCCTCCCTTGGCACATTTGCATATCGACGCGAGTTCGTCCGTTGCATTGCTTCATCCCCCTCGCCCCGGCTTTATCTTCCCCTCATCACCATTCATTCATTCTTTCTTTCTTCATCCATTCATCCACCCATTCTTTTGGGTTTTTCTGCTGGCGGTGGTGGCGAAGCAAAAGCAAATTTCCCTTTCCTTTCGCTTTTCCCTCCGGCGGCTGAGCAAATAAGTGCCGAGCGGCAGAAGGGCGTCAATGGTATGGGCCCACACTTTGGGCAGGAGAGAGGTGAAATTGGACGATAATGAACAGAGTGACGGGGGGGGGGCGAAGGATTCGTTGGCATTGCCCCCCCCCTATCTCTCCCCCCCCCAATCTCTCCCCCCCCCTATCTCTTCCCCCCCCCCCCCTATCTCTCCCCCGCCCCCCCAATCTCTCCCCCCCCCCCCCCCTATCTCTCCCCCCCCCCCCCCCCCCTATCTCTCCCCCCTCTCCTCCCCCTCCCCCCGCCACTTTTCGTCGCCCATTGTTCGTTCGGCTCAATTGGCTTTAATCGCAAAAAGTTTACCAAAATGCTTCATCAAAAATGATGTGTGAGATTATCATTTACCCGAGAAATTAATTCCCATTTTTATTTGCAATTCAAATATTTGTCTCTTTAAATTAAACAATTCTTTTAAATTTCTTACCTTTTTTTCTCGGAGTGAATTGTTGACTTTTTCTCCCCCCCCCCCTTTTTTTCTTAGCCACTTCACTCTTTCTTCCATCTCTCTCACCTTCTTCACTAAATCTTTTAACACTTTTTGATAGCATATACTTTTGGCCATGAAAAATACTGAACAATTCCATCACCTTTTCTCAAGTGTTTTGCAAATAATCCATTCCTTTCTTCCCTTCCCTATGCTTTTTCTTTTCCCTATGCTTTTCCTCTTTTCCTCTTCCTTTGCTTTTCTTCTTCCCTATGGTTTTTCTTTTCCCTATGCTTTTTCTTTTCCCTATGCTTTTCCTCTTTTCCTCTTCCCTATGCTTTTCTTCTTCCGTTGCTTTTCCTCCCCTCTATGATTTTTCCTTTCTTTTCCCCTCCCCCTCCCAATCGTCCGCTGTTCTCTCCTTCCACTTGTCTTCACTTCTACTTAATCCTCTACCCATCCTCATCATCCCATTCATCCACCCCCCTCCCCCTCCCCTCTTTGCTCTCTCTCTTTATCCGCTTCACTTTCTTTCTCAAATTTCAAATTCCCCCTCCCCCACCCCCTCTCTCTCTCCGCCCTCTCAATAATCTTTTATCTTTCCCTCTCCCCCTCGTCAACTGTCCCCAATTTTTTTTGTTGTTTCGACCTTTCCAATGCAATTTTAACTTCAATTTTGCCCTTATCATCATAAATCCACCCACCCCCATTTATGCAAAAAATGCAAATTTTATTCTCAATTCCTTTTTTTTTTTGCTATTTGTTTAATTGTGCCTCATAAAAGTAAAAATTTTAAAAACCGCCGGCCTTTTCCATCAATCAAAGCGAGAACAAACTTCTGACAATGACTTAATTTTTGGTATTTTCATTTTTGGAATATTATCCCCATAATGACTAATAATACTTTATTAAGAATTCATTTTTATTTATTTTACTTATTTATTTTTTCTCACTTTTTATTTTCATTTTCCCATTTTCTTCGTTTTTTGGCCATGCGTCATCATCAAAATTCCCTCTTTATGGCACTCGAGGGGACAATGAGTGCCGATGATATCGTTGGCAAATTTGGCATTTGATGGACAGAATAGGGAATTGGGATGAATCGAGGCCATTACCAATTCAATGCCATCCTTTCACTCATTCGTTTGGCCATTCAATGCGCTTTAAATCCTCCAAATTGGCTTCATCCCAAAATGACAACTAAAGCGAACGGAGTAATGAGCTTACAATTAGCCATTTTTGAGGGACCCATTTTCGGTTTTGTGGGAATTTATGCGTATTAATGAGAGAATGAGTGAGATAAAGAGATTGGGGGGAAATGGAAAACATTTCTTACTTTAAATTTTTTAATTAATTTAAAACCTAGCAATAATTCTTTTTTCATAATTGTTCAATTTTTATTGTAGCCAATTAAAATCTAATTAATTAATTGATATTTGTAACACTCATTGATTTTTTTAATTTATCATATACAAAAACCACAATTGTTCCGCAATTATAACGCCGATATCCGCGCCAAAAATGGTCAAAGATTCCCAAAAAGGGGAATTTTTGAGTTTTCATTGTTCCTACAAAAAAATATCCTTCCAAATGATACAAATTAACTGACAATGATTTCCCCTCATTGTCCGTTCTCCCCCCCCCCCCCCCCCCCCCGGTCTCTCCGAATTTTATCCGAATTTAAGCAAAAAGCAAATCGCTGCTGCTGAAGATAAATGTACTATTAGTAGGACGAGTGAATGAATGATTGTGGAATGATTATAAAGTTAAAAGATGATAAGAAGGGATTTGTGGGCAAAAAAAGACGATGGATGAGGGGGGAGGGGGGGGGGGGAGCTAAGGCATGCGGCCAAGCCGAAGAAACGGCGGCTGTTCCCCCCTCCCCCCCCCCACCGGGGGAGGGCGCCGCAATTCCAATTGTTCACACAAAGTCAGTCAATCCCGGGATCCGAAAATTTGGCCATTCTCTCATGCCTGCCCACCCATCCATTCATCCGTTTGATAAAACGATGTCGGAAGGAGGGCGGGGGGGGGGAGGGGAAGAGGGGAAGAGGAAGTTGCTCATAGCCCTAATGATGATGAGACGAAGGGGGAGAGAAGGGAGAGCTGATCGAACCCATCGACTGATCAACAAATCAACACATTCATTCCTCATTCATTCATCCCCCGGCCATTGACTCCTCTCAAAATGTGTGTCCGTCCGTTCATTCACTCATTCATCCGCTCGACCCCATCATCAGCAGCAGGTCGAGCTCATCGACACGACACGCTTCTCTGTGCCCACATTTATTTATCCCCCGGAGGACATATCGTTTTAACATTCGTTCACCGTTTAATCCCTCGTCCATTATCCGTGTGGGATATCCGATCTCGAATTGAATAGTAAAAGTTTCAATTCTCGGCTGTTCGCTAGTTCAAAAATCGCATTTAACTCACAAAACGGGCAAAAGACTCCCTAAGAATTATGTTTACATTTTTGTTAAACTGTCTCCTTTTTTAACTGAAAATGCCAACTAAATCGAGAGCACGGCACTGCTTTTTGTAAGTCGTCTCCAGACGTGGCAAAAACGGCACAAAAAGTGAAAAAAGTTATCTCTCCCGCCCCTCTCCTACTTTATCCCCACTGTTCTCCCTTAGTTTTCCATTCATTCTCTGTTTTGCGTTCCTCTGTCCACCTAAAAAGTGTGCCATGCCACGATTGGCATTGCCAATTTCATTGCCCCGTCGTCCGACTGGGAAAAAACTTTTATGGCACATTTGGGCATCAGCAGTTGGGGGGATGGCAGGGAGAAATTGCAGGAGAGCTCACAGCGTGGGAAGAATTGGACGGGAGGGGGCGGGGGACGGGGGGAAGTTCTGATGAAAAGCATCCGAATTGGCATTTCCGCATTCTCTGACTGACGCCCCCCCCCGGCATTTGCCACGACGGATGTTGCCTTCACTTCGCTTCACTTCAATTCACTTCACTTCACTTCACTCACTTCACACTTCGGTGTTCCAGCTGTCCCCTCCCCCCGCCCATTTAATCCCCCGCCGTTTTACGATGGGACGGCAAAATTTGCCGGAGGGGGCGGCGGGACAAATGCAGCAGAGGATGAATAAAAGTGTGAGGAATGGCACGACGAATCAAATTATAAACATTGCCCATCCCCACCCAAAAAATGTGGCACAACGCAACGCCACGGCGGAATTGCCCTCCTCGCCCCCGCCCACCGCCCCACGGCCGCGTCGGTTGGCCATTTTCACCTTCAAAAAGGGATTTAAAAATGGTTTTTTAAAAGTCCCATTTTTTCTTACAATAGTTGAAGTGATATTATTGTTTTATTATGCTTTGGAAGGAATTCATTCATTGTCATTATTTGGTGATGGGAAAAGTGGGAAAATGAAAATTGAGCAAAAAAATAAATGAAATTAAAAGACATTTTAGAGGGATAAAGCAAAGCCGAAATATGCCCAACGGGGAGAAACAAACGGAGACAGGCGGCACAAATGGAGAAAATGTATTTGTATCTGCAGGAGCAGCTTCTCTCCCTCCCCCATCATCCCAATCCATTCTTTTCCCCCGAGGGTGTGCCACCCGCCACCCCCCTCAAAAAAAAACATAAATCCGCTTCTTCCTCACGCGAGCAATTATTATCCATTCCACCCGGCCGGGGTCGGCACTGCCAAAAGTTGGGCCCATTTTTGCTCCCCTTTTGTGCTGCCCACAAGTAAAAAGTGGGGAAGGTGAAAAAATTTGGCTACATCAGCTGGGGACACAGTTTGGCACATTCTCCGAATTCGAAATGCCAAATCGCAATTTCCCTTTTTTTATCCGATGCCTTTCCCCATTTTCTCATTTCACCTGCTTCTGCGCTTTTGCTCTGCTTTTCCCCCGTTTTCTCCGCTTCCATTTTCGTTTCGTTTCCTTTCGTTGAAACCCTTTCGTCCATTTTCCCTTAATTACCTCCCTTTTTCTCCCATTTTATCCCATTTTTATTCTCTTAATTTGCTTTTACATCTGTCATATTCACTTTTCACCTGCTGATGTTGCCATTTTCTTATCCAAATCTGGCACATTACCATTTCCCTTTATCAGAACAATCGCCGCTCGCTTTTCCAAGGCTTCTCCTCATTTTCTTCCAATGACATCATTAACGTTCACACCTCCCAGCATCAATTTCCATTTTTATCCTTCCTCTACCTCATGGCACCGATTCTTCCGCCACATGTGCCAATGCCATTGACACACATCTCTCCCTCGTTTCCCTCCTTTTCCTCCTCTTCTTCCACCTCTTCTGGTTCCACTTTCTTTTAAATTTTATTCGTTTTCGTTATTCCTCCCTTCTCTCTCTTTCTCTCTCTCTCTCTCTCTCTCTCTCTCTCTCTCTCTCTCTCTCTCTCTGTCACTCTCTCTTTTTACCATGCTCCTTCCCTCCCCCCTCTCCTCTCAATCCATTCATTCACAGTTCAATGCACTAAGTCCTTCTCCCTCCCGCCCTGTCCCACCTCCCCGAAATGCAATAAGAAAGTCGGCACCGACTCCAAAAAAGTCTCTGTCCTCCAATACGTCCCCTCCCCCTTCTGTCCCGACCCGTCCAATGCCGTCGTCCCAAAAAAGTGTCCACTTTTTGTTCTTCGCTTCCGCAATGAATAATGCCGTCGTCCTCCTCGGTGTGCCGGTCCGTCGTCCGTCCGTCTTCGTGGCCCGCAATTCCGGCACACAAATCCCCATGGCGCTTCTAATTAATCGCGTCCCCCGCCCTTCCCGGCTCCCGCCCCCCTTCCGCTGGACCACCCAAAAAAACGCATCCCCCGCCGGGAATTCGGCGCCAGGAATGGACGGGCAAATTTTCTCCTTTTTTATGGCAAATGATGATTATTTGCTGCCCCTGCCCACCAGCAGAGCGAACTTTCCATTCAAATTTCCGTCCCGGAAATTTGGTGGCGGTGGCACAGCGGGGGGCCAAAACAACGCAACCGACGAACGATAACAATGCCATGCCCCCCGGGGGGTGCACTTTTGTGTGTTCATTTAGTGCCGTAACTTTTCCCCTGAAAATTAAAAAAAGTCGTCGGAATAAGCCCACAGGGCACCCAATAAAAGGCCAGTGAATGGTTCCGTCGTGCCATAACCAAACTTTGCCTTTCCCGAAGAGTCAGTGCCCTTTTGGCATGGCATTTCTTCGCATTCAAACGGTGCTTTCGGAATAGACAGTTTTTTGGATAATAAATTCTTTTTTTACGGGCAAATTTAACCAATTAGGTCTCATTTAAAGTTTCTAAGCGACTGGATAATTTATTACACTCAAAAATAAAATTATTGAATTTGCTCAATAAGAAAGTCGACCAAAATACTTGGCTATTGCTCCATTTTTCCTTTTTCCGATTTCCGTGGGCATTACTATAAAAGTTTTGTTCCCATCGCTTTTCATTTTTTGATTACCATTAATTTGTTGTAAGCTAAAAATAATGAGAAAGCAGCAAATTCTCACATAAATTTAATTTTTATTTATTTTATTTTTATGCCAAAAATAACAGCAAATTCATATGTTTTACACATTTGTTTTTCCACAACAAAAAGCAAATGCCTTAAATTTTTCTCTTCGGGTATTAAGAAGATTTAGCTTTTCAAATTAATGTTCTAATTAGGAATCATTAGCTAAACCATCAATCAAAAGTGAAGGAAGTTAAATGCGCGTAAGCCTAACCTCTTCTCCCTTTTGATTCTAAATTTGGGTGCCCCCGGGGGTGGGGGGGGGGCGACTGCCCATTTGCCACCCACTCACTCACTTCGGCATTCCCTTTTATTGGCTTCCCCTGCCGCTCTTTACCCGTCGTGTCCCCCCCCCCCCTTTATGTGCTTCTGCTGCTCTGTCCCCCCCCCCCCCTGTGGCAATATGCCATCGTTCGTCGCCCCCCCCCCCCCAATTGCCCCGAGAGGACAAAGTGGCTAATGTGTTGTACTACTAGTAGTTGTAGTATGCGGCACACCCACCAAAGGCACACTTTTATGACGCCGCCTTCACCCCCCCCCCCCCTCCTTTCGACACCCCGCGCCCCTCCGGCGACCGCGGAATGTGCCGGCACCCGCTCTCCTCTCCTCCTAATTTTTGCCGTGCTGCTGCTGCTGCTTGTGCTGATTGATGTTGCGCTCGCTGCTGTCGCGAGAGGTGGCCAGCGGAGCAGCGGTTGTGCCGCCTCCCCCCGCGCCCGCCGGTGTTCGCTGTCCGCGTCGCCTCCCACCCCCTCCCCTCGCCCAATCCGTGCCCACGCGCCCGCTTTGGCCGCTGCTGCGGTCGGTGACGCGGCGGCGGCTGCTTCGGTCGAAGAACTTTATTGCCGCCCTACTTTACCTCGGCTGCCCCCCGCCCCAGTCCGCTTCTTCCTCTGCTTCTCCCCCTGCTTTGTGTTCACACCCACCACTTTCCCCCCCCCCCCCCCCCCCCTCGGCCGTTGTGCCCGTGCTTTGTGGTGACACATTGCGCACAAATCAATAAAAAATCTCTCCTTTTTTATTGTTGCCAAATTGCTTCTTTTTTCTTTCGTTCTTTTGGCTGAACTTCGTTCCATTTCCATGCACAAATTCTTCCTGCTTTCCTTTTTTGCGCTTCTTCTCTTTCAATTGCCAATTTCGCCTTTTAAGTTCGGTCTTTCACCTTTTCCTGTCAGTCCCAATTTGCTCTCTCTGTGAACAAAATGCGCATTTCCCTCAAGTGATGCTTTCGAGACTGACCCTTTTCCGCGAGACTCGAGACCGACCGAAACTCTCGAGCTTCTCAACTTTCTCCGCTGCCAATTGGCATTTTTCATTTTCTTTTTCATATTCTTGCGCTGCTGCTGATGAGTGCCAATGCACTTACTCATGCGCTTATGCCTTTGAAATGTGGCATTAATCTCCCCCCGCCCCTCCGTTCCCTCCCCTCCCCCTTCCCCCAGTGCCCTCTAACACACCCATCCATGCCAATTTAGTCGTCGTGCTGTACTTTGGCACAGCATTTCAACGGGAATTAGTCTTGGCAAAGTGCAACATCATCCGCTTGTCTGTCTGTCCCTCTTCTGTCTGTGCGTGACCCATCTTCCGCAGCTTTAGGTGAAAAAGCGCATCGAATCGATTGAGCAGCAAAAGCACAGAGAATGGCCAAACCGAAGCGAAGCGGCGGCAACGGCACGCGGAGATGAGAGCGGCAGAAGCAGCGGAAGAAGAAGAAGCGCATCATCAGCGGCACAAATTATTGGCACTGCTTTTTGTATTGTTATTCTCTTTGTTATTATTATGTCCGTCGATTGGGACGTCGGCGCCATTGGCAGCGGAATAAACGGCACGACGGACACCCCACCAGGCAGAGGGGGCGGTGGCGGAGCCGAGCGGATGGGCGACGAAGGCGGCGTTGGGGGAGTGCTTTTTGTGCTCGAGGTGAACAAAAAATTTTATTAAATAGCGAGAAATAAGTTTAATTAGTTTTTCAATAATTGTTTCAATTAATTTGTCTCTCTCCAATTTTCCGATACCGAAAAATGACCTTTATCCAAAAAACTCAAAATTTCCCTCACATCGCAAACTAAGAATAGTGATGAGATTCTCGATCAGTTGCGAATCCTTTGATTGAAAAGTCCCAATTCCCAGGCTTACTCCCCCGTGTCGTTGTCCCAAACGCTGTCCCCCGCCTCCTCCCCATCCGTTTTTGCCACGGCATCGCCTCGTCTGCCTATTGTGAGCTATGAGCACGACAATGTCGGCATTGGCATTAGCAGCAACATTTTCTTCGACCATTCCGAGCCGCTCGGTTTGGCACCGAGCGTGGCCATTGGCATTCTGCTTCTGTTGCTGATCATCTTTTGTGTGATCGGCAATTTGTGAGTTTAATTTTCCAAGGGAATTTATTGTTGTCGCAATTTAATTGCTTAAGAAATTTCAATTAAGACAAATTAAGTAATAGCGCTAAAACGATTCACGCTTCGGTCATTTTTGGTCTTTTTGTGCGTGTTGTTTCACTTGTATTTTGGGGATTTCTTTTGAAAATTCAAATTTATTCTAATATTTTTTAATTGTAATACTCAAAATATGCTTTTCCCCTTTTTGGCCATTTCTCGTCCATTAATGCCATGCTTCTTGGCAATTGCATTAGTTAATTTGGTAATATTCGGCTCTAAAATATCTCAGATTTGTGATCACTGCCATCCTAATTGAGCGCGATTTGCGCTGCCGCCCTCAATATTATTTGGTCTTCTCATTAGCAGTGGCCGATTTAATGGTAATTTGAAAGGGCACTTACATTCATTCATTAAATTACATCATTTAAAAAGCCATACTTGTTGTCAGGTTGGTCTGATCGTCACTCCGCTGGGCGCTCTGAGTACATTGAGACAATCGTGGGAATTGGGGGTAAGCCAATTAATTAATTATCCAATTAATTAGTGCAATACTCGAGAGTCTTGCGGAATTGTCCATTCATTTCCTGTACCTTTTAAGGTTACTCTGTGTGACTTTTGGATAAGTGTCGACGGTAATCCTTCCCCTTTCGTATTTGTTCTTCTACCGTATTCTTTCAGTGCTCGTCTGTACTTCGTCCATTCTCCATTTGGTGGCCATTGCACTTGACAGGTGCCGGGGGATGCCACTTTTTTTTGCCAATTTTTCTCCAATTATTTTGGCATTTTGCCGCACATTTCGTCCCATTTTCTGTCACATTTTTATTCAAAAAATTTCTGCCTTTCCTTTATTATTCAAATTTTTAATTTTAGTCTTTATCCCTTTTAATAAATAATAAATATTCAGATATTGGTCCGTCACCAACATATCCTACTCAAATGTATAATTAAATTATTTATTTATTAAATACGGTATTTAAAAATTGAAGCAAAAGTAAACCCCGCCGAGGGGTTTTTAATTTCAATTTTTTTTTTCAAAAATCAAAATGCATAGATTTTTCCGAAGAAAAAACTCAGATTCATCTCGAGACCAAATCTCGAAGATAATTTATTTGCCTTTTGCTTCAGAATCGAACACCGCGACGCATTTTTTCAATGCTAATGGTCATTTGGGTACTTTCACTGCTCATTTCCTTGGCACCTCAATTTGGCTTAAAGGATGGTGAGTGGGAAAAACTAATGGAAACATAATTAAATTAAATTAATTAAATTAAATTAAAATTTTAATTAATTAATTTTATATAAATGTTTTTAATTAAATAACTTTTATATTGGTAATGAAAATAACTTTTACAGAGAATTTTGTGACACGAGTTCGGGAGCAGCAAGTGTGTTTGATTTCGCAGGACATTGCCTATCAAGTAATCATTAATTAATTAATTAATTAATAGTTAATTAATTAATTTGCTAATGACCCTTCCAAATTGTTCCATTGCTAAGGTTTTCTCCACTTCGACCGCCTTTTACATTCCGTTGTTTGCCATTATG
Organism: Heterodera schachtii; assembly: GCA_023374025.1. Lineage (NCBI taxonomy): Eukaryota > Metazoa > Nematoda > Chromadorea > Rhabditida > Heteroderidae > Heterodera > Heterodera schachtii. Next base: position 842,435 of record SIJG01000036.1, on the reverse strand, counting down.
CTCATTTACTACAAAATTATGCGAGCGGCCAAAAAACGCTTTCGGCGCGAAAGGGACAGAAGGACGGTGAACAGAACGGTGGTGGAGACAGTGCCACCAAAGGCCAGCAAAATGCTAATTGCACAACAACACGTGGGTGATGGTTAAAGAATGCCGAAACCCAAAATTTGAAAATTGAAATTCCATTTAATCCCCACCGATGTGGCACATTTGGCACGACAAATTGGACCGGCATTTTTACACATGCTTATTTGTTAGTGCATTTTGGGCCAGGGAATTCGGACTTACCAAATCGGGTACCGGATATTGGAGTCGGTACCCGGGTATGGACTCGGTAGGGTACCTGGGACCGTATAACCCTATTAATTAAGCATTAGCCCGTTTTTTGTACAGTAAAACGCTATTTTAAAGGGGCAACTGCAGAAGAGAAGGTTTTAGAATTTACTCAAAACATTTTTTGTTTTATCATTTAAAGTTAAACTTTCCTTGAAAATTCAACCGATTAACCAAATTTTGTACAAAAATTTACAAAGTTTGAAAAGATCAGAAAATGGGCCCAGTTTTATTTGCTCTCTTTTCCAGCCGATTAAAAAATCACTTCCATATTTTTAGTAGAAAAGATAAAAATTAAATTCGTCGTACAATAAAATGGTCGGTCTTTCCCACGCTTTGCATTTTCCCCTCCGCCGTTTCAGTCTCCGCTGAACCGCCACTCTCAGCCCAATGGTTCCACCAGCAACAACAACAACAACAACTACAGTAACAGCCACAGTAACAACATGTTGGGCGCGAAATTAAAAGTGAAGGTTTGTTCAATTTGAGTATTTTATTCGCATTTGCATTTTAATTATTTAAATAATTATTTTTTATTTTGATTTTTAAATTTTTGAGCATTTTTTTAGCTAAAATTGGAAAATGCGCGGCAGCACCAACGGCTGAGTAACGCAAATTCGGAGAATGACGAGGAGACAAAAGTCAGTTGCATTTGACTGCTTCGGAAACGCCGAATTGTTGCAAAGATGGCGAAATGGTGGCGGAGGTACAGTATGAATACTTAATTAATTAATTAATTATTTATAAATGTTTTTAAGACGGCGTTCACCGATGGGTCGTCAATTGACTCCGATAGGAAACGTAAGTCGTCAAACTTTCGGTCTGAACTTAATTTTAAATTGCATATACAGTCAGGGTCATACAGCAGAACTGTTAAGAAATATAATTTTAAGTTTGTCATAATTATTTTTCTCATTTCTCTTACTTCCAAAATGCACAATTTGAGCAACAGCCTTCCATGCGTTTTAGTGCTTTTTTTAGAAGTTTCCCAACCCCCTAGGAATTTTTTGAAAAAACTTTGCAGATTTTGTTTTATTTTTGGGTGACCACAGATTATCATTAATAAGTGATCTGATCAATTTGGTGCAAAAGACTTTTTTGATCAACTTAAAAAGTTAATTTAGAGCTTTTTCAGAGTTTTTACCCATAGAATATTAATTTTTGATGCTAAACTTGTGACCAAACATCAGTTTTTATTTTTAATTATTAGCTTAATTGAGCAATTAGAAGCTCCTTAAAATGATACAAAAATACCGAAATAACATTTACTCGGCCATTATCAATAATCCTAAATATGTCCATCCTCAATAATGCTAAATATTTAAAATTAGTTGCATCTATATGACCATTACTGTAACTTTAGTTACGGTATAATGTCTCATATTTCTTCCCTCAGGCAAAGCTCGTTCGGCCTCGCATCAGCTGTTGGCATTCCCGCGCCCTGCACTGAAATGTGCCGTCAAAAAGAAGCGCGGGCCGCGCGAAACCGTTGAAATGGGACGCGAGCGGAAGGCGTGGCGCACGTTGGCCATCATTACGGTATCCATTTTTTAGATACTGTAACGCGCGTGTCAATGAAATATAATCGACTAAAAAGTGATTTGGTAGTAATTTGTGTGGTGGAATTTATTTGTTTTAATAGATTTCATTTATTTATTTTCTTTTTGTCCCTTAGGGCTCTTTCATCGCCTGTTGGATGCCCTTTTTTGTGCTCTCTTTGTATCGGTAAAAATTATAAAAAATGGAATTTCGTCACTTTATTTAACCAATTTTATATTTTTACTTTTTACATTCTCACGCTTTTAAGGCCAATTTGCATTAATTTGACGCACAAAGACAAATGCGAAAGCATTCCGCCGCTAATGGAGCAAATTTTTAATTGGCTAGGTGAGCAGAAAAAAAAACAATAATAGATAAATTACAAAAACAAAAACACCAAATTTGCTGAAAAGTCTGCTAAATAGGCAAATGGTAACCACTAAATTATTATTTATTTATTAAATTTAAATATTTAATTTTCAAAATATTATTTCTTGGAGTAATTAATGCCCATGGGCTCTTTTTTTAACCACCCACCAAATGGGCTTCATAAAATAAACACTTTCATTCTCCCAAAAAGGTTACTTGAACTCTGCATTGAACCCGATCATCTACACAATTTTCTCGCTGGATTTTCGTAATAATTTAATTTTAATATTTTCAAATATAAAATTAATATTGCTTATTTTAGGGTTGGCCTTCGAGCGCATTTTGCGTCGAATTTTCTGCAGGTCGCGTTGCTTTTGAACTCGCGCGCAGAGTATAAAAATGTTCTCACAAAAACTGTCCCTTTTTTATTATTTTGCATTTTGAAGAAGAAGCGGGTCCATCCATTTCTATTATAATATTATATTCAAATTGATAAATCAGATAAAATAAATAAATGATTTTGAGACACGGAGTAATCTTTCACTTTTTCTTTTTTATTAAAGAATTTGCATTTGTAGAATTTCACTTGTTTATTTGGAGAGAGAGCGATCGGCTGGGATAAGAACAGCTACAATTTCCACTACGTATTTAATAATACTTTTTCAAACAATGTTCAAAATGATGTTTAACTTGCATAAATATGGAATTTTTAAACTACCGGGCTCGAGCTTACAGAAATTGACCGGCCCGGCTCAGAAAAGCGGCCGAGGTCTGCTGATCCCGTTTTGGACAGAACACCCGACCGGTCCGGCTTCTGACATCCATTTCGACTTATTTCGAACCCAAAAAATAAATTTCAAATTTTCAAAAATGCTAATTTTGCTCCAAAATCAGCCAAAATACACAAAATAGTGTAAAGTATTTTCAGCTTTTTATATTTCTAATATCAGTGCATTAGAAGAAACGCTGAAAAATTTACACGAAATTAGAATTGAATAAATTTTTTGAAATAACGTATCTTTGGGCAAGTAAATATGGGAGACGGTCAATCAAAATTTGTGAACACAAATGTTGAATCTATGTGAATTTTCAAAACAGCAATTTGGAAACAAAATGAACACTTATGACTAGGGCTTCCATTTTTAGGCACAAAAAATCGCGAAATAGGCACCTAAAAAGGCAGAAAAAAATCGCAAAATAGGCATTAAATAGGCACAAAAATCCTCGAATAGGCACTAAAATAGGCAAATAAAATTTTCTTATTAGCGCTTTTTAGGATGAAATCGCATAAAAACTTAACTAAAACACTTAATTTTACTTATATTTCAATTGTTTAAAGTTTTTTTCGAATAAAGACAATTTTTAAGCCAAAAATTTTACCAAGAAAAAATAATTAAATTTTGGGGGTCAATATTTGTGAAATTCTTTTTCAATTCTTAGGGGTGTATTTTCTCAATTTTTTTCAGGTCGATTCTTAGGGGTGTATTTTTCATTTTTATTGCATTTTTGTTAGGGTTTTTTCCGAAAATCCTGAAAAAGGCGCCAAAAATGGCGAAATAGGCACAATAATAGGCATTTAGGCATTAAGCACAAAAGTCCAAAATAGGCAAAAATAGGCATTATAAAAGTCATCGTAGACACCCCAAACCAAGCGGAAAATGCGTTTTTCGTGCTTATCTATGCGTATTAAGTGCGCAAAAATTTTAGGCATTTGCCTAAAAATGGAAGCCCTACTTATGACTAGGGTTATAAATTATATGGACAAAAAAAGCCCGAAATATGGACAAAAAAGCTTAAATGGTCAAATATGGACCAAAATATGGACTAAAAACTGACAAAATATATCTTTAAACCCTAAAAAATTCCGAAAAATGTATTTATATTCAATATTTGCTTAAACAAACTTAAAATACGCTAAAAAAAAACTGCCAGAAAATGGATTTAACATTAAAAAATGCCAATTTGTATTAAATTCTTGCTTCACAATTGCAAACCAAATACATCTCAAAAATTTTGGATAATAATCTCATTCTAATGTCAACGAAAATTTTTGGAAGCGAACAATATACATAAAAAAAATTTCCAAAATTTCGAAACAATTCTCTTTTTTAGGAGTGATTTTTAAAAAATTTCTTAAAAGTGATATTTAGGGGTGTAATTTTCGCATTTTTTGCATTTTTCTTGTGATAATTTGCCAAAAAAGGCCAAAATATGGACTAAAAACGCAAAAATGGCGAAATATGGATTTATACCCAAAAACCCCCAAAATATGGATTTATATGGACTAAAAACTTTCATCAAACCAAAAAATTTTAACGCAGAAATGCTATTTTTGAGCCCCTTTCTTGATAGCATATGCGCAGAAAAAATATGTTAATCCATATAATTTATAACCCTACTTATGACTAGGAAGAGGATTTTTAGGTAATTCTTGATCTTCAATTTAACGCCCTATTCGAATTCCCTATTTTAGATATTTCGATCCTAAAAACCCCTATTTTTGATTTTTGCCCCCTATAATAATTTGGCCCATATTTTGGTGTTTGCTCCTATTTTTACACACATTTCAAGAATTTTGAGGTTTTGGCCATATATTTTTTGCAAGCCAATGAATTTTTTTTAATTTTGCGGGCTAATAGTTGAAACTTGAGTTAACGAAAAATACCAAAATTATTATTTTGTTTGATAATGACAAAAGTTATTACTAGAGCCCGGACTTTTAGGCACGAAAATTTCTTAATAGGCACCTAAAATAGGCACGAAAAATGTGAAAAAAGGCATAAAAAAGAGTCAAAAACCAGCATATTATTAAAGCGCAATATAAAGCCTAATTTGCATATATTGCTAGAGACTGGATGGGGTCGGGATCCCGCCAGGAGTTTCCAAGGTCTCGGTCCTAGCTTTTTTTTTTGTAAAAAGGACCGGGATTGAGATCCAGACAAATCCGTATTGAATCCCGGTAAGCCGACTTTCAATTTGAGCATTTTGGAGTGAAACTATTTAAAGATTTAATCCAAAAATGGGCCGATCAGGCGCCGCCGGGGATTTTTGGTGGACTTTTGCCTAATTCGTGAAGGGATTTTGCACAAAAAACAAGCAAAATTCAAAATGCCAAAATATTTAGCAGATAAAAAGTTAAAGAATTTTCGTAAATATTTTGTTGCGAACGTTTAAATATTTTTAAAATTTATTGATAATGACATTAAAATGAAACATTTTCGGTTAAAAAGGAGGTTTTTCATGCATTTCTCATCAAAATAAAGCTGCCGAATAAATATATAAAATATATAAATCCGCACTCTAATCATGGGTTCGTTCCCATTTGCGTTCGTTACTTATTAAAATTTATTTATTTTCTATATAAATATTTTCCAAATAAAGAAAAAGCCTAAAAATTGAATTTTAAGACAAAATCTCTGTTCTATTACCAAAGGATTTTCATCATGTTAGAGAAAAAGCTTTGACCCAGAAAATAATAAAATCGTTTTATATCATAATCTCAGAATCGAGATTTATAATTTTGAAAATTAAAAAATTGGCTGAACAAAAATTCACTTTTCACCTTTTGTCCTCACTTTTTATTTCCGATTTGGCCAACCGCTGTGGACAAACCATCCCCAAATTTTTAGAATATTAATTGACTCAAAATTAGAGGCAAAAATTTATATGGAGAATACCGAAAAATGATTTTTAAAATTTAATAAGAGAATTCGATTTTTAAGTGTAAAATCTCGGTCTTGGGTTTTTCTATTCTCGGAAAATATCACTTCTCTCTCATATTACAATTCGACTTGTGCTGAGCATCGCCCAACGAACGAATGGTCCTTTCGTCTCTCTCTTCGACTAAAGCCCCTTCACAGGCGTTTGAATTGGCGCCCTACCGTAACCCTTAGTGATGCTCAGCCTCTCTCAATGTCTGTCACTTCCTCCATCACTCATCACAAGACACGCCCCCTTCGCCGTGCTCACTCGCCCACTTTCGCTACGTCTGCCCACCGCATAAAGCGCACTTCCTCTCTGCTCTCTGTCCTCGTGGTGGCCATTGTTTTTTGGGCGACTAGGGAACGGGAAGGGCGGGCCTTGCTGCTGCAATTTTCAGTCTGATCATGATGGCATCCCAAATCCGGGCCGAAAATCTCCAATTAATTTTTTTTTTGTTGATTTTAAAAAATGCCTTCCAATTTCAAATGTCAGATAAACCACTTTAATTACATGTAAGCTTACTGCTCTCGCGTAACTGTGTTGTTCTCTCATTATGGCACATTAAGCCCATCCGTGCAAAAAATATTTTTTTCTTGTCATGAAATAAAAACAACAACATTTTCATCGTGTTCTTTATTCATTAATCTTTGCTGGTTCTGCTCTTTATGAGGTGGTCAAGCAAAACCCAAAACAAAATTGGCACAAAAGATGGATTTGGGAATTGTTTATCCCCCCAATTTTAAAAGGCCCGATGTCCAAGGCTCCATCCAGCTGAAGAAGGTCGCTTTGCGTGTCTTTTGGGTGCAAGTGCACTTTTACAAACAAACAAACACATAAACAAAACGGCTTTTGCCGGGTGCGATGGGTGCACAGAGCGGCGCGTCAGTCTCAGTCGGCTGCGGCGCGTGACAAATGGCAGTGGGAGAAGGGACAGGGGAAGACGGACGGACGGGGCTTTTTTGTGTCCATCAATATCACTGTAACATGACAGTAAATCAGATCATATTGTCATCCACCGAGACATGGACTGAATTAATTGAAAATTGTGTCATAAACATCAATCAATTTGAATTATTTTACATACAAAACTTTGTATCGAAATATCCGATCAAGAAAAATTCACATCAAAAGTTGATTAATCGAGAGTTTACTGCTTCTTAAACACCATTCTGCGTGAGACTTTGTTTTTTCATGGGCTTCTCCCTTTCAAATGGTCTCCGCGTTTTGCTCTCCGCGTGTTGCGACTTCGTTTTGATGACTTTTGCATACTTTGATAAACACTGTGTTATCGACTCTTTCCACGCTTTATTTTAACGCATTTTCATTGTGAAGGCTTGGTACCCGTGACCTTTTTAAACTCGCCCCATATTCTTCGATTTTATTCCAAATATATGCACCATTTTGAAAATCAATCTTTTTTAGGCTGAAAACGCAAATACATAAAACGGGGATTGATCGCCACAAACTCACCCTTTTACATTTTGGCAACCGCTGATCAGCGCATGTGTCATTAGAAAGAGCGCGACAACAACACAACAGCAACAACAACAAATAACAACGGCAGCAGAACACAAAACAGGCACGGAGAAAAAGCAAAGCAAAGACAGCGTAACAAAAAGAAAGGGTCCCCCTCCCCAATATCCAATTAGGGAAATTAAATCTTGGCACCGTAAACTTTTGTGCCGATTTGTGTGGGGCTGTTGCTGAAACATGCAAATTCAAATCTCTTACTGAGCAACCTTTTGGTTTATTTAAGACTTACATTTTTCAAAACGTTTTTACTCATGTTTTATTAAATGGAAACTTTGTTTAGTCAGAGCAAAATGAGCAGTGGAGAAGATCGACAAATGGAACAGGAAGACCTGCAACAGTCGACGGTAATTAGTGAATAATTAGCGGGACAATGGTGAAGGAATGAAACATTGCAAAATGCTGTGCCATTGACACATGAATACGGAGGCGCTTTTGTTTGTTGTTTTTGGCGAATTTGTCTTTGCTTTTTTTTAAAAAAAAAACGGAGAAATATTGATATTTTGAGTTGTACTGCAATTCTACGTGTTCGTCCATTCACAGGTTGGAACGGGCACAAAACGGAAGTTGGCAGCTCAGGCCAGCTTCGACGACGATTTGGACCTGGACGGGTTCAGCGAGTTGGACAAGTTGGAGCCGGCAGTCGCTGCCGCAGCAGTGTCTGGCGCAAACGCAGAGCAAACAAATAACGGAGGCACAATGTTGCAGAATGGCACGGTTTGTGTTGTTTTTCCAAAACGCCAAAATTGTCATTTTTATGGATGTAATGTTTATTCGTTAGTTTGTTTAAAAATGTCTGGTACTTTCCTGTTATGAGGCCACACCCAAAAGTTCGATTCTATTTATGTGAATTTCTCTGGCGTGAAGACTGTAAACACAGAGGAGCTAATCAATTTGACGAAATTTTATCTGCATTATTGCATGTCTTTCGCACTATAACAATTGTCACTGTTTCACCTCCACTTTGGTAGATGATGCTCAACGGTGGCATGGCCCCCCAACAACAGCCGCCCCCACCGCCGCATTCGTCGAGCAGTTCAACCGCCGGAGGGACACCGCAACAGCAGCAAAGTGTGCTGCAGGAATTGCTGCTCACCCAGTCAACCACGTCGGCAACGATGCACAACAACAGCCCGAGGCCGGTCGGCTCTTTCACAACAAAGTGCGAAGAATGGGGGAGGGGGTAAATTTGGTCACAATTCCAACACAAAATCATTTTGCAGAAGTCCAATGCCATCCGTTACCCAAATGGGTGGCCATGGCACAATGCCGCAGAACATGTCGCCGATGGGCATGATGGGCGGTCCCAACGTCGTCGGCGGTTCCGCCCGGACCGCACATCAACTCACTGCACAACAACAGCAACAGTTTCGGCATCAGCAAATGGCGGCTGCAGCCGCTGCTGCTGCGGCGCATCACGGCACCGGTGGCAGCGGGTTCGACCCGTCCAACCCAATGGTCAGTCAGGGAGGAGCAGGCGGTGCGTACATGACACAGCAACAGCAGTTCAACATGTACCAGTGAGTAATACTTCGCTCATCAATTTACAACCCTTCGATTTTTCTGTTACAGACATCAAAGGCAAATGTACGGCTCTGCCGCCGGCCAGCGTTTACCGCCCGGGGCAATGCCGCCCCAAACGTCGTCCAACGGCGGAATGCGCCAGCAACAGCCCGTCAGTTTTAACGCCGGCGGTGGTCCGTCTTCAAATGGTGCCACTGCCAAAGGCAACAAACAACAACAACACCAGCAACCACCACCGCAACACCCCGGTTTGTAAATCAATGACCGTCCTGCTCATTATTTTTGTTGTTCCAGCCATGATCATGCTCGCCAGCGGTGGCAATGCGCCGACGCCGCCCGGACGACCGGTGATGATTGGCCAACCGGGCCCAATGGGTGCGCAGCCGCCCCCATTCGACACGGCAAATGCTTCAGCTGCACATCCGTACAGCCACCATCAACACCAATCCGGGGTATTTTTATGTGCTTGCAAATGTCATTTCGGTCCATATTTGATACAATATGAGTATTTTAACCATTCTCATGGTCACCATTTGTCCCACAGTCCATTCCAATGCTTTCCCATACAATGAACGGTCCGCCGTCTTCGTCCGCCGGACAGCGGGGCGACAATGGAAACAATGCCGGCGGTGGTGGCTTCATGATGGGCCCTGGCGGTGGTGCCGCTGCGCATCACTTGGGCGTCCCGTCCGCAATGGTCGTCGTCAGTTCGACCGCCGCTTCTTCGGCTGGTCAACCACCGCCCACCTACAACAACACCAACGCCGCAATGGGCAGCGGCGTGGTTCAGCACAGAATGGGACCGCACGGGCAGTCGTCGTTTGTACAACCGCAGCAACAGCAAAACACGGGCGGAGGGCAACAACAGCATCAGGTGGACAATTGAATGTTCGGCAGGGTCAATTAGTTGTTCAATTTCAATTTTAATGGCACTGGCAAATCCCAGCGAATTACTAACCTTAAAAACGGGAGGAATTTGTTGCCTAATAACAACAACAATTAGGGATGTTCCCATTGAGTGTTTATTATCCCACAATTGTTTTTTGAAAGAGAAGATTTTCTCTTATTTTTCAATTCGTTCTTTTTATTCCCATTTTCAGCCAATGCTCCATGGACCTCCGATGGATTCTCATCATCACCAGCAACAACAGGGGCCACCACTGCCCATGACAATTGCTCAGAGGCAGTCCGCTGCTGTGCAGCAGCAGCAGCAGTCGTCCGCCAACCCAAACGCCACCGGGGGTGCCATGATGGTAGCGCAGAGTCCGCTTGGCGCCATGATGAACTCGGTGAGCGGGGAGGGCATTTTTTGAATTGGCACGAGGTACTACGAATGAATAAAATTGGCTTAAAATTTTACCAACTTTATTTTCATAATTTTAGCAGCAGCAGTCGATGAACAACGCAAACAGCGGAGGACCACCGCAAATGCGCGGGGGTGGCATTGCGCAGCAGCAGCAAATGCTAGGCGCGGGGGGCGGCGGTGGACAGCCGCAGGACCCGGAGAAGCGCAAGCTGATCCAGCAACAATTGGTGCTGCTGCTTCACGCACACAAGTGTCAGCAGATCGAACGGGTCGGTGGTTACAAAATTTATATATTTTATCCCAATTTCCTGGGATTTCATTTTTACAATTGGTTATTATTTCCCCATAAAATCTCTGTTTTCAGTCTGAACTGCGACAAGACCGTGCGCCTTGCACATTGCCCTACTGCTCGGTGATGAAGGGCGTTTTGGAGCATATGGTCGGCTGTTCGGCCGGGCGGCAGTGTCAGTACGCGCACTGCGCCTCCTCTCGGCAAATCATTGCGCATTGGAAGAACTGTCACAAGGACGACTGTCCGGTGTGCAACATGGTCAAACGGTACACCACCGGGACAGCGGCTGACCGGCGACAAGGCATGGCAAAACATCGAGAAAACTTTAATTAAACATTTTAATTTTTCGCTGGTAAATTCCTCCCATTTAGCTGACATTATGCTAAGTGCTGTCGGTTTCCCCTCTGTGACTTTGCCTCAGCAAACAATTCAAGGCGCGATTGGCCAACAGGTCAATTTAATGCCAGATATTGAATAAATAAGAAATTTTTATGCGTGGACATGGCGCAATCAATTTATTGCCTTGAAATTTTTGACTTTGGTTCTTTCCAGCAACCTTCAAGTTCGGCAAGTACCTGCAGTGGACCATCCTCTGTCGGCATGAACAACACTTCTACCGGGCCCGGTCCCTCTGCCGGTGTCGGCCCCACAAGCGTTGGCAGTGTCGGCGGTGGTCCGATGAGTTCGTTCGGCTCACCGCCGTCGACGAGCAGTGCAGTGAACAATTTGCTGGACGGGTACACACCGAACACGTTGGTGTTTTGATTTTTTAAAATTAATTTTATATTTTACTTTTCTAATTTCCTACCCTTTAGGAATCCCTTTCTGTCCATCAATCCACCAAATCGGGTCGGCCAAAGTCCCCACCAAATGGGCGTTGGCGCCCCCTCGCAAATGGTCACTGTTGTCGGTTTTGGCACTTCGGGTGACCCATTGCCACCGCCGGAACCGCCCAGCCAACCGCGCGATTGGCACGCCTCCATCACGCCCGATTTGCGCAACCATTTGGTTGGCAAGCTGGTCAAGGTATGCAGCTATTGTTTACTACTTGTGAATGGTTTTTTTTGTTGAAAAGTTGACCCCAAAATGGCAAAAATTTATCATTTTGGCGCAAAATCGCTACAAATTTCTGCTTTTTCGCCCCTGCGATGGTTTTAAAAATAACAAAAAAAAAATCTCTTTGGCTGCACTCCCCGAATTTTTTTCGGGTACGGGCCTGCCTTTGAAGATGTTGTGCCGGTGTATTTTTGCTTCAGCCCCTCCTTGTTCAGGCCATCTTTCCTTACCCCGACCCGGCGGCTGCCCGCGACCAACGCATTCGCGACCTGCTCACTTACGCACGCAAAGTGGAGAAAGACATGTTCGAGGCGGCCAATGACAAGGAGGCGTACTATCACATGTTGGCGGAGAAGATTTACAAAATCCAGAAGGAATTGCAGGTAAACGAATGCGAGGGAATCAAAACCATGCTAAATTTTAAATTATATGATTGTTCGTTAAGTAAATACAGAAATTTGTTATGCGGAGAAAAATTCTTATGTTTTTATTGTTTTCGGATTTTTAATTTTTTTAGATTTTTTGCATGCAAATAGCGAGACGATTTTTTTCTGAAAAATTCTAAAACTTATGATAAATCTTCCAAAGTTATTCTCGGCAGGGTGGGATAACAAAAGATGGGGTGAGTGGATGAATTGTACCGAATGGGATTCATCCACCAAAATATCCAATTTATTTTGGATTCAACCTTCAAAATGAACCGTTTGTATTGCATTCCATTCATGGGCTGTTCTGTTTTTGCAGGAGAAGAAAAACCGGAGGCTGAACGAGCAGCAACAGTTGGCACAACAACAACAGCTTCAGGGCAAATCTGACCAGCAACAGTCGCTGTTCGATGACAGCGGCGCCGGCCTTTCCCACCAACTCAACGCCATGGGAATGCCCATGTCGGGGCCTGGTTCGTCTTCCCAACAACAATTTGGAGCAGTGCAGCAACAAATGCCGTTCTCCAACAAGGACATCAAGCAGGAGTACCGTGAGCAGCAACCGCAAATGCTCAACTTTGTCGATGCGGCGGCTTCCGCCCCTTCCGCTTCTTCTGGCGCCGTGCCGCCGTTGAAACGCATCAAAATGGAGGAGTCTCAGCAACCGAATACCTGCACATCGATGCCGAGCACTTCGGGCGGTGGCAGTTCCGCCGAATTGGTCTCCATTAAGCATGAAGTCGGGGGCACAACGTCAACAACAGCCGGTTCCAAGGCAACAACAACATCTTCATCTTCTGCCTCGGGCGGTCTGTTTCCTCCGAACGCGTCGACGACGGGCGAAACTCGTCGCTCGACAACACCAAAGGACGTGAAGCCGAGCACTTCGACAGCACCGACTGTCCAGGAGCCGATTGTGCGGGACCCAAAAGTATTCGAAGCCAACGAACTCCGCCAACATCTTGTGCCCGTGTGGAACCAGCTCATGCAGTTTGAGCCCGCCTGCATTCCCTTCCGTTATCCGGTCGACCCAGAGCAACTGAACATTCCGGTATAGAAAAGATGGGCATAAATGGGATCTATTCAACCGCAATTTCACAGGACTATTTCGACATCATCAAAAATCCGATGGACCTGCAGACGATCAAGGCCAACCTGGACCAGGGCAAATACAAAAACCCGTGGGAATTCTGCGAGCACATGTGGTTGATGTTCGAGAACGCGTGGTTGTACAACCGCAAAAACACAAAGGTAAATTAAGATGGACTAAAACTTATTGTTAGCCAATTTAATAAATTTTGACTTATTATACTGATCCTCCTCCCTGTATCAGATCCACAAATGGTGCACCCAACTCAGCGAGCTGTTCGTCGAGGAGATCAACCCGGTGATGCGTCGGATGGGCTATTGCTGCGGCCAGAAGTTGTCCTTCACTCCGCTCGTCCAGTTCTGCTTCGGCATCACCAAAAACAACGCGGCCTGTGTGATCGCCAGGGATCAGCCCTACTTCATGTACGAGAGCAGTTCAACCGGTTTTGGAGTGACGGTGGCGGAGCGATACATTTGTAAGTGTTTAATTGCTTTTAAACCTCTTTATTACGTTTTATTGTCTTTCTTTAGACTGTGTCAAGTGCTTCGAGGCGTTGCCCGATGAGGGCATTAATCTGAACGAGAACACGCCGGACCCGCCAAAGTAAGGAAACGATGTTTTTCGGTTTTAAATTATTAATATCCCTTCCCATCTCATCAACTTCAAGCTGGATACCAAAGCCGATGTTCCAGAAGATGAAAAACGACCAGATCGACATGGAGCCGTTTGAGCAGTGCCAAATCTGCGACCGAAAATGGCACCGAATTTGCGCACTTCACAGCAACAAAATCCACCCGGGCGGCTTCGTCTGCGAGCAGTGCCGGGTCGAGAAAAACAGAACGCGACAGGAGAACAAATTCACCGCCAAAAGTACGTTTTTGGATCATTTTAGCCTATTAAATCCGATGGAATGATTGTTTATCTTTCAAATTTGTTTACAGAATTGCCGCACTACAACCTGAGCAGGCACATTGAGGACCGCGTGAACAACTTCCTCCGCCGGAAGCTCACCGATTCCGACCCCGAGGTGGAAGTGATCATTCGCGTGCTGTGCAGCGCGGACAAAGAGGTGGAGGTGAAGCCGGCGATGCTCAAAAAGTGAGCGAGAATCTAACTAACGTTGCTAAAGTTTCCCGAATTCAAATCATTATTTTCTCAGATACGCCTCCGAGGGCTACACGGACCGCTTTCCCTACCGCTCCAAGGCGGTGTTCGCGTTTGAGGTGGTCAAAGACCCTGATACTGGTGCCTCGCACGAGGTGTGCTTCTTCGGCCTGTACGTGCAGGAGTACGGCACCAACTGTCAGCAGCCGAACCAGCGGAGGGTGTACATCGCCTACCTTGACTCTGTCCACTTCTTCCAACCGCGGTCGCTGCGTACGTCGGTGTACTACGAAATACTGCTCGGCTATTTGGACGTAAGTTTGTGTACGATTTTACCGAGTGTTGCAAACGATTTTTTTGGTCTTACTCTTCTAATTTGCTATGAAATTGCGTTACTTTACAGTAAAATGATAAAATTATTTTAGTATGCCAAGACATTGGGCTACACAATGGCCCACATTTGGGCATGTCCGCCGTCCGAGGGCGACGACTACATCTTCCACTGCCACCCGCCTGAGCAGAAGATCCCAAAGCCCAAACGGTTGCAGGACTGGTACAAAACGATGCTGAACAACGGACAGATGGAGGGCACTGTGTACAGCTACAAGGACATCTACAACCAGGCGAGAGATGACGGGCTGGACACGCCAATGAAGCTGCCCTATTTTGAAGGTACAGCTACAAATTTGGCAATAAAAATATGGCCAAAATTGGCAATTTTTCCGGTGGTTTTCCACTCATTGGTTGCATTGACAGGTGATTATTGGCCTCGCATCATCGACGAATGCATCATCGGGGCGGAGAAGGAGGAGGAGCAGGAAAAGCGGATGAAGCAGCACCAGCAGTTCCAATCGGCGGAGGAGGGCGGCGGTGTCGGAGGCGTCGGTTCCGCGGCGACCGCCTCACTGTCCGACGACGACACTTTCCAAACGGACGACGGCTTTCCGGTGGTCAAACAGAAACAACAGCCACAACAACAGCAAAAGGCGAGCAGCAACAAGAAGAAGAACAACCTGAAGAAGTCGGCGCAGAACAGCAAGAAGAAGACCGGCCTCAGCACGGGCAACCCCGTGGTGGACAAGCTGTTCCAGCAGTTGGAGAAGCACCGGGACGTTTTCTTCACCATCCGGCTATTTTCTGCGCAGGCATTGCCATTTTTGAATAGTTTTTGATATTTTTATTTATTTTTTGCCAGGAGGAACAACGCGTGCTCGCGGAGAAGCCGCGCATTGAGGACCCCGACCCGCTGGTCGGCTGCGAGCTGATGGACACCCGGGACAATTTCCTGGCCAAGTCTCGCGAGGAGCACTGGGAGTTTTCGCAGCTGCGACGCGCCAAGTGGTCGTCGCTCAACTTCTGCTACACACTCCACACACAGGTGGGATGATTAAATTTTGACATTTCTATGATTCAAAATTTGACTCACAATTCAGGAACCGGAGGGCGTCAAAGGCGTTGTCAATTACACGTGCAATGTGTGCGAGAAGCCGGCCACTTTTCACTGCAACCAGTGCGAGGTCAGTTTTTGCCAACAAACAGAACAAAGACGGATGGGGGAGGGGAGGAAAAATTTTACACAATGTTTTTTGTAGTGTGAAATCGAATAATGTTTCAATGATTAAATAAATCGATTTTTTTCATTTTACTCCCCCCCCCCCCCTCCACTTTTACACTTCTTTCATTTTTTCTGATTGTTTCTGATAATAAAAAAAATGAATGTGTATGATAAGAAATGGCCCCCATTTGCAGCTCCCTCTCCTCCTTTTTAGGACTACGACCTGTGCGACCAGTGCCGTGCCAAAACAGACCATCCGCACGAAATGGAGAAGCTGGTGCTTGGCGACGACCAGAAGTCGGCGGACAGTGCCGCGTCCGCGGCGTCGCGCAACGACTCAGTGAAGAAGTGCATCACTTCGTTGGTGCACGCGTGCATATGCCGAGATGCCAATTGTCGTCGGGGCACGTGCCACAAGATGAAGAAGGTTAGTTTTGGGTCAAATGGGACCCGTCTATTCATTCGACAATGACCGACCCTTCCCTGGCCAATCCGTACGTCGTACGGGGCAACTATTTTAATATGTTTTGATTTCCATCTCCCTCATTTTCAAGGTCATTCAACACACCAAACACTGCAAAAGGCGGCAGACGGTCGGCTCCAACTGCGCGGTTTGCAAGCAGCTGATTGCCTTGTGCTGTTACCATGCCAAGCATTGCACGCAAGCGAAGTGCCAAGTGAGTCTTGTGATGCCACCAAGCCCATTTTATGGGAACACTTACAATTCAAGGGCCACCCGTCCGAATTTTCAATTTCTTCAAAATAAAAACAAAAATGATCAACATTTTTAAAGTGTTTATGTTTTAATTCTAAATCAAATTTGTCGCAGGTGCCCTTCTGTCTGCAAATCCGACAAAAACTGCAGGAGCAGAAGCGTTCACAGAACCGCCAGGCGGAGCGAATGATGCAGCGACGGATGATGAAACTCCAAAGTGTCGGCGCGGCGGCGATGAACGGCAGCGGCGGTGCCGCCACCGTCACGTCCCAAATGACGTCATCAGTGCCCACTCCGTCCTCCGTCTCATCAGCGTCCATGCAACAGCAACAGGTGGTCGTTGTTGGGCATGTCTTTTGCATGTCGGATGGAATTTTTTTGAGTTTTCCACGGCTGTTAGCTGAAACCTCCCAAAAGAAAATTAAAAAAAGGTTTATTAAGAAGTTGGCGGTTTTTAAAATCATTCTTCCTCAACTCATCCCCGTCTATTTTTTATTCCGTATTTTCTTCAGCAACAGTCGCCGTGGGCGCAGCCGCCTCAGTCGCCACGCCAACAGCAAATTGGCGCCTGCGGACCACAGCAGCAGCCGTTTGGTGCGCCGCCGATGCAAATGTCGGGCATGATGATGTCACCAAATGCAATGCCACCGCAGCAGCAGCGACTGAACGGTCCGATGGGCGCGGCAGCGGCGTACCACCGTAAGTTTCAACAATTGGCAATGGCTCACTTTTCAAAAAAAAAATCATTATCAACAGAAATGCACACAACGATGGGCGGCCCCCATCAGCAGATGATCAACTCGCCGCCCATGGCGCAGTACCAACAAGCAATGGGCGGCGGCGGTCCGCCGTCGGTCGGTGCCGGCGGTGGCGTTGTCCATCAATCGCTGCAACAACAACAGCACCACCCGTCCGCAGCAGCTGCCGGCGGTGGTTACGGAATGATGGGCGCGATGAATCACCACCACCATCACGCGCTCCAGCAGCAGTCTGTAGGAAAACCGCCGATGATGGTGGGTATTTTTGCTCATTTAAAGTAGCCCGGGATGTTCGGAATGGTAGCATGAGAAAAATGTGAAAAAACGAAATCGTCAGAAAAATTTTTTGAAAATTTTGTTTTTAAATTTTTTGGGAGGTAAGCTCCAGTCAGTACAAATTTTTGACCAATGGGCCGTTTTTCATTAGTTTATTGTTAGTTTTCTTCAAAAATGCCAAGCTGAATGCTGGTTTTTTGGTCCATAACTCTCACTAATTGTGTCCATTGGCAGGGCCCTGCCGGACTTCACCGTGTGCCGTCCAGCGGAGCGCTGCAGCAACAGCAGTTGCAGCAGCAGATGATGTCGCCCAACTCGCAGCAGCAACAGCACATCACTCCGCCTCCGTATGTTCGAAGCGCCGCCGCCGCGCAACAGTCGCCTCTCCACCACCAGCAGCAGCAGGCGTTCGTTGGTGGAGGCGTTGGAGCAGTGCAACCGCCGGGTCAGCAGCAGCAACACCAAGAACGCTTTGGCACCGCCGGAACCCAACCGCAGCAAGTGGTACAACAACAACACCACACCAAACAGCAGCAGCAGCGATTGTTTCAACAGCAACAGCAAATCAGAGGCAAACAAAAATAAAATAAGGAGGAAAAGTCCACGCCAATTGGCCCGACTGGGCAAAATCGGCCTGTTTTCCATTTTTTTTACCAAATGTCCATGTAATTTGAGTTTGATCCGTAAGTTTAGTGCTGGGCCATCAAGCGATGAACAATAACGATATGCAGCTGATCATGAATCGGTTCAAGGAGGCCAGTCAACGGGGGAACAACGACGAGATGGAAAGGTTTTTCTCGGACTTGCGCAAGACGCCCCACATGTTCAACGCGTTTTTGAAGCTGACCAAAAAAGTGACATTTTCCTCCCCCTTATTCTCTGACCCCTAGGGCATTTGCCGTTTTAATCCCCACATTTGTGCCCTTTTTTGCCATTCCCTTCAGCAGGGCGTCAGTTTTTCCGGCGAACCGTTTGCTCATCAACATCAACCGCAAGGAGGTGCTGCAACACAACCGCAGCAACAGCACTTTGTGCAGCCGCAGTCGACCTTCTATCAGCCGAACCAACCGCAGCAGAACGGTGGCAACATTCCATCGTCACAGTTTGGCGGGCCCTTCCAACAGCAAATGCCGTCCCACAGCGCCGGGACGGCGCAATGGATGCAACCGCCGAACCAATCGCAGCAACAGTCCGCCGCCTCCCAACGGAATTCGTCCTGACAAATGAGCAATGGCTGTTTGATGGATGTAAATGTTTTGGCGGATGCACAACGACGAAAATGATCTGATTGTGAGCAGCTGATTTTGTTTTGTGTTTTGTATTATCCCAGCTTTTTTTGTTCGCTTCCAACCTTAGGCATCGTCATTCTTTTTGTGTGTGTGCTTTTTGTGTACTCACTCTTGACCATTTCTCATCATTTTTCATATACCATTTCACTCTATTTCATTTTTATTATTATTACTATTATATTAAATCACTCACTTATTATATTACATATGTCATTTTTCATTTCCAATTTGTTTTGGTCGTAATCACTCGTCGTCTCTTTCTCTCTCTCGAACAACGCTTATATTATTATTATTGTTTTACATATGTTCATTTACCACCTATTTTTTGTTCGTTTTGTGCTTCTCATTGTTTCTTTCATTTGTCACAATGTGATAGTGTTCGGATAGAGTAAATATTCCTCTTTTATTACGCCGAAATTACCAATAACAAACAAAATAAATAGGCATTAAAAATTAGTTTTACAAAAGTGTGCCCTCCCTCCCCCCCCCTCCCTCCCCTGAGAATAATAATGGCTTAAAAGACCCAAAACTGCTGCCGTTTGGACAGGTTGAACTTCTTCTTCTGCTGGCCTTGGTGTCTCCCCGGTTTCATTTGTGAATGTTTTGCTGCAATTTGGTCCATTTTTCATGTATCGTTTGTCTATATTTTTACTCCAACAATGTATGCACCTGTCTATTTTGTCTATGCTTGTATCAGTCGGTCGTTTGTCCCCCTCGTATTCGTCGCCATCGCATACTCTCATGCCCAATACACACATATATATAATATACACATCCATTGTATTCATTCGTCCGTTGTTTCCCAATTTCGCCATTTGTTTGTCTGTTCACTGCCCCTTTCTTTTTCTCTGCTGCTCCCCCAATGTTTTTGCGTTGTGATTGGCCGGAAGCCGTCGCGCGATCTGTGAATTTTGAATAATCAACCGCATCATTAGGAACAGCGAATTGATGTTTAATTTATTTTGTCTTAATAGGAAAGAGTTATCATTTCTTTTGTAACAATTACCGTATCCCCTCCCTCCCCAACGGCAAATTGTGGTGGGTACTGTCGCCGTTGGCCACACAAATTTTGTCATTTTGTTTGCCTTTCTCAAGACGAATGCTGTACTTTCTTCGAAAGGGAAATAGTTTGGTCCAAATTAGCTGCTGAAGGGTGATTAGCCCGACTTAATTAGGCAATTAACTAATTGGTGATAATTGCCCTCTCTCCCCCTCTTTTGCGTGTGTCTGCTGCTCCCTCCCCACTCATTTTGCTCACCTCTTCCTTTTGCGCCTCCATTTTTTGTGTTTTGATCAAAATGATCAGCCCATCCGTTATTCTTCTTCTGATCACAAATATTTCTCCTCCCATTTTCCTTTTATTCAAATTATTTTTATGCATATTTCATTATTAAATTTCTCCAGATTTTATTGTCACATTACACACACACCAACAAACTTCAAATGCTAAATCTCCTCCAAATACCTGATTATTTTTATTTGATGCCGGCCGTCGATTGGTCAATTGATATGTGTTTTTATATACAATATGTATTCATTCATTCATTTTCTCATTTTGATAAAATTTCATTTCATTTTGAGGAACACTTGGGCATGGATTTACTCCTTTTTTTGCTGATATTCTAAAGTCTGTTCCACTTTTATAGAAACAAAATTTAGAAGACATGAAAATCAGATCACTCCTTCGGCGGGTGAACTGAAAAACCAAAAAAATGCTTAAATTTGGAAGTTTTGGAAAAAATTCCTAGGGGCTGAAAAAAAAAATTTTTGTGGAAAATGAATCTGACTGACACAAAGAGCACAAAATTTTCTACAAATAATTTTTACAAAAATATTCCTAGAAAGATTTACCTAATTAGTGCATAAATGATAAAATTTTTAAAAATAAATTGAAAATTAACGAAAAAATTAGAGTTTTTAGGGAGAACATTTCTTGGACGTAAAATTTCGCAATGGAGTTTTAAACGACGAAAAAGTCGTTTTGTTCAATTCATTGGTCACTAATTTTGCCATTATTTGAGTTAAATTTTTAACCAAAATTCAGTAAAAACGAAAAACACGCCCATAAGAATTGACTTTTGAAAAAAGTTAAAAATGCATTTATTTGCAAATTTATTAGTGAATAATTTTGCGACTATTTTTCCATTATTTCGGCATTATTTTGCCACTTTTAAGTTAATTATTTTTGTGAGTTTTTTAATATTTAATAATTTTGGCAAACACTTTTTGCTTTATTTGTCCTTTGCTTTGTCCAACTTTTGCCTTTGGTTATTGCTCACTTTGCTTCTTTTTTTGCTTTCACTTGGGTTTTGCGTGGTATAATTTTTGCTTATTTTTCTGCGCATTTTTAAAGAAAAAAGAGGGGCTTAAAAATAGCATTAAGCATTAAAATTTTTATTTTAATCAAACCTTTTTGTGCCTACTGTATAGAGCATATGTATTCTCTTATTTACTTACCATAGAATGTATACATTTGTTTCTCTTTCATTACAGGGCTATAAAAACATGGATAAAATCGAAAACATAATTTAAAATTTATTTATTTTTTAAACGACCTGAAGTGAGATTTCAATTTTAATAAAATTTACCGGTTTAGAAATTTTAAATTAAGCAATATACTCGAAAAATTCTAATTTCTGAAAATTTTTCGATTTTTTAGAATATCTAAAAGGGCAGTTCAGCTGATTGAACTGTTATATTTTTTTAAATTTCAAAATATGGATAATTATGGATATAGGATAAATTAAGTGCTTATGCGATCCTTTCCCAACCATAAATCCCCCCCCCCCCCTTTGCTTCTGATCAGTCGGTCCCTCTTATTATTTGTATCGTCAGCAACAACAACAGATGAGTCAGGACCACCTGAGTGTGTGTTCCGCGACGAGGTCATCGCCGTGCACAATGAATGAATGCTTTGGGGTTCGGTTGGGGTGGCCAAGCAATCCTTGGCCAATGCCACGCCCACCGGTGCCGCCGCCGTTTCTATTTTGCCCGATGTTCCTCCGTCGGTTAGCTGATGTTTCCTCCCCCACCTCAGCTCCCCCTCTCCCCGCTTTGCTTTTCATTTTTGTGTTTCCCCCCTTCCGATCAGCTTTTTCTTCCGATTCCTTCCGATCAGTGATCGCTTTACGGAGTGGGGATTAATGTCCATTTTGTCTCTCTCTCTCTCTCTTTTCTTTTCGCTTCTCCGCCCCCACTGCTCTTCTGTTGCTGCTTCTGCTGGTGTCAGTTGCTGCTGCGCCTTTATTTTACTGCTCTTCGCTGATAGCCGAGCTTAGCTTAATCTTAATCCGCCCTCCGATTGGCCACCACCCACAACTCTTTCTTTGTGGCCGCCCCAACTTTTTTCTGTCCCTCCCCGTCGTCGTCGTTTTGTTTCATTATTATTTTTTAGTCCCTTTTTCTCCCCTTTTTCCATTTCAATCGTATTCCCCCTCCCTTTTCGTCCAATCAAAATGATTGGCCATCCGTTTTCAGTCCGTCCGTCATTTTCCGACCTTTTTCCTTTTCCGTCCCTTCGCTTATCCCTCAAAAACTTCTTCAATCGCTTCGCACACATAAACAAAACGCTGAGGCGATCTTTTCTCCTCTAATCAGCAGGCCAAACACGTGTTATTCACCACTACCATCGCCATTCATTCGTTTGTTTGTTGTCCGATCCGTGGACTGAAAAGCCTATAAAAAGGGGAGGGGAGAAAAAGCGAAAAATTACGACGACGACAAATCCGTCGACATCCCATGCTCCCCCCCCCCCGGCGATGTTTTTGCCCTTGGCCCAACACATACATATCCCCCGCCGAAGCAATCTTTGCCTCGCTTTGCTTGCCAACCAATCCCCCCCCCCTCCCCCGGGGCCGGCCAATCCGCCGCTGTCCGTCCGTCCCCATTTTTTCCTCCCCCCCCCCCGTCTCACCTTGGTCACCACCCACCGTCTTGTGCGGTTTGGCCGGTGGCCATGCTTATAAAGTTTTGCTGTCCGTCTTCCGCCGGAACAGACGGACGGACGAATGAATGAATGAATTGGCCAACCGGCGGATGTCCCCGCGGGTCATTCAGTGCCGGGCCTTTCTTTGTATGGCCATTTTTGAGAAGCATAGCAACCGTTTGGAGCTGCTGCTGCTTAAATGCACGTTTTTTAACCCATTTCATCATATTTTACTTCTTTCGATAATTTGTATACTTTTTTAAACATTTATTTAAAATTAAATTAATTGTTTTTTGTTAATTGTTTATGAAATTATTTAATACCAACAATTTTTTTTATGAAAAAAAGAATAAAACATAAATAAAAATGGAAAAAAGAAAAAAATGTCAAAGAAAACAAAGAATTCTTTTCAATGTTTTTGTTACAATTGCTAATCGCTTTCCCTTTATGGCTTTTCATAATAACAATTAGTGCTCTAATTATAGTCACAAATATAAAACGCATTTGCACACAAATGCTTTCATTATTTTGCATTTGAATTATTATTCTTTTGCTTTTCATTTTCAATTTATCTAATTTATTATTTATTTTTTCTTATCATTCGCCCCAATGTTTTCTTTTTTGTCCCTTTTTTGCTTTGATTCTTTCAATTATTTGTCGAGATGAGTCCCCCGCCCCTTTGGCCTTCTGTTTCTGTTGCTTTTCTCCCTGATGGCCATCCTTCCGAAACATTCATTCTTCATTTCATTTATTGCACTCATTTCCAACAAATGACCCCTCTCTCTCTCCCCCTTGGCCCCTCTCTCTTTGGCCCCTCTCTTTGGCCCAACCTTTGCAACTCCTCCAATTCTTCCCATCACAAATCGATCTTCGCCCATTACTTCCTTCATCATCTGCCGCTTCTGCTGCTGTCTTCCTTCCTCTTCCTGCTAATTCGTCCCGAGCACAAGCGGCAGAAGAGTCTGATCAGATTGTTTGTCACAATCTGCAAAAGCCTTCTCCCCCCGGGGGTTTATCCTTCCCTTTGAGTGGATCCGTCAACAGTCCCATTACTCCCCGGGGTTGATCTTCCCCCCCCCCATCAAATCGTCCAATCACTCCCCGGGGTTGATCACTCCCCGTCATTCGGTGCCATCACTCCCACCGGCTTTCTCTTCCCCCACCCCATCAAATCACCCCATCACTCCCACGGGGTGATCCTTCCCCGTCAATCTGTCCAACCCTCTCGGGGTTTGATCTCCCCCGTCAACCCATCACTCCCCTGCCGGGGGTTGATCTTCCCCCCCCCCCTTTGCTTTGCTCTCCCCGCAGGGGTTGTCCGCAACTTGTCACGTTTAAATGCCCTAAGCCATCAAATTGGATCATCGGCTCGTCTCATCACGGCTTTCCCCCCAAATTCAGTTCTCTTTTCGCTTTCGTCTGCCTTTCATTTTGCTTCATTTTTCTGATCAACAAATGCCGTCTCTTTGCTGTCCCTTCCTTCCCTCTGTTCTCCTCCTCCGCCTTTTGCTGCTTCTGATCACTTCGTTTTGCTGCTGTTCGGCCGTCAATTGGGCTTTTCTCACTGATCAGTCAAAGTGCCGAATCGGCTGCCTTAACGGAGGCGTCTGCGCATTTCAACGGTATTACAATATAAAGCAGTCAGTCACAACGGTCAATTCACAATTTATAGAGTCGATTAAATAATTCTTTTTTAATTTTAAATTGAAAAAATTGCATTTAAATTTCATTATTTTGCATTTTAAGCTTTTAAACCCAAACTGTTAACTTATTTCTTTGTTTCAAAAACAATTTTTCAGGGAGAACCCCACTCAACAAAAATGCATTTGTCTTATTGGAATTTGGGAGGGCGAACGCTGTGAGCGGAAAGGTTGGCCAACAAGAATTAAATTAAAAAAGCGCATTGAATATTTTAAATTTCAAAATTCAATTATTTTTGTTTTTCATTTAATTAGTGATGGAAAATGATGAGCAGAAGCATTCGGCAAAAGATGGAGAAGGAGGGAGGATGAAAGACCAGTTCAGCAGAGAGGAAGAAGGTAGAAAAAGTGAAGAAAAGTTTCAAAAATCAAAAAAAGGCTTTATTAGTGCCAAATTCCTAATTAATTAAAAAGTAAATTGATTTTTAAATAAAATAATTTATTACTCTTTTAAAAGAATGGCCACCGTTGGATGATGAAGACGATTTGGAAGAAAGTTTGGAAGAGACGGAAGTGAAAATGAAGTCGGATGATAGGAAGGAGAAGAGGGAACACCACCACGGAAGATGGACAGACGAAGAAGAGGAAGAGGAGGAAGAAGATGAGGAAGAGGAAGGATGGTCGGAAGAAGTGAGGAGAAAGCCGGAAGAGGGAGAGGAGGAGGAAGAGGAAAGACGTAAGAGCAGCAAAAGCCAACAGCAGCAGACGAAACGAATTTTGGAAGAGATGAGAACGAAAACGGACGAACGAAGGGAAGAGAAGGGAAAAACGGAAGGGGAAGGGAGGAAGATAACGAGGGAGGAGGAAGAAAGGGCGGAAGAGAAGGGGGAGCAGAAGAACACACACATTGGCAAGGGGAGCAATGCGCAAGTGCCAAGACAGTTTCTGGAGACGAACACCATCGAATTGGGCGCGGAATTCGGTGAGAAATTTTGCAGAGACAAAAAAATGCCAATTTGGCCAACAAAATTCAAAAATTAAACAAAAAAAAAATTAAAGAAGCGTCTCGTCATCGTTCGTCCCCTCCAGCGACAATCGGAAGCGAAAAAGAGAGAAACAAAAACAAGAAAGAAGAAGTGGAAATGTTCGAAGAGCCGCTCATCAAAAAGGAACAAATGGCCAAAAAGGAGGTGGACAAAACGAATGCCATGGCAAGGAGAAGAAAATTGAAGAAGGAAGAAGAAGAAGACGAAAGGAGAGGAAGAGGAGAAGAAGCAGGAAGAGGAGAAGGAGGAAGCGAAGGGAGGACAGAAACGAGTGAGAGAAGAGGGACAGAAAGAGTAGAAAAGAGTGGGCCGAGAAGAGACGAAAGCGGCGGAAGTTGGATGGTGTCAAAACGCGGGTGGAGAGCCTCTTCATCTTCATGGCCAAGGGCAGAGAGGAACGGAAGAGCACGCACATGGCTAATGGGGGCAGCAGCAGCAGTGATCGGAGTGATGGCATTGTTCTAAACTGATCAGCGGAGGAGGAAGAGAAGGAGGGGGAGGGGATGGACATGGAAGAGAACGAGTGGAGAAGGGAGGGGAAGGGAAGTGAGGGAGGATGATTGATTGACGGATTGGGTGGACCAAACTGATCGGAAGAAGAGTGGACACTCACTGATCAGAGGAAGAGTGGGTGAGATTGATCGGAAAAAAAGAGTGGAAGAGATTGATCGATGATCGAAGGTTATGCCCGGTGTGCGACTGCCAAATCTCCAATAATTGTCTCACAATTTTTGCCTCCATTTTTACAAAGCTTTTCCTCATTGATCGCATATCCCAAATTTTGAGCCGACATTTTTTATTTTTGTTTTAAAAATGAAAAACCAATCAATTTATTACAATAATTTGTTTGAGAATTGCATATGCCATATTTATTAAATATAGCCCCGGGGGCTCTATTTTTCAACCCCCCCTAAGAAGGGGGCTCTAATAGGGGGGTTGTATTTTAGGAAATACGATAATTCAATTTTAATTTAAGTAGAAAGAATAGAAAAGCAAAATGGGGAATAAATGAGAATATATTTAAAAAATAAATTAAATTATTTCCATATATTAAAGTCCTCTTTTTCCACTTGGCTTTGTAATTAACGTTATTTTAATATTTAGCAAAGCCTCAAACACATTTTTTGTATAAATTATTATTTCTTGCTTTATAAACTCAAATCCAACCCCCCCCCCCAGCCCCCCTCTCTCTCTCGCTCTCTCTCTCTCTCTCTCTCTCTCTCTCTCTCTCTTCTCTCTCTCTCTCTCTCTTTCTTCTCTCTCTCTCCTCTCTCTCTCTCTCTCTCTCTCTCTTCTCTCTCTCTTTCTCTCTCTCACTCTCTAAATGTCTTGCATCCCTCTCTCTCTCTCTCTCTTTCGCGCTCTCACTCTCCTCTCTCTCTCCTCTCTCTAAATGTCTTCCATCCCTCTCTTTCTCTCTTTCTCACTCTCTCTCACTCTCCTTTCTCTCCCTCTCCCCCTCCCTATCTCTCTCCTCTCTCTCTCTCTCTCTCACTCACTCTCGAACTGTCTTCCAATTCTCTCTCCTCTCTCCCTTTCCCATTGTTCTTTTTTTTTGTTAATGAATGTTTCCACTTCTGCATTAATTGTCTTTTGCCCATTCCATTTTCACGTTTATAAATCTCCCCCCCCCTTTTTTTGTGTTACGTCCCCCCAGGGGAGGGCAGGCGGCTAATTGCTACTCGTGGCAGTAATCCACTCATTGGCTCTGCCGGGCAGATAAAGACGACAATGGCACTTGTGGCGTTCCGTTTGGTCCTTTCCATCCTTCGCTCACTCTCTTCCTCCCCCCCCCCCCCATTCCTTTAACTATTTTCCATCCCCCGTTTCCTTTTCTCTTTTTCAATCTCTCCAATTTTGCTCCCTCCATTTTAATAAATCACCCCCCTTTCACTCCCCTCCCTCCCCTTTTTCCCAATGGCATTTCCCTTGGGGCTTAATTGTCCAAGGGCACTTCCCTCACGTCGGCCCCCCCCCCTCGCATTCTTCCATTTTGAGCGGGGTTCACGTTCCTTTTTCCTTTTTTCCACTAATTCTTTTGTCCCCCCACCCCTCCATATTTCTCTTCCTCCCCCTTTCTCCCTTCCCCTCCCTTTTCTCTCCCTCTTTTCCTCCGTCCCTTCCCCACGTTCGGCTCCAAATTTTCCTGGCCGTTGTCACGGGAACTCCGCCCAATCTCACGTCACATCAAAAACTTCACTTCGCCATGCCCCCGCCCCCAGGGCTATTAGAAGTGAAAGTTTTTGCCCATCACTCGCCAATTTCGCATTTATTTGCACTTTTCAATTGGAATTGTCCTTTTCCTAAAAAAAAGAAGAAAGAATCGTCCAAATGCAATTCGTTCCCCTTCCTTTTTTCTCTTCTCTTCTGTCCCTCTCCAACTTTCGGTCTCCAAAATTGTCCTTCGTCCGTTGCCTTTTTCTTCTGCTGATCGTTGCGTTCGCTTTTGCCAATGGTGGTGAAGTGAGGGAACAGCTTGAGAAGGTCGGCGACAGAGTCAGCGGCGCGGTCAATGACATTTCGGAAGTGAAAGTGAGCGATGGGAGGAAGAAAAGTCAAATAATTACATTGGTAGAGGCAATTAGCATCCTAACATTATTTGTCAATTTGGGTTAATCTATCATCCTAAATTGCCATTTGGATTGGACAGGGGGTGGACTTACTTTAGTGCCAATTGTAAATGCTCTAAAAAGAATCTTGGCATGTAAATGTGCCGTTTAGTCGGGCCAACTTTGGTGTCCAATCCCCGCCGCCGGCACAAAGTGTCCGTCGTCATCGCCCTTCCATTACTATCGCTGCTGTGGTCCGCTGAACAACGGTCAGTTCAAAAGGGTGCCATCTCCGCATGTTTTCCATTCATTGCATAATTAATGCTTCCCGAGACTCTCGACCACCCGTCCATATTCATTAATTGATTGCCTTTGTCCCCCTTTTCAGAGTGTTGTCTCAGTCTCCAAACGTGGGCATTCGTTTTGCTCGTCGCCTTTGGCGTCGGCGTCGTTGCGGTCATTGTTCTGTCAGTGCTGCGCTGTGTGTTCTGTCGCCGAAATTAATCACTTGCAAAAAAAAATGGGAAAATTTGAAAATCCAATCGCTTTTTTGGGCCATCGGACGCATTAAAATTCATTTAATTTTGTTACAAAATAATCTCTTCTATTTTTAATTCTTGCTTTTCTTATAAGGTTACAACCCTTTGTAAGTTCCATTTTACTTACTTTTAATTACTTTCTAAATTAGGCGAATATTTTGCCATTTTTCATCCGTCGTAACATTTAATTAATTATGCAATTAGCGACATCTTTAATCAAATGTCTTGCCCTATTTTTATATGTATGTACAATAAAATCGGAATTACAGTAACATTTCACCGAATTATTTATATTTTATTGTAATGAAAAAAAATTTGCAATGGAAAATATAAATTAAATGTACAATATATATATATATATATTTATTTGTTTCTGTTTTTGAGAATGAGCATATGGTATTTATTTTTTTGGTAAGGATGTTCAGCAGCAGCGGAAGAAGTTCAACAACGGCAGCAACGGATGATCAATCACTCTGATCACTCACTGATCAGTTCCTGCGCAAATCGCCCCTCAGAATCCTTTTGAAAGCCCTTTTAAACTGAAAACGGGGAATACATTCACACATATTGAGCCAATTAATAGTAGCTAATTAATTATTACTTGTTGGTTGGCCATGGCATAACAGAAGGGGTTGATCGGCGAGTTCATGTAGCAAAGGAGGTAACTGAACAGCAAAATAATTAAATGGTGAGGGGCAGAGAATTATGGCATTAAGGGCCAAAAAGTGCCATCAATCTTTAGGGACTGATTCAAATATCGATTCAAATGAATGACCAATAGTCAGGAGAATGTCCTATGAAACGGTGACCATAGATTTGAATATGAAAAAGCAACTGATCAGAAATGTGCCTGATCAATCAGACGATATGGAATACTATATAAAGTGTTAACAAAATGCCATCCCCCCCCCATTTTCCGTGCCTGATTGTGTACAACGCTTGAAAGCCTGCCGAGCTGGAACAGCGCTCGCAGAAGCCGTACACCGTGGCGAGCACATAAAACGGTGTCCAGAAAAGGATGAAAGTGCCGAGAATGACTGTGATGGTGCGCAAGGCTTTGCGCGCGCGGTTCTCAGAACGGGACTGGGAGCCCTGAGGAAAAAACTGCAGAAAATGAGAAATTAGTGGAATAATATGTGGACAAAATTGAGGGATTAAAATGACTAAAGTGATTGATAATTTATATGCCATTAAATGGGCTAAAGTGTTCCATTCTTTGTTGGCATTTTTTGTTGATATTTTGCTGCCTTTTGTATTGAATTGCACTTATTAAGAAAACACTAACAATAAGCAATTAGGGCATATAAAAAGAATTGTTAAAATAACCAAAATGCCGCTGGCCGTAGGAAAAAATGAACAACCGACAGAGTTCTGGGAAGGGGGGGGGGGGATTGCATTTTTTGGCGCAAAACGACTACAAAATTCTGCTTTTTCTCCCGGCGCAGAATATTTTGAAAAATAACACTGAAGAAACAATTTCGGGTTTCATCCTCTAAATTTTTTTCTGAATAAGCCATTGCTTATCGATTGTTGGGGTCAATGGCAACTCGTACACATGACAACACACATTTTACTAAATAAAGCCTGAGCTTAAGCCTAGCCTAAGCCTAAAGCCTAGGCTTAACCTAAGCAATTGTACAAGTTGCCTTTTGTACGAGTTGACATGACAGCGATTGTTTGTGCGTTGATTGTTTTGGCCTCACTTTGGACACTTTCCGCTGCTGTGCCTTTGGCCGTGCGCTGCCCGCGCGACTTTTGCGCCTCCGTCGCTGCCGCCTCTCCGCTCGCTGCGTCAGCCGCTCCCACCGCCCGACGGCGCCCAACCATCGCCGGACACCGCCAAATGCGTCGTTAAAGCGTTCGTCCGCTGCGGAATTCGTCCGCTCGACCTGGGGAAAGAAAATGAACGAAAATCACTGTTTTAGGGCTCACAGACGAATAATTTATGGACAATATAGAAAATAAAAGGTGTAACTCGCCCGGGGCTTACGGAAAATTATACACGAAAAAATTAATTAATTAATTGGAAACGTCAGAGAGTTAATAGCGGAAAATCTTGACACTAGAAAATAAAAATTATTATTAAATTTGATTACTGTTCATGTCTAAGATCCTGCGGTGTACTGTACTATTTTGCCTTTGGTGTCCAATTTTCCGGTCCCCACTCGCCCGCCGGTGGGCCTCGAACCCACGGCCCTTTCAGTCCGTGGAATGTTTGAATTGACTGAGCTACGAAAGTCCAAATGCATTATCCCACCTGAACATCCATTTGAACAGCTGCTGAATGGCGATGACTGAACGGATCGGAGCAGGCGGAGGAAGACGAACGCTGCTGCTGATGGACAAAAAGCTGAAGGGTTAAGCCAACCGGGCGAAAAGTGCCGGCGGCGAAAGGGGGCGCAGCAGCGGAAGAGAGAGAAGCGGAGGAAGAAGCATTGGGCACGGCATTTTGAGGAAGGGAATTGCCGGCGGAGAGTTCGACGACGCGCCCTAACATTTGAAATGCCATTTAATTGTCAGTCAGAAAATCATTTTGTTTCACTTTGTCCGATGGCATTCGGCGGCGATTCGGCAGGGCCAAAGCGCATCAAATTATTGTTGGCATCGGCAGCGGAAAAGAATTGGGGTGTGGTGAAAGACGACGAATTGGGGACAAAAATGGCATAGGGAAGTGAAACGGGACGAGGGCAATGATTGGGAATGGTTGGGATGGCATTGATGGCATTTTGAAATTATCATTGGGGACGAAAGTGGGCGATGGCATTTTGTGGACGGAGGTGGGCATGGCATCAGCAACAGAAGAATTACCGAATGTGGGGGAGCACGGAAGCGCATTTTGATCCTTAATTTTAAATTAATTGAAAGGGTGCCAATTTAGGGTTTAAAAAAGGCATTTTTTGAATTGGCTTAGAACCTACGAGATGAAATGCCAATTGTGAATTTAATTAAGAAAGAAAGAAATTATGACAAAAACTGGCAAGTGCCTAATTGGAATTAATTAATTAAATGAAAAATGCGTCAATCTCTAACTAATGCTGAATCAACTCATTAATGAGCAATTAATATTCCTTCCACTAATTGCTCCAGTGTTACAGTATGCCTTGGGCAATTACCGTACCCTGGTGGCCCCCTCTTTTTCCGCTTTGCTCCCCTCCTGCAACGATGTGCCGGCCGAGTCGTCGATGAACGGGAAGAAGTCCTCACTTTCGCCCAGCATCACCGGTGTAAATGCCGTGGTCCTCGCCGACTGTCCGTCCTCCGTCTCCGCCTCTCTTTTGCCGTTGCACGCGCCGTTTGGCCAAAACTCCGCCGGAGGGGGCGTCGGCGTTGGCACCGCTTGCAATTGCTGCGGTTGCGGCGTTGGCAATGCGTCCGCCGCAGCTTCGGCACATGAGGAAGAGCCGTTGATGGCCACGGGGGTGGTCAGAGTGACGGACCTAAGCACAAAAACAATGGAAAAGTCCAGAAAAGAGATTATTTTGAATTTAAAATATTTTCTTTGCATTTTTAAATTTAAAATCCGCCGGTTGTTTTTTCATGAAAATTTTTCTCAAAATTTCATTCTTTCCCTTTTCCTGGACTAAAGTTGAATTTCGCTTTTAATATTTATTTCCATTTGTTCTGCTGCTGTTTTACCTTTGCTGCTGCTGTTGTTCCGCATTTTCTTCCTTTGTTTTTGTGCAGTTTTTTCCATTAAATTTTCTTCCGTTTCTCCCCAATCGCTCGTCGCCTCCCGACAGAATGCTTTTCAATGAAAAAAGACGGCCATTTCGCAGTGAAAATAATCGAGTGACGGAGACGCGCCGCTGGGGGCGACTGTTCAAAAGATTACCAATGAAAATTTTCGAATAAACCCCTTTCCCTGTATCCCCTGCTGACCATTTCGGGCCTTTCCCCGGCCTGCTGATTGATTCTCGACATGTCAGTCCCCAAAATATCGTAACCCCGGGATTCTCGTCCCAATTTGTCTGATTAATCCTCCGTATGCTTACGATTCCACAGAATCATCCGCAGTTCCGCCCGCCTCCGACATGCCGATCACTGATTGGGCCTCCATGTTGTTTTTGTTGTTGTTGTTCCTGTCACCCGTGCCGTGCCCATCCGCCGCCCCTCCGGTGCCATCCGCCGGTGTCGTTGCCCGCATTTCTGCCAATAGTGCCAACCGACGCCGCTTCTGATCACTTTTTGTGGCCAATTGTTTGGCACTGTGACAGAAAAAATATTAAATTATTTAAAATATTTTTGCGTTTTTATGTTTTATTTTCTTTTTAATCTCCAAACTCACGAAGTGTAAATGCCATAGTAAAGGTAAAGCATCAGAACCTAAATTTGGCATGGAATTCGCTCACTGATCAGCAAAAATATTTACCAAAGTCGACCAATAGTAGGAGATGTACATTCCCTGATTTATTAAATAAAATTATTTAAAATTTTGAAATGCATTTTAATTGAATTAAAATCCGCTTCAAATGTGTGTCACCATGTTAAGGTATGCGTTGGTCATGAACTGCACGTAACATTCGTCTTCTCGCAAAATGCGCCCTCTGCCGGAGAACCAACCGTAGCCAAAGATGGACACGGAGAAGAGAACGGAAGGGCACTGAAAAGCGAAGGGAAATGCCAACACGTTAGGGACAATTCTAATTAGGGCTAATTAGGCAATTGAAAAATGGTTGAATGCCACGCCACGCACCAGCCAAATGCCGGCGATGATCAGAAGCACGCGCTGTTTTGTGCGCCAATTACGGTAGATGGCCGGGTACCGTACCGACATATACCTGAAATCGATACCGTAAGATGACCAAAGTTTAATTAATTAATTAACTCAAAGTTTAATTTATTTTATTTATTACTTTTTTCACATTCTCTTTTGTTTTTTTTTTTGATAAAATTACACGTCGAAACGCGAGAATTAAAAGTGAATTTAAGGACGTATATAAAAAACTCAAAAATTTACCATTACCGAGAAACAATTTTTTCAATTTTGGCCAATTCAAAAGGAATTCAGAGGGATTTACTAAAAGCAATGATTTTCTGAGTAGGACTTTTTGTGCCACATTTACAAATATATAATCAATCGCCTGTGATTTTAACATTGCATTTATTTTTACGATATTTCATTTGTATTTTTTTATTCGTTCTCTTTTCTTCTACATAATGTGCATTTTTAGTTTGCTCAATAAATTAAATTAAATTAATTAAATATAATGGCAGAATAATTGAAAGGATTGAAAATGAACATTTAATAAGTTTAAATAAATTTGGTTGTTCAGTTAATTGAATTGCATTTGTTATGGTTTTGACCTGTCGCCGGTGATGCCCAACACTGTGTAAATGGACGCTAAACAGCACGCCTGACAATTAGAGAGGCAATTAAGGTAATTAGCCGAACCATTAAAATTAAACGCTCACTCACATAATCGATGGATAGCCACAAATCGCAGAGAAAGGCACCGAAGGGCCTTTGAGGAGGGAAATTCAGTGAAAACCTTCAAAATCTCACCATCTTTGGCCATTTACGAGAAAATATGTGTACACTGGGATTCCTTCGAGGCCAATCAGCTGAAAATTGACGTCAAAGTTTCACATTAGACAAAAAAATTGCAAATGATGGACAAAAATTATCAAAAACTTCTTTGCTCTTTTAAATTATATTCTTTAATTGTGTAATTAGTCTTTGAACTTCACGTTTAATGGACCGATGGAACATTTTATATTTTTGTATTGGAAATCAAATAATAATTTGCCAAATTGCTTAATCTCCGTGCCATTTGCTCTTCGTTTTCTGTCCAATAGATAAATGATTTATCAGCATATTCTCATACAATTCAATCAGATCCCTCCGATATGATTTTATTGAAAAAAGAGTTCTTTAACATTTTTTCTGCTGATTTCTTCATGCAATCCTTCCAAAATTTTGCCTCCCTTTTTTCATATCAAATGCTTTCACCCATTTTGGCACCAATAAATGAATCCAAGCCGACCCTTTGTGATATTAATTTAATTGAGCATTGCAATTTCGATTGTCTCTTTTTCGACGTCATCTTGCCCTTCTTTTTGGCAATTCACATTAAAATAATTCTTTCTGAGTGAAATCCCCCTTAAAAATATCCCCATTAAATCCAACTTTGCTTTTGCTTTGTGTGTGTTTTGTTAGCTGCTCTCTATAGCCCATTACAAATTGGCATCACTTTAATGCCCCCCCCCCCTCTAATTTTGGCATAATCATCCGTCCCTTTCCCTCCCTTTCCCTTCCCTTTTCTCCTCTTCCGTCATCCAATCTCTTCTTCCCCCTTCATTTTGCCCTTTATTATTTGCTTTGCCCTCCTCAATGCCCCCATTCCATGGCCAAGTCGTGGCACTGTCCCTTCCCTTCCCTTCCCTTCCCCTGGGGAACTTCCGCTGATGTGCCGTGGGGAAGGAATGTCAATGAGGCGCCGGAAGAATGGCACCTACAGACGGAGGGGGGAGGGAAGAACAAATTTTGAGTCCCCGGGGAATATTGGGCCATCCGCAAGATTGAAAACTGTTGAATGAATGAATGAGTGGGAGAGAGAGAGAGAAATAACAAAGGAGGCAATTTTTGGTTATGGAACAACACAAAAAGGCAAAACTAAACGAATTTTTGTGATCGATGGGACGGAATTAGTCAAATCAATGACAAAAATAAGAAAGTGATCAGCGGAAGAATGGCAAGAAGAGATCATTCTGATCAAAAAGTGAGCAAGCAAAGGAATTCAATCAGAGAGAGGAAAAGGGGGCTGATCAGAAGAACCCGAAAAAGAGCAAGAATTAATTTCATTTGACCCGTAAGCATTGATCAAATTCGATTTCGTCGTCCCTTTCCAATTTTCCGATCAAATTCACCCCTCCTTCTCCCCCCCCCCCCCTCAGTCCGTCCGCCATTCATTTGTCTTTAAAATTGCCACTTTTTCGTCACTTCGCTTTTCCTCCGCTTTTCCCCCGTTCCCATTGAGCAGTGTTTGTGTGCAATTAATTGTCCCACTCTTTTGGCACTGTGAATCGATGACTTTTCCACCAGGAGAAAATTACCTCTTTCCACAAAAAACTTTTTTCAAAAGAAAAACGCGACTTAAATGAAAAATTAATCCAAATTTAAATTTAAAATTAAATACTCAAAAAGTGTGCCCCTCATATCTCCAAAGGCAAAATTCGAAACATTATGCCAAAATGTATAATTATCGATTCCTCCCCCCAAAAATGGCACCAGCGGGTTCAAGAGGTTCGTGCCCACCCACCCAACCCTTCACTGAAAACCTCTCAAAACACTCTGTCCGGCAAAATGTCTCCACGCATGGCACTCGCCTGCCCCTTCCTTATTTTCCCTCCCGGGCCTTCCCTTTGCCATTTCGGCATTTTCGGCACAAATCAAATAATCTCGGAAGCACCGGGGGAGCGTAGTGCTAAATTGACTTAATAATACACTTAGTGAGTGGGGGGGGGGGAGGGAGGGGAGGGGAGGGGGAGGGGACGGGTGGCACGAAATGAAAGACGGAGTTCAAAGAGTCGGGGGAACAAAAATTGCATTATATGCGGCACCAACAGCAGCAGCAGCACCAATCAGTGAGTGGAGGACACCAAAAATGGGGGCGGAAGGAGAGGGCAAAATGGGAAAAATGGATGATGAAGAGGAGGTTAAGGGGGGGGGGAGGAAGGGGAAAAGAGACGAAATGGGGGAAGAGAGGAAATAGAGAAAAAAGAGGGAGGAAATTATAGTGAGAAAGGAAAGAAGGAAAAAGAAGAGAATTGCAAAAAGAAATGAACCAAAAACAGTTAAGAAATTCGAAACAAATGCAAAATTGGAACGGACTTACAGATGGATCACCACCATACTCACCAGATCGGACACTGAAATTTGCACAAATTTTCATTTTGTTAAAGAATTTTGCGAGTTTTTACCTGCCAACGACGCAATAAAATAATTGGACGGCTGCCGAATGGCACGGTCGAGCACAAAAGACAAAAGGACCACCAAATTGCCGGCGACGGTGACGGCCGAAATCACAGCCATCAGAAGCACCTTTTGGGACGGGGACAGAAAAAGCAGTTAAAAACTGTCTTCATCATCTCATTAGTAAGCAATGATCGGTATTTCGATTGGTCAAAGCCGAGAGTCAAATTAAGAAATAAAAATGCCGAGAATTTCTAGACCCGAGAAATGAGCCTTTCGAATGGCCCTCCCTAATCACCACCAATTGAACTCACCAAAAGAATGTCGGTCCAGGCGAGCACCAATTGATGTTGTTGGACGGTGGCGGCGGTGGCCTCGTCGTTGGCGGCGGAAGGGTTCATTGGGCATGGAAGAGACAAGGCGGAAGAAGGACGAAGAGGAAGAGGAAGAGGAAGAAGAAGAGGACGAGAAAGGGGGGACGAAGAACATGGCACATTTTGATCAAAATCAGAGGGACAAATGGGCACAGTCAAAGAGAGGGAGGAAATGCCAATTGGGGGAAGGAGGAGGACAGCTTCTTCCACCCGCACTGACGCAAAAGGCAAGCGGATTACCAATCCGTCAGAGTTTGGTCGATGGGTTGGGGGAGGGGCAGCGACCAACCGACGAACTGACGGACGACCCCTTCTCCAATTTCGGCAAAAAGTGGCTGAATTGGGGGGGGGGGGCAAGGGAGGGCAAGCGGAGGGGAGGGAAGGAAGAGCTTAGGGTTGTGTGATGGCCAAATTTTGCAACGCGCCCTCGCCAAAGGGCTTAAGGATGAGTGATTGGATGGAAAAGAAGGAGGAGGAGGAGGAGGAGGAGGAGGAGGAGGAGGAGGGGCAAATGATGGATCGAAACCGGGGGGGGGCTCAAAAGAGGAAATGATGACTTAAAGAAGACAGGGAAAGGAGAGAGAGTGAGCGATTGAAAGAGAAAGAGAGAGGGAGGGAGAAAAAGGAATAAAAGAAAGGATGGAAGACGGACAATGAGACAAAAAGGGAAAGAGTTAGAGCGATCGGAAACATTCAGCAAAGAATTGACAATAAAACGACCCAAAAAGGCACAATGGCACAAAAGGGGGAAAGTGAGGGACGGGGAGGGAGGGGAGGAGGGAATGGACGTGCAAAAATACCCATTCGTCTTCCCCGTCGGCCGGCACCGTGCCAATGGTCCCTCCCCCCCCCCCCCCCGCCCCCTCTTCAACTCCTTCCGTCCGTCCGTCGGTCCTCCACCAAAAGCTCCGCCCCCAACACTCTTTTTTTTGTGGAAAGGGGAAAAGCTTTGAAGAAATGGAGGGAAAAGCATTGGCACGGCATTTTTAAAGAGAGAGAGAGAGAGAAAAGGTTAAAAAGTGAATAAAAAAGGGATCAAAAAGAACGGACGAACGAACGATTGACTGGTGAGGAGAGGAAAGAACAGCTTTATTACGTCCATTCCAATTGTCCTTATTTTTTAGTTTGGTTGTCAAAAATTGAAAAGAATTACATATTTAATATTTAATTATGACTGATTTTTAATAATTAATCAATTTTATTTTATTAAAATATATTATTATTATTATGAGTTGACATTTTAAGAAAAGGTTGGACAAGGACAAAACCCAGCAGATCAGAAAATCCATTTGTTTGGTGTTTAACATTTTTATTTTTCTATATGTTTTTTCTATTTATACATTAAAATAAAAATTATAATTCCGAAATGATCAAAACAAACTTTCGCATTTATTAATACCCAAAATGTAGAAATGAATTGATATACATAAAATAAAAATCATCATCACTCATAATGATTTAGCAATGGCGTCATTCTGTCGGTCCATTCGCTTTTTAAGTTTGCCTCAGGGCGGCCAAACGCTGAAAATTTTGAAAAAAGGTTTACCAAAACAAATACACAATGTATTTTTGTTATTTTCATTTTAAACAACTCCAATTGTCCACCTTGGACAGGTCGTCGTTGTCCGCAACGGATGCCTTTGAGCTGACCGTGTCCAATTGGCCAGTTTGCGCCGCCGGCATTTCCATGCCTAAAAAAGGAAAACGAGAAAAATGATTTGCCTTCGGTGAAAGTTCCGACTTTAATTGTTTGTTTCCAATTCATCGATTATACAAGAAAAGGGGGGACCGATCTATTCCATAGCGAAAGGGAAAAGATGAACTTGACAAAATTTATTAAAGTTCCTAACATTTCCCCGGCGGCGCCTTTCGTCACCGCCGGATCCCCATCTCCTGTTCCCGAATTTTTTAGGAAAAAAGTCGTCAATTTACGTGGCCGGACGCTCTACCCTCCCCCTTTTTCATGTGCCATCAATTAAATTCAATAAAGCTTTGTTTTTAAAAGCGCATGTTTTCTCACCGAGTTCGAGCCCGGCTTTGTCCGCCGCTTCCTGAATCAGTGCGTCAACTTCGCTTCGCGGTGCGTTCAGTGTGGTGGTGGCGTTCATCTGCAAGATGGCAAAGACTGATTTTAATTGATTTCCAACTGTTCCTTAAAAGGGAATACGAAAGGAGGGGGGGGGGGGGGAGATTTCAAAAAACAAAGTCCACAAAACATATATGACAAATTGTGTATACTTTTTATCAGGCCCTTCCCGTAACTCCGCAAAACGAAAATTTTGCAAATTTTCTTAATTATTTTATTGTTTCAAAAATAATTTCCCGTCGGCGCCTATCGGTACGCAGGAACCCCATTTTACCTTACTTTGAAATTTAAACCCAGAAATGGCAAAAATTGACATGAAACATCATTTTTCGTGTTTGACTGAATTACTCTCTGCCCACTCACCGATCCCTCCATCGTCGCCGATTGGACATCTGAAAAAGGGTTTTGTGAAGATGAACACAATTCAATTAACGAATGTGGACCAACCCAGGTCCTCAAAGTCCTTCTCGAATCGGTCCATCAAATTCTGCACTTTCTCCAAGTTCATGGATTTCATTGCCGACTCCATCGCTTTAACAACTGAAAATTGCAGAGGAAAAAATAAAATTAAAGCGCAAAAAATGTCAAACAAAAATTTTTACTCCATCCCCTTTTTTCGTTTCTCCGATGCTTCTTCCGCCAGTTAGCTTATTGCTTAGTTTTCCAAAATGGGGAATAGGAGAGGAATAGAGATGAATTAGTCAGTTTTAGGGTTCCCCTTCCCATTTTTTCTTGTTAAGTTCCCAAAAATCAATTCATTCATTTATTTATTCCATGTCAGATACTATAGCAGTGTGAACAGCAGCACAAAGTCCGTCAAATATGAAAATGTTGGAATGTCTTTGGGGATAGGCCAAATTGTGTACGCATTTCATTCCCATTTTCCGCCCCTCCCCCTCTTTTTCCATTTACCCTCCCCGTCTTACCCCCCTGCATGCTGCTGGTCACCCGCTTTTGTGTCGCGGCTGTCTGCACGCGTGCCGCCACCGCGTCAATGCGCGCACTCATCCGCAAATAATTGAGCGCCTCGTTTTTCTTCCGAATGGAATTCTCCGCGTGCACTTGCGCCACCTCGCGATTGCCTTTCTGCACAAAAAATGCATTGGTATTAAAGACGACACCCCAAAATGGGAAACATTACAATATAAAATTTAGAAATTTGTCAGAGAATTTAACAAAATCTGACCAAATGCAAATCACAAAAAGCAAACCTTCAGCGCATTGGTCAGCTTCACCTTCTCCTCCTTTTCCTGCTTGTCGCATTTTTTGGCATTTCTGCTCAATTCTTTGGAGGCGAAGCGCAAATTGAAAAGGTCTTAAAAATTTGGAATTGGATTAAGCATTCACATGCTAAATGAGTGAGTTAAACGAACTCAAATTTGGGTAAAAAAAAAGCAAATAAACAATTCTTTAAAAGTTAAAACATACGATTGTCCAACGCACTCATAACAAACAGTGAAAGGAGCAGAAATTTATTTTGATCAAAAAAGTGGAAAATACAACAGGAAAAAGTCACTAAAAGAAAAAATGGAAATTCATATATTTTGGTAAATTAAAAATGAAAGCAAAAAAAAAAGAGACAAATGAAAGACTAATTTTGGATTGGCAGAAAATCTTAAACGTTTTAAACGGTAAAAGTAATATTTGTTCCTTTTCTTAATGATATGAAGAAATGGGGAAAATGAATGACTCATTATTTCCTCACCGATGTGACCTTTGAACACAATCATTTTCATGAAAACTTTAACATTCAAATTCCATTGACGAAAATATCCTATTTACGAGCATTTAGGCGCCGTTTAGTGTCGCCTAAACGCTTATTTGTTAGTGCATAAAATTATGCGCTTAAAATTTTATCAGCTTTTACCTATTCTCTTCTCATTTTAGCAGCAGCATTCGATGAACAATACAAACAGCGGAGGACCACCGCAAATGCTCGGCGCGGGCAGCGGCGCCGGACAGCCGCGGGACCCGGCGAACCGTAAGCTGATCCAACAACAGTTGGTGCTGCTGCTGCACGCACAAAAGTGCCAGCAGATCGAACGGGTCAGTGGTTACAAAACTTATA
Organism: Heterodera schachtii; assembly: GCA_023374025.1. Taxonomy (NCBI): domain Eukaryota; kingdom Metazoa; phylum Nematoda; class Chromadorea; order Rhabditida; family Heteroderidae; genus Heterodera; species Heterodera schachtii. The sequence continues at coordinate 801,433 of SIJG01000036.1, read as the reverse complement.
TATTTTTTCCCAATTTCCATGGGATTTCATTTTTTTCTATTTTTAATTTTATTTCCAATAACTCTGTTTTCAGTCTGAACCGCTACAAAACCGTGCGCCCTGCACATTGCCCTACTGCTCGTTGATGAAGGGCGTTTTGGAGCATATGGTCGGCTGTTCGGCCGGGCGGCAGTGTCAGTACGCTCACTGCGCCTCCTCCCGGCAAATCATTGCGCATTGGAAGAACTGTCACAAGGACGACTGTCCGGTGTGCAACGTTCACATCAACGAGACAATGGTGGTCGACCCGCGACAAGGCATGGCAAAACAGCGACAAAAATGAACTTTAAATTTTAATTTTTGTTGGTAAACTGTTTCCCGTTTAGCTGACATTATGCTGAGTGCTGTCGGTTTTCACTCTGTGACTTTGCCTCAAGGCGCGATTGACCAACAGGTCAATAAAAATATTTTTTAACTGCATTGAAATGGATTTAGGTGTTCTAACCTTAAATTAGTATTTTGGTCACAGTTAATTGTAAGACTGGAATCAGTTGGGCCGTCATGATTTTTTTTATCATCCAAATTCAACATTTTGATATCATTCTAAACCTCTTCACATGCTTTATTAGCCTTACAAAAAGATTTTCGGATTTGTAAAAAATTATCAAGAAAAATTACAAAATTTGGGATTTTAAAATTTTCATGCGTATTGGATCATTTCGCAAAAATTTTGGTTGACGGTGAGCGGGAAGGGCATTTTTTGATTGGCACGAGATATCTCGACTGATAAATTTGGAACTAAATTCATATTTTATTTCTCATTTTAGCAGCAGCAGTCGATGAACAACACAAACAGCGGAGGGCCACCGCAAATGCATGGGGGTGGCATTGCGCAGCAGCAGCAAACGGCTGGCAATCATCCGCAGCAAATGCTCGGCGCGGGCACCGGCGCCGGACAGCCGCAGGAAACGGTGCAGCGCAAGCTGATCCAACAACAGTTGGTGCTGCTGCTTCACGCACACAAGTGCCAGCAAATTGAACGGGTCGGTTTTTATCTTAATTTCCATTGGTTTCATTCATACATTAAATAGGGGAGGGTCGACCCCCCCCCCCCCTGATTTCGTTCGTATGAGTGCCCGAAAATGGGGGGGGGCTTTGTATTTGTTGGGAAAAATGTGAAAAATAGAGAGGCGACTTCGTAAAGGCGAAGAGAATTTAAATAATTTAACAAAATCCTTTGCAGTTTAGTCATTTCATACAAAAACCAAAAAATATACCATGCCAACAAATCGCACTCAAATTTTCAAAAATTTGCCCGATTGCGCCTATCGGCACGCCATACCCCCCCCCCCCCCCCGCCCTCTCTCACCTGTTCCAAAAAAGTTATTTGGAATAAACGCGCCACGAAAAAGCTGTTTTGAAAAGCAACTTTTTGAAATTTTTTGGCCATAAATTTTTGAAACCCAACGGGATTTTTTGAAATTTTGCAGGCTAATAGAGGACACCTAGGGCTACCGAATGATACTAATTGTAGGAATGTTTAATTTGGATGCTTCTAGAAAAAGTTATGGTGCACTAAAGTTGCAAAAAAAAAAGAAGTTAAGGTCGTGTCTTTTTTATGGTCGTGAGAACTGCAAGAGCCGTCGGGTCGATCCCCCCCCTCCCCCCCCCCATATTTCTAAAATCTCTTTGTTTTCAGTCTGAACTGCGCCAAAATCGTGCGCCCTGCACATTGCCCTACTGCTCGGTGATGAAGGGCGTTTTGGAGCATATGGTCGGCTGTTCGGCCGGGCGGCAATGTCAGTACGCGCACTGCGCCTCCTCTCGGCAAATCATTGCGCATTGGAAGAACTGTCACAAGGACGACTGTCCGGTGTGCAACATGGTCAAACGGTACATCAACGGAACAGCGGCTGACCGGCGACAAGGCATGGCAAAACAGCGAATTAAATTCAAGAAACGGGGAAAAATGTCCCTCTATTTTCGGTGTCTTTTCAACCCACTAACTTTGGTAGCTGTCTAACTGAATTTTACTATTTTAATTTTCCAATTTTTCCTGGGTAAACTGTTTCCCGTTTAGCTGACATTATGCTGAGTTCTGTCGGTTTTTCCTCTGTGACTTTGGCTCAAGGCGCGGTTGGCCAACAGGTTAATTTAATGCCAAAAATTCGTAAAATGTAAAAATTAGTCTCAAAAATAGAGGGAAAAACATATTTGACCTCCTCCCTTTCCAAGTATGATCAAATAATTCTTGAAATGGGTGCAAATCGCTTAATTGAATTATTTCCTTAAATTACGACCGTTTCCTTTTCAGCAACCCTCAAGTTCGGCAAGTATCTGCAGTGGACCGTCCTCTGTTGGCAGCACTTCTATTTTATTGAAGAATTTGCATTTGTAGAATTTCACTTGTGTATTTTGAGAGAGAGCGATCGGCTGGGATAAGACATCTCAAATTTCACTTCGTATTTAATAATACTTTTTCAAACGATGTTCAAAATAATTTGACTTAAATGAAACTACCGGGCTCGGGCTTACAGAAATTGACCGGCCCGAACTCCCCGGCTTGAAATCGAATTCTATGCCAAAAATTCACGAAATACGGTTATTGGCTTTGGTTTCATTAGAAGCGCTTCAAAATTTTACGCTGAAAATTTTGCACGAAATTGACCGATCAAACGAATTTTCTAAAGTAACGTATTGGGCAAGTGAATATGGAAGACGGTCAATCACAGCAATATTTTGCCAGCAGTATTACGTACTTTTTGATTGCATAAAAGCCAGGGACATTGTGTTATCAGTGAATTAACATTTGCCCCTAATACAATTTCTTTATTTAAAGGAATGATTTTTTGTACAATGGAACACTTAAATTTAAAAAAAACAAATAGATATATTACGAGCAAATTGATCAGCGATCATAAATTTTATCCACATCAAAATGCCTTTGTTCAAAGGCTCAAATTTCAATCAAAATTCAGTGTTCCTTCACCCTTCCGAAAACATATCCAAAGTCGCTTCTTTTGCGCCCGGAATTTTGTTTTTTGCTTGCAAGTCGTCCAACAAAGCGTTGATGCTGGTCTGAAAAAAGCCATGGCGTCTTTTGGGGATTCGCAACTTGGGGACCCGACTTTTGGGGATCCTGACAATTGACCGGTGCCTAAATATCCGGTCCCTATGTCGGGATCCCCAAAAGTCGGGTAGCCGAAAAACGCAGGGAATTCAACAAACACAAAAAGAATGGTCGGCTTTTCATGTGCCAATTTGTCCGATTTTCCTACCTGGTCCAACTGATAGGCTTCCATGTTGCCCTGTGAAATTAGTGAGTCGGCCAGCGAAGTCAGTTCCGCGATTTGCTTGGTCTTCTCATCCTCCTGCACATTCGCACCCGACTTTTTGGCTGCCCAGCGGCGTTTGCGCTCCTCCGCTGCGTTTGACTCTTAAATAATTTTTTTGATTTTAATTCTAACAAAAAAATGTTAATTCAATAAAAATTCAACAACACTATCCAATACCGTAAAATACCCTAAAAACTTATTACCGCATTTATTACCCCAACTCTCCGCCGATCACTTACTTTTTTCGTTGTTTAGTCTCTTAAGCGCAGCACCAATTGTCTCTCTTTCGTTTAGCAATTCGATAAGTCGTTGGTACACTTCCTTTGGCTCCACTTCCTTCTCATCGTCCGCCTTTTTGTCATCCTCGTCTTCCAGCTGAATAACAAAATTTTCTATTTTTTTATTTGTCAAAAATGAATTTTTAAAATTCGATAAATTCCATTTTTTTATCCCCCCCCCCTCCGTCCGCTCACTTTGCCCCAATGTTTGCCGGCCGCATTCTTCACGTTGTCCCACTCGATGTTGTCCAACCACGCGTCTTTGATCACACTTTGCTTCTTGTCAAAAATGAATGTGCCGTTCGCGTCGAAATGCCCCTCCTCCAAGTCGTCTTTCATGTTGAAAGGCATTATCTTCACGTGTCCCTCATACTCGAGGGTCGACTCCTCCTGACCTTCCACCTGAAATGGGACAAAAGCATGATTAATAGTAAAACCAAAAAAGGGAATGAATGACCAACGGAATTCGAATTCAAAAGAGGCGAACATTTGCAGAAAAAAATCCAATTTCGAATTTCCTTTTCATTTTAAGATTTTGGGTAAATTATTTTCAATTTTTTTTGTTGTATGTCTGAAACATTTATTACATTTCGTAAATCGTTTTTAATTTTAGCTTCCAATGCAATTGAACCAACAAAATTTGTTCCAAATGGCGTTGCTTTAATTAATGTGCGGTCTGTGGCCCTACCCGATCAGTTTAATGTGCTTCTGGATGGTCCACCGGGCCCGTCCCATTCTAAAATTTTGTCTCTTTGCCAGCGTTTGCCTTGTCCATGTCCAGCCGTTGGTAGCCCTCCGTTTCGTCCTCCTCGTCCGAGTCCAACGTGTGTTTCTTCGTCCGTTTTGTCTTCATTCCTTCCGCCGTTTCGGCTGGTCCTCCGTCCTCCTCATCGTCCAATCGTTCCCTTTTCTCCTCCTCCGCCGCTTCCGTCCGACTTCTCTTCACTCTTTCTGTTGCATTTCTTTCCTCTGTGAAACGAACTCTTTTTGAAGACATTGCGACTGTTATTTTATTAAAATAAAAATGCTCTACAAGTATTTTAAAACGAATTAAAGGCGTAATAATTAAATTTTATCGGTCTTATGTATTTACGGTACCCATCAAAACGGAATTTAGCGGAATTAAATTTTGACTGGATTCTTAAAAAGTTGAACAAAAATTTAATGGATTTAATTAACAATGGAACGTTAAAACTTCACAGTCACCAAACAGCAAGCCGAAAGTCCTGGTCCCAGTATAAAGAAGGACATAGTTTAGATGATATGCTCAAAATTATAAGTTCAAGAAAATTCCGCTACTTCAATTTGACGTTTCAAATTAAAAGTTCAAAATTATTCAAAACGAAAAAATTGGAAAAATCATGCCAGTATGTCTTTCGAATCTGATCAAAAAAGGCACTTTCACCACAGTGATCAGTTTAATCATTCACGGTGATCGGGAATGATCAAACGGGAAATACATAGGTGGCGGAAAATTTCTCGAACTTGCAATTTTGAAAAGAAGCATATGACTTTTTCTTCCTCTTAAGAAAATAAAATTTCAAAACGATTGTCTTTATCGTATTATTAGCTGAAAGAAGGGGAGAGAGAGAAACAGACTGTTTGTTCTTCGTCTTTTCCTTTGCCTAATGCGTCGCAATTTGCGATTTCTTCTTTCTCTTTTCCCTTTTGCGCGCAGTTTAATTGATTTGTGATGTGGAAAGGCAGGCAAAGAACGCACATTTTTGTTCAGTCAGTCGCAGACGGACGACAAATTCAAAGAGAGAAACCGAGGGAATGTGAGGGAAAAGGGGAGGGAGACACTTTTTGGTGGGTTTGTCGTCGCTGTGACTGACACTGACACGATGATTGGATTGGATTGGTTTTGTTCCAATTATATGCATGCGTGTGTACGTGTCACCTTCGTCCACCAACCACCTCCATCTTCTTCTCCTCATGTGCATGGAAAATAAAAGGCTTTTCAAGAAAATTTTGACCGGATTTTCCCAATGCAAGTTGCATTTAATGTTAGGTGGTGCATCAAAAAAAGCCCTTGCTGCCGTTGAATTTTTAATTTTGACTGTATCCTAATTGTTAATTAATTTGTATTGCTAATTAAGTTTGGGTTGGCTATTCACTTTCTTTTAAAAATGCTGTTTTTCCAACGCACCGATAATTTTCCTTATCATCAAATCATTTTTCAGATTTAATTTATTGTGCAAAGCTCTCAAATCTCCGACTTCAACATGGGCAATATGTTCGCTAATCTGTTCAAGGGGCTTTTCGGCAAAAAGGAAATGCGCATTTTGATGGTTGGGCTGGACGCTGCCGGAAAGACGACAATTCTCTACAAGCTGAAACTGGGCGAGATAGTTACCACTATTCCGACAATTGGTGTGATTTAGGATTTATGCGGAAAACAATTTTTAAAATGAAAAGTTTTTAAGGTTTCAACGTGGAGACTGTCGAGTACAGAAACATTGTAAGAGGAAGACATTGGGACATATTTATATAATTCTGCCTTTCATTCATTTTAGTCATTTACCGTCTGGGACGTTGGTGGACAGGACAAAATTCGACCGTTATGGAGGCACTATTTCCAAAATACGCAAGGTTTGTGGGTGGGGGGGGGGGAGCGTTGGGACAGAAACACCAAACATACGAGTGGCAATATTTTAATGGGTCAATTACGTTTTGTTTTGAATTTTTGGCTTTAGAGGTTTTCTTTTTTTAATCGTCACAGTTGAAATGCCCATCATAACAAAGGCCTTACAATTAGTGTACTTGTTTGGTTTTGGTTTTTCTTCCCTTTTCCGTCCTCTTTCATTTACCTTCATTCACTTCCCTTGAAGGACTGATTTTCGTCGTGGACAGCAATGACCGCGAGCGTGTGGGCGAGGCGCGTGAGGAACTGATGCGAATGCTGGCGGAAGACGAACTGCGCGACGCGGTGCTGTTGGTATTTGCGAACAAACAGGTGAAAAATGGGACATTATTGGCCCATGGCATTTAGCGGGAAGGACATTTCCGTGTTGGTTGCGATTGAGAATCATTTAATTATAATTTTACAAATTTTAGGATTTGCCAAATGCTATGAACGCCGCAGAAGTGACGGACAGACTCGGACTGCACACTGTAAGTGTTGGCTGATTGTGAGTAGGATTTTGTTAGGTTTGAGTTAACGCTATGGCAAAATATAACTTTTTGTTACGTATGAGTTTCGCTTGCTTTTGTTCCATTAAGAAACTTCGGGCAAATTGGTGATTTCTGACTTCACAACTAATCACTGAAAAAGGAAATTTGCTTCATCATTTCAATGTTTTGGTGTTTCAGCTTCGGAACCGCAACTGGTACATCCAGGCCACCTGTGCCACGTCGGGCGACGGACTCTACGAAGGATTGGACTGGCTGAGCAATCAGTTGAAGAACAGAGGATGAACAGCGAGCGGACCATGCGAATTGGAAGATGACGGAAGGGAATTTGTTTTTGCGCGCAGCTCTGTTCTGGGGATGGCCGTTTAATTTCGATAACTATTTAATGTTTTTGTGACAATCCATCAAAATGACTTCTGACACATTCGACAAAACCTTTGTGAAAAGATTTTAACATTTGGACGCACTTCCAAAATCTCAGCTAAAGCGCCGTGGGAGTCATTGTCTTTTGTTTTGTTAATCAGATGGATAGTGTGGCCAAACTGCACACTGACAAATGAGCATCGGTTTCGTGTTTTTATATCAACATTTTCCCCTCCCCTTTTTCGCTCATTTCTCGGCGTTATATCGCACTTTCACCAATACAACACATTAATGTCATTGTCTACTTTCGGGAATATATTTGTTTGTGTATGATGAAATGTTTGTATGTTCTTTCTGAGCATATTTTATTTAAGAAATAGGCTCAAAATCACATGAATCTTTTTGTGAGTAGCAGAATTGACCAATTTCTGAAAACATTTCCAATATTCAAAATATTGCACATGGAAAACCCGCATTTTTATAATCCAAGTTTTGTCAAAAAGAAATTAACAAAAATTGATCAAATGGCGTTTTGATCAATCAAATGGATGTTTATTCTGGCGGGATGGTAATATTTTGACGTTGTGTTTCTCACCAAAACAATTCCGTTTGTCCGAGTGATCGCCGCAAAAGCATTCAGTGGCACAAACCCTTAAGAAGAATGCTCTGGTTTATTTTGAATGGCACTCCCACCGAATGCCATCCCTTGCGCATTTCCAAAAGCGAAGTCGCCCCTCACAACGCGACCAATGAGTTTTCTGAAATCCGAATTGAATTGAGGTGGAGAAGAAGTGTAAAAGGCTCTCTCCCACCGCTTCGTGATGCATTCCGACCGTTCCTCCGCTTGCCCAATTTCCGTTTCCATCGGTTCTCCTTCCTCATCTTCCTCCTTCTCCCCACTCTTTTTCCGTGCCATTTTCGCCCGTTTCTTTGCTCTTTTGCTTACATTCCGTGCCTTCCGTCTTCGCTCTTTGTCATTGGCACCGTCGGGGAACATCGCCTCAAGTGAAAGCAGTTGTCCTTCGCATGCTGACAAAAGAATTAATTGTATAAAATTAATGAATCTCGAAAATTTTTGCTTTTTGACAAAAACAAACTTCGATCGGTTGGAAAATAATGCGCAACTGTGCCCAATTGTTGTTGGTCATGAAGCGAAATGAACTCGGGAATATGGCAGGCGGTGGAGAAAAACGGAGGGGACGGACTTTTCGACATTTTCTGCCGCAGCGCTTCAAGTGGAAAAGTGGCGGCAGTGTCGGAAAGCTAAATTTCAGATTTTTTAAACAATGCATGACATAATGAATAGTATTTACAGCAAAAAGTCGACTTTCCATTGATGGATCAGGGTTCAAAATTTGCTTATTGTTTTAAATGTATGGCAAATACCATTGATTAGGAACTCTAAAACTGCCTCCAGACTATACCCGTTTTGATTGCGACATTTATCACCAAAAGCAAAAAAAATCATTATCTTTAAAGTTTAAATTTGGTTGGGATGGAACTGCCGAGACTGAACTGACCGTCTTCATTTTATTCCCCCCCCCTTTTTTTCCCTTCCATGCCTCTTCTCCCTGCTCCCTTATGGTAACAATTCGGCTGCCAATTGTGATCATTCCGCGCCCGTGGTTCCCTTCGCTGCGCAACATTTGCATATCCTGATCAGTCGGCAAAGTGATCAGAGACAGTCGTTTCGGCACTCCGCGGCGCAACATTTGGAGAAATACGGGCACCAAAACGGAAGACGACGAAACGATGGAAGAGACGGAAGACAAAGAAGTGGTGGCAAAACATTCTGAAAAACGAAAAGCAAATAAACGGGAAAAAAAATTGCAACACTTTTTTGGCAAACCTTCCAAAATCGGTGGTGGCACCGAAGTGCCATCGCTATCGTCGCCCGCAGCGTTGGCATTAAGTCGACCAACAAACCAACAGTCGAATCGCTTCAGTGCTTGCCGACCACGGAGCACAAAAAAGGGCGGTGGGCTTTCACAAGTGGAATTCCTGTGGTTAGGGAGGGAGGAAATGTCATTTAGTAAAAGAAAGGGGTGTCAATTTAGTTAAATAAAATTTAGAAATTGAAATTTGCAGACAAAATTTAAAAAAAAAATTTGGGAATAAAATCCAGAGAGAAGAAATCAGGGACGGTCCAAGGGGAAGCAGCTCCCCCCCCCCCCCCCGCATCGGAAGGAATGGATAAAATTGACATAACCATAGCCCCAATAATTAGACATTTCTTGCTGATTGTGAGTCAAGACATTTACAATTAGCATCGACATAAAACCCCAAAGAATTGGGCCATAAAATAAATGAAATTGCGTCACCTCCTCCCCTTGGTGGTGTCCCATTCCGACAGCAGTGTTTCCCACTCGAAAGTGAAGGGATGCGCCACGTTCAGTCCCTTCTCCCCAAATTCAATCCTTCGATTGTGCGGTCTCCGCTCGTATTTCCCCTCAAAAAGTAGTTGTTTTATAGAAATTACAGCCCCAACTTTCTCTGACCATCAAATGTTTGGCCTCAGTTTGTGCCGCCTCTGTTCCCGCCCGACAGTCGACAAAATCGTCGGGAAAAGTGCCAATGGCTGCCTCAAAGTTCAACGCGCGTTTGTCATGGAGGCCAATGGGACGAAAGCCGGCGAATTGGAGGGCCAACCAAAAGTCTAAAGGGAAAGCAAATGAAAAGGAAAGAATTCCAATGGATGAAAAAGTCGAAATCAATTCGAAATAGAGGAAATGGTCAAAGAAATGCCACCCGACCAGTAGCCAACGCCGGACGGACAGATCAAATCCACGCAATGCAAAGCGATGTTTTGGGTGGACGAAGAGGGGGCGGAAATCCGACGGAAGACGAGCAAAATTGGAATCGAAAAAAGTGAGAAAAGAAAAAGATTAGAAGCATTTTGTTACTTTCTGTACTCACCTTAAAATCGGTTCGCTTTGGCCTTGCCAATTTGTCGGCACAGAATGACTCAAATTCGTTGTGCGAGAGGCGTTTCGGGAGCAAATTTTGATGGAAAAATTGCCAATCCGCGAAAAGAGCGGACGGAGGAGGCTGAGGGAAGTGAGCATCAGCTGACGAGGAGAAGTAAACAGAAAAAGGGAAAACACAATTAAGCAAAAAACGAAAAATAGTGAAAATTGACTAAAAATGGAAAGTGCAAAACGCAATGATCAAAATGTTTGCCACATCACACACTTTGCTGATGCGGTCTTTGAATTGGCTGCTGTTGTGGAGTGGGCATGGCACGGAACAGTCGCGGGTCCTCCACGAGCAGTGCAACAATTTGACCGTCCCGCAAATTGCCGGGCAAAACATCGGACGGCAAAGTGTGCCACCACTGATGCATTTCACTAAAAATGACAATTAAAATGGGAAACATTGAAAAAGTGCCTAAATTGTGCCGAATGATTGTCGTCCATTTGTCCCGTTTCCGCCTCTTCGTTCGCCACTCTGATCACTTTGCGAAGGAATTCGACCGCTTTCGGACCGATCAGATGGAAACGGCACAAACGGTTGCGCAAATTGACCAACTGAAAGGGGACGCTTGAAGGGTCCAATTTGTTTCTTATTATTCCCACCTCAATTTGTGCTTCCGTTCCTTTTTTGGCTTCCTTCCCAATTTGTTGGTCACCCTTTTCCATCCGTTTGGTTTTTGTTGGCGAAACGATGGAAATTTGCGGCACTTTTCCCATTTCGGCCGCCAATTGTCGCTCAATTGACGGATGGACCCAAAGGAAGAGACGGCTGAATTTTGAAATTGCTTTGGGAACTAAATTTGGGCGACAGTAAATGCGTTTGAATTTTTCGAGTTAAAAAATAGCGAATTCTGACCCGTCCTCCGTCCACATTGCTCGGCCGGGGCCCAAAAATCCGTGTGGGTATTTACCGGGCGAAAAAAGCATCAGCGGCACTTCCAAGTGACATGAAAGGGCGCCAAAATGGGCAAAAGTTGGCGAAACCCTCTAAAAATTGAACATTTTAAATTTTAGGGTGGAGGCCAATTTTACTTTTTCGCAAAATTGAGCCAAAACTTCAGGAAATAATTTTCATTTTACAATCAGACGAAATTTGAGCGGACACAACAAATTGGAGACAGCACAGGTAACTTTGGTCAAGAGAGCTGAAAGTGATTTAAAATTACAAAATTTAATCAAAAAATTACACGGCCGAACGGACGGCGCAACGGTAATTTGGGCGGAAACCGCGTTGACAGCTTTTCATTGGCAATTTGTAGCCCCAAAGTTCCCTTGAAAATTCTTAGTGAAAAGTTTTTAGGAAAGCATTTGTGGGTTACGTCATGTGAAAGCGTTTGGCGTGCCAAATGTGCGTTTCCAACCAAATGTTTTTCCTTTGTTCGCGCACCCATCGCTAAAATGTGGGGAAAAAAACGAAATTTGGGTGCAATCATAAACCGTAAAACGTTTTGAGTACAACACATTGCCGAATTCCAAGTGTTTAATTCGCCTCCCCAAATTGAATTTTTGTTTCCACCCAATTTCCCATTTTTTGCCCGTTTTTCACTTAATTTGAGCATTCGCGTCGGCCTCCGTCGCCACTTTCGGCTCGGTGCCTTTTTTCGGTGTGCCGTTCGCTGTGTGTGCCGAGCGGCGATCGGTCGCAATGCGCGGGGCAATCGCTTCACATTGTGCGACATCGCACGTCGACGCATGTGCCTAAAAGCTGATTTAAGAACAAATGATATAGGACAATTTAAAATTGACCTCGGAAGTCGCTGAAAAACCGTCCTTGGCCCGGAAGTCACTTCGCCGAAACCGAGCGAAGGATTGTCCACCACCTGGGGGGAATTTGGGGGCGGAGAAAGGGAAACCCGTTCAGAAAGGCATAATTTGCACCTCCAAAAGCTCGGCAATTTGCTCAATTCGGGCCCGAACATACTCCTCCGTGTCCACCGTTCGGGGCCTTTGCGGAATTCGCTCATTTTCAGGGTCCATCACTGTCCGTTTTATGTTAAATCAATCAAAAGGTCAAAACGAAATTGTTTTACTTATACGATGTTTTTTGGTAGAGTAAAATTTTGTTTTCTGGGTAATTTTTTGAAACACAAAAAATATTTTGAATTTTTGCAGGAAAATAAGATTCTCAGGGCAATCGAATGATACCAAGAATACTTAATTTGGATGAATAGAAAAGATTATGGTGCATTAAAATTGCAAATTATTTTATGGTCATGTCTTTTTTATGGTCAAGTGAACTGCAATAGAGCCCGAAATTGTACAAATTTCAAAAAATCCCTAAATTCAAAGCCCGTTTTACCAAGATTTATTAGTCAAGAAACTTTTTCATTTTCTCTTAAAACCAAATCATTAGGAGTAAAAAAGAATTAATTAGTCGAGACTAAATGAGAGAGTCAAAACAAAGTGGAACAGTTCAATTTTTACAAAAATTTATTCAGTGATGAAAATGCGAAACAACACTACAAGAAGAGCAATTCCAAAAAAAACTGAAATATCAAAAAGTATTAAAAATGGCAATGCCTTCGTAGAAAATAGCCGAACGGTGAAATTGGGCTCTTCATTGCAAACCAACTTCTGGAACAGTTGGCCATCACGGTTATGCCCTCCTCCTCCGCAGCACGGATGCATTCGTCGATGATTCGAGGCCAATAATCACCTGTCAATGCAATCGATGTGTGCAAAAATTGCAAAAATTTAAACATTTTCCCAGATGTGCCAAATTTGCAGCTGTACCTTCAAAATAGGGAAGCTTCATTGGCGTGTCCAGCCCGGCATCTCTCTGCGTGTGGAAGATGTCCTTGTAGCTGTACACAATGCCCTCCATCTGTCCGTTATTGAGCATCGTTTTGTACCAATCCTCCAACCATTGGGGCGTTGGGGCCTTCTGCTGCGTCGGGCGGCAGTGGAAGATGTAGTCGACTCCCTCGTCTGGCGGAGATGCCCAAATGTGTGCCCTTGTGTATTGGCAATGCTCAAACGGCTCCATGTCGATCTTCTTCTGGAACATCGACTTTGGTATCCAGCTTGAAGTTGATGGGGTGGTAAGGGAAAACGAGCGTTAGAAAGAAGTTAAACTAAAAACATTATTTCCTTACTTTGACTCGTCCGACGTGTTCTCGTTCAGATCAATGCGCTCATTAGGCAACGCCTCGAAGCAGTTGACACAGACTAATAAAGAGAATAAAATGAAATTAAAGCGGTTTAAAAACATTTAAACACTTACAAATGCATTGCTCTCCGTCGGTTTCGCTCTCGTACATGTAATAGTGCTGCTGGTCCCGATCGACCTTACAGGCCGCTTTGTTTTTGGTGATGCCGAAGCAGACAGGCGGAGTGAAGGAAAACTTATGGCCGCAACAATAGCCCATCCGACGCATCACCGGGTTGATCTCCTTGACGAACTGCTCGCTGAGTTTGGTGCACCATTTGTGGATCTGATACAGGGAGGAGGGTCAGTATAATCTAGTAAGTCAAAATTTATTAAATTGGCTAACAATAAGTTTTAGTCCATCTTAATTTACCTTTGTGTTTTTGCGGTTGTACAACCACGCGTTCTCGAACATCAACCACATGTGCTCGCAGAATTCCCACGGGTTTTTATATTTGCCCTGGTCCAGGTTGGCCTTGATCGTCTGCAGGTCCATCGGATTTTTGATGATGTCGAAATTGTCCTGTGAAATTGCGGTTGAATAAATCCCTATGTTGTGCAAATCATTTCTCCCATTCCGATTCCTTTCTATTCCTACCGGAATGTTCAAGCAGTCGGTGTCAATGAGCTGGTTCCACACTGGCTCAAGATGTTGACGGAGTTCGCTGGCAAACACCTGCTGCTTTGTCCGTAAATTGGGTGTCTTTTTTGCTGTGCCTTCACCATATTTTGGAAGATCTTCCTCTTTCATTTTATCTGATCATAAGGGTATTTGTATGAAATTTATTTCACGTAATTCCGAACCCCGGACCCGAATTCGAACAGAAATCAGCAAATGCGGAGGCTTTTTACAAAAAACTTTTTGGGAAGAGGGGGCAGGCAGCGCCGGTAGGCTCCCTTTCACTAAAAATGGTCAAATTTTGCGATTTTGGGCCATTCTTCTAAGAAAAAATAGGAGTTTTGGGGCGCGGCGGTACCGATAGGCGCAGACTAATATTGGAGGAAATTATAAGTCGTATATTTCAGTGCAATCGGGATTAAAAAACCAGATTTATCATTTTTTTTGCGGCGCATTTTTCCAAAAAAACTTTTGGTGAACAAGGGGAGAGTGGGCCTATAGGCGCCGCCGGGGAAGATTTTGAAAATTTGAGTGCAATTTGTTAAAATATTTTGTCGAAAAGTGTCTAAACGTTATGATTTTTAAAATTTGTTGTCAAACTTTAAAATTACTAGATTAGTAATATATTAATAGGGCGTAAAATTATATGGATATAAAATCACGAAATATGGCCATAAAATATGGACAACAAATCGCAAAATATGAACATACATAAAATAGCAAAAATCTCAAAATATAGATCAAAAATCATTTTTGATGAAAAAAATACGATACATTAATCAATATTTTCGACAAAATTTTGATAAAAATGTCTTACCAGGGAAGAACTAACTGAGTGACAAAATGATGGGTATTTATGGACGATGCTGAGAGATGAGTATTGACACGAAAATGGGTACGGTAAATGGCGTATATTTGAATATTGAGTGATATACACAACAAAATCCATCCTAGAAGCTTCAAACCAAGATAAAAACATGTTTTTCATGCGTTTCAGGCCTCCCACAGTCCAGGAAAAAAAAATATGCATTTCCATATAATTTATATTTATCACCATTTAATGATTTAATTTAAAATTTGGTTCCGAAACTCCACTGACATCTGGGCACTCTCACTTGTAAATAAACATTTCTCCAATTCTAAAAATTAAAAAGAAATAAAATAATTAAATCATTTATTTTAACTGATTTATCAATTTGAATATAATATTATAATAGAAATGGATGGACCCGCTTCTTCTTCAAAATGCAAAATAACAAAGGGACAATTTTTGTGAGAACATTTTTATACTCTGCGCGCGAGTTCAAAAGCAACGCGACCTGCAGAAAATTCGACGCAAAATTCGCTCGAAAGCCAACCCTAAAAAGAAATAATATTAAATTTTATATTTTAAAATATTAAGATTAAATTATTACGAAAATCCAGCGAGAAAATTGTGTAGATGATCGGGTTCAATGCAGAGTTCAAGTAACCTTTTTGGGAGAATGAAAGTGTTTATTTTATGAAGCCCATTTGGTGGGTGGTTGAAAAAAGGAACCCACGGGCATTAATTATTCCAAGAAATAATATTTTGAAAATTAAATATTTAAAGAAATTGAATTTTGGAAATGAATTTTTGAGAAAATTTATCATTTCTTAATTTAGGGTCGATAGTTCTTAGTTGTGTATTTTTCTGAATTTTAGGGGTTGATTTTTAGGGGGTGTTTTTTGTCAGTTAGGGTCTTTACTAGAGACCGGCGCGGGATTTTTCGGGGTCCAAGTCCGCTATCACACATTTTTAGAAATTATAGGATTAATCCCGCGGGATTCCGTCCATCAAAATTTTTGAGTTCCAATCCCGCAAGGGGATCCGCAAATTTTTTTATGCGGGATCCCTAGGGATTCGCATTGAATTTTTAAATCGATCTAGGTGTGGGGGAAGTTGATCCGACAAGTATAAACCGGTTTTTGAACCGATTCAAAACACAAAAAGTGAAGAAAATTGGGCATTTTTAATTAATTTATTTATTTTTTAATGGACATTTCAGTACCAACAAAAAATGGATAAACAAAATGAAGTAAATTTTCGCAAAAGGGAAGGGTTTTCAGGCACTTCGAAAATTTGAACTTTCTTATTTTTGTCCGAATTAGGGTACGAAGTTCGAACTTGATCTAATTGAGTGTCCGCTTCGTGTTCAGCGTACCTGAAAGCCCCCAAAGAAATTTGTTTTTGACTGTAAGATTTTTAAATTTTTTGAAAAAGGTGTCACTATCTAAACTACCTATTACCTCTTTTTCAATTGGTCATAAATGCAGTTAGGTGCAAAAGTCTTTGGACAAAACATTTATTCTACAAATCTGAAAAGCCAAAAATGGCTTGAAATCGGGAAAATTTTCGAAAAAAATCCTAGGGAGTTGGGAAAATAATACCGAAGAACACCATAGGGTTCAAAATTGGACATCTCAAAAATGACATATTTCTACCGTATTCAAAGGAAACTGATAGAAAATTGATCATCAATTTTATGGTACTTCATCTTGACACTCTATGGCTCTCTACGGGTATTAGTCGTAGAGACATTCCATATTTTATATGGCCTACTCAAATTTACCAGAAAAATTTCCAACTCTATGTAATTTTTTTTGAAATTTCCAAGATTTCAATGTATTATCAGTAGCGACCGACTTTTGAGGCATATACCTTTTTTTCTGCTATTAGTTTCGATATATTGAGCATAAATAACGCATTTTCCACTTGGTTTGAGGCTTCTACGTTGACTTTTATTATGCCTTTTTTTTGCCTTTTTCGGGATTTTCGTGCCTTAAATGCCTTTTTTGGCATTTTGCCGTTTTGATGCCTTTTTTTGGCGTTTTTTCTCGAAAATCCATAAAAAAATGCAATAAAATCGGGAAATACACCCCTAAGAAATGAGTTGAAAAATTTTCAAAAAATACACCCCAAAGAATTGAATTTTTTTTTTAGAAAATACTCCTCTAAGAATTGAAAAATTTTCTCAAAAATTGATCGCCAAAATTTCATTTTTTTTCTTGATAAAAAATTTTAGGTTTAAAAATTTTTTATTCTAAAAACATTATAAAACATTTATTGATCATTTAAAAGACCAAAAATAATTTTTTTGGTTAAGTTTTACGTGTTTTGCTCACTAAAAATCCTCAATAAAAAAATTTTCATGCCTTTTTCGGGATTTTCGTGCCTTTTTATGCCTTTTTTTCAATTTTTTCGTGCCTTTTATAGTGCCTTTTTCGCGATTTTTGGTGCCTTTTTAGTCGGTCTCTAATTATCAGGTCACCATCAAGGAGTGGTCATAAAATTTAGTTACTGTATAATAAATGTTTTGTCCTAATACTTTTGCAACACTGAAAACGGGGGTACGGTTAGTCCAATTCATACTAGGCATTACATTTACATGCAGATTCAATTCGCAAATTATAGACAACACCGAAGAAAATTTTGAACATTTTGTTGCGTTTGTTATAGATTTTGTTCTAAATTGTATACATTTTGCGATTTTGAGCCAATTTAAAGGGCGAGAGACCGCCACTCCCAAGCGTCGCTTGTGAGTGAAATGAGAACATCTTCATCACGGGCGCAGGACCCCGACGATTTGATCAGCTGTGAGAAGATGGACACCGGGGAAAATTTCCTGGCGAAGTCGCGCGAGGAAAACTGGGAGTTCTCCCATGTGGAAAAAGCAAAATGGGCAACGTTCAACCTCTGCTACACAGTGCACAAACAGGTTGGGACAGGCGAGCAAAAAGGAGACATTTTGTAAAGACAATCTTTTTTTGAAGCTGGTTCCCGCGCAATTCACTAAGCAATTCGAGGGTGATTAAAGCCGTTGAATGTAAGCTGATGGACACCCCGGACAATTTCATGGCCAAGTCGCGCGAGGAGCACTGGGAGTTTTCCCAGTTGCGACGCGCCTGGTGGTCCACGCTCAACTTACGCCACATCTGCACATACACAGGTGGGAAGGGCAAGTAAAAGGGTCAGATTTTTATATACAATCTTTTTTTGAACTCTTCTCCGGGTCGCCTCACCACGAAAAGCAAAAAAATAATATATATATATATGTGAAAATGGAATTTCTTAACACATACTCCAAAAATTGAAATAAAATTTAGTCCACACACCATGTACCGGAGGGCGTGAAAGGAATTGTCAATTACACATAGAAAGTGTGTGAGAAGCCGCCACTTGTCGGCGGACAGTGCCGGCCGCACGGTTGGCGCGATTTTTTTATTGGCCGTCGGAGGCATATTGCTGTTTCGTTAATTTTTATTGTCATTTTCATTGAATAAATTTTTATAAAAATTGAGCTGTTCCAATTTGTTTTGATACTCATTTAGTCTCGACTAATAATACTCTTTTAAACCTCTAATGATTAGGTTTTAAAGAAAATGAAAAAATTTCTTGACTTAAAATAAATTCTGGTAAAACAGGCTTTGAATATTTTACACTACCATAAAAAGGGTAATAGTAGTTTATCCCCCATCCATTTTCCGAAAAATTTTCTTTTCAAAAGCCTTTAAAACATGACACAAACATAATAAGTAGAAAATTTGCGGGGCCTTGCGCGATTTTGGAAATTTCGAAAAAAAAATTTAAATTAAATTAAAAAAGTCAAAAAAGATTTTTCGAAGAGTCCGAGGATTTGAAAAGAGATCGGTGGTAATTTCTTATGGATTAAAATTTGACATTTTATGTAGTTTTTCACATCATTTTTTTGTGGCGCACTTTTTCAAAAAAATTTGTGAACAGTGGAGGGGGTCCGCGCCGGGAAAATTTCACAAATTTTGAATGAAATCTGCATGAAAAAATGAGTTTATTTTAATAAAAATGCGGGATTCCAGACTGGGATCCCGCAAAATCCCGCGCGGGGTCCCGTTTTCCGTGTGCTAATCCCGACAAAAATTGTCTTAAGTCACAAAAATACTCATTTCAGAAAAACCCTCATTGACCTATCAAAAAACCACAAAATTAAACCTCAGATCAGGGAGTCCTGGGTCAAAATGAACCGCGGCCTTACAAGAGAAACAGCGAAGGGGAAAAGTGAAGACAATGGTACTACAACAAAAGATTAACTCTTCGAAGGAACTCTTGGGGGTGGGATTGTCCGAGATGTTGGAGAACTCCTGACGGATTCCATTTTCTGGGACAAGCGATCTAAGCAATTTTTCACGAATTTGAATCAGGGAAGAGGGAAAGTCTCCAATTCCGGTACTTTCAGCCTGAAAAAAGGCAAGCGCACACCTAATTCTATTTTTCCAACCCATTTCGAACCTTTTTACATCAATTCTGACCGTTTTTAATCATTTTTGGTAATCGTACGCTTTACTGGTCCCACAAAAAAAGGTCGAAAAAAGGAATTCCAAGCTTTTTTTTGTTGTGCACTCAGGGGTTTTCACAGGCGCTGATCACGAAATGACATCCATTTCGACCTATTTCGAATCCCGAACCTGAATTCGAACAAAAGTCGGAAATTAATTTTTCACCAAAATTCACTTGTATTATCCAAAAAAAACCAATTCAAATGCACTAAATGACCTTGAATCCTTATTTTCTATTATATTCCATGTATCTGACCCGATTTTGGACCATAAATATGAATTTTGGTGAAAATTAATTTTCGACTATTGTTCGAAATCGGGTCCGGGGTTCGGAATTGATCAAAACTGTTCTTATGTTCGTGATTAGCGACCACGAAAACCCATGGAAAAGCTTTATTAACAATTTTTTCAAAATTTTTACAAAATTGTTCGAATTCGGGTTCGGAATTCGAAATAAGTCGAAATGGATGTCATATTCGTGATCAGCGCCCCTGAAAACCCCCGAAGTGCACCACTTAAAAGCTGAAAACAAATGCCAATGATTCAGGACGTGGAAAAGCAAAGGATTGACAAAATTTTTTGGACACTTTGCTATTTTATGGAGACACTGGCGGGAATGTGCTTTTTCTAAATTAATAGTCAAAGGAAGCTAATCTTTGAATTTATATACCTACCTTTTTTCATTTTGTATGACAACAAACAAAGTGGACTTTTTATGACTGCAGAGTCGGTATATAAAAGCACTCATTTTGCCCATATTTTCATTCCTTGTCAATTGTGTATTCGTCAGCAATGCCCTTTTTCGCCGTCTTAAATCAGCAGAAGGGAGCGCCAAATGCAAACGAAATCGCGGGACGTGGCAGCGCAAAAGGAGAAAATTCCGTCAGAGGTGGAGCCGAGCAACATTCATTTTTGACAAAAACTCATTTTCTCTCTTTCAGTGAACCGTTCAGTGCAATCAAACGGAGACGAAAGAATGGAAATGGTTGCAATGGCCGGTAAGAATGGACGAAGCATTGAAACCGTTGGAAAACGATTGACAATTTCATTTTCAGAGATTCGCTACGAACAGAAGCAACAGGTCGCCGGCGGGGGTCTCTGCTGCTGCTGCATACCTTGTTGTTTTTTCAACGAATCGTCGCACGAGGAACCGCCGAAAATCTTCAAATTCTTCATGACAAAAAAGAAGACTCCACAACAGCCTCCAGCAGAAGTCGTGCAACCGCAAAACTCCGTTCCAACGCCAAAGACATCGACAAATCAGCTGTCTGCGGACTCCGTGCATCAGCTCCGCTCCGTTCCATCGCCAAAGGCCCTTCCTGTCGAAAACTACACACTCAACGCGACGTTTACGAAGGAAGAGGCGCGTGGATACGCAAAAAGTGAGAAGAAATCACGTCTAAATTGAATGTTTCCCTATTTTTGCTTATTTTCAGTGACTTTCAAGAAGAGCAAAAAGCGTGCAGCACAGACCAAACAGCCGAAACTCGTCAGATTTTCACTTTTCTTCGCTTTCCCCTGCAAAATTTCCACTTCTTTTAGGTTTCGTCTTCCAGTCAACTCAGCGAAACTTCGGAGTCGGAGTTTGGTGATCGTTCGACTGCATCAGCATTTACAGCAGGTGTCGTTGCCATGCATAAAAATCAACAAATGTTTTTTTTATTTTCAGCAAGCATCAGAACCCCTCAGTCAATGGCAAGCCGTGTCGGTCCGTCGAAAAGCAAACACGAAATGGATTCTCCCTCGCCCTCCGTAAGACACTCACTACCCACTTATCGTCCGCCATTACATTTAAAATTGTTTAGAACCCGACTTCAAAGGGCAGCGCATACTTTTAAGAAGGAAGGGCCCATCCCATGTGAAAGATGATCAAAGAAAGCGCGAAGAATTGTCGATGATTATTTTGGAAGATGATGATATTATGTATATATGTATGTGTTCGATCAAATACGTTGTTCCTTAAAAATTCATCTGTTTGTCTGTTTCATGTGCCAGCGAAAATGAATTTTTGCCATTGTTTTTATGCCAAAATGCTAAAATATAGTTGAATCAGGTTTTGTCCATCATCAATGAATTCAGTACAACTGCTGCTCCTCCGGCGGTTTTCCGTCGTCCCCCTCGTCCCAATTCTCTCCTTCGTCGTTTGCCCTCCTTTCCCTTTGCTCCTCCACCCTCCGTCGGATTTTGTTCCGCTTCAACTGATCATCATTCTTAATGCCCTTAATTAGCATTTTATTTAGGTAAATGTCAGTTTTTTGCTCATTTCACTCACTTCGTCCTCCTCCCCCAATGGCTCGCTGTATATTTCGTCGACGAGGTCTTTGCGCAATTCGACTTCCTTCTCAAATTCTTTGGCACCAAACACGCGTCTCTGTGAAAGAATAAATAATAAATCAAATTTCTCAGTTTATTCATCAAATTCGAGGCCCGATTCTATGGAACTTTAGTAAAATCCCAATTCATACAAATGCTTCTGTTTTTGTACTGCATGAAAATGAAAGTCCCAAATAATGCTTCATATTCTGACTTGAATTGGCTAACCAAAATCAAGAAATGGTTATTAGGTATATTGTTTTGTTTTTGCCTCACCTTTGTCACGGGATCAATGAAATTGCCATGTTGGAACACAACCTAAAAACATTTGGTATTTACTGACGGATTGCTGACAAGTCCATGAAACAAAGCTAATCAAAACATTTATTAAATACAAAATGAAAAAGTCGGCGGCGACTAAAAAGGCAAAAAACACCAAAGGATTTTTGGGAAAAAAACTAATGCCATTTGTTAATTGCGTGACGACAAAATGGTGAATTCCTTGCCTTTTCCACAGCGTACTGTACAGTTTTTGATGGTCTGTGGCTCTCGGAGAGGCGTCTGATCAACACAACGTCGCCCACCCTAAAAGCCAAAATCAAAATTAAAAACAAATAATTTAGTGGTCTTTTCCACCTGCATTTGGACTCGGGGTCAAGAGACCATTCATAGGCGGAGTTCATATAGAACATTCGGTTGTATTCGTAGAAACTAAAAATGAAGAAAGCAAATGAAAATGGAAAATGGGCAAAAGCGAAAAAATGGTGAGAGAATGGACGGAGAAAAAGGGAATCTCAGAGACACCAAAAAAATGCTTTATAAGAGAGTGCTGAAATTAGGAACATTAGCGGAACTGCTTTTTTTAATTGACCGATTTAAATGATGCCGAAAATTAAAGTTTGCCAAATGCCATCTTTGATTCCTATCCAAAGAATAACGATTTGCTGAATTGGAGTGCCTCCCCCTGACTCCACTCACTTGTTTTTGGGGATTTTGACTTTGATGCAAGTGTCCCTCTGCAGTCCGATGGTGGTGATTTCCTTCACTTTGGCCAACAGCAAATCGCCCGAAACTTTGGAGAGCCAAGCCGACTTTTTAGACAATTGTTGCATTGTAAATGACTTTGTATGTATTACGCTAAATTTGAGGACAAATAAAATAAATAATTATAAAGCGGATCATAGGCGACCAATTCAATGAAAACATTTTAATTTTTCGAGCAATTCGTTTCTAGCGATTGTTATTATTATTCATGCATTTGTGGTGTTTATAATTAAGCAATATTCTGATTGTGAGCAGAGAATGCACACGGCAAATTTCTTAGGGATTTGAAACAAAAAGTCATTTTGATTGTGCAGCATACAAATGAAAAACCGGTTAAGCGATTGGTAGCAGCAAGCAATGCTTAAGGTAGGAAGAGAATTTGACTGATCATTGACAAATCCAGGCCAAAAATATTGCATTTTTTGAAAAAATCAACAGAATGTCCAATTTACAACAAAAAGTAACATTTGTAATGCATAAGGGCCTGGATAAAAGGGAATAGGTAAATGGAAAGCAAATACAACAACAACACTCTCTTTGGTGGTGGAGCGAATATTGCGCAATTCCAACGAAGAATTTTACATTTTGTATATGTCATTGGAAGCATTGCAAGGGCTCCGAACTTTTTACGTTTTTCAATAAAAGTAAAATTTATAGTTTGGAGCACCGACAAAAACAAAATGGGAAAGTGGGGAAGATAATGTGATAAGAGATAAAGTGGGAGACAATGTGATAATGTTGTATATAATGTCCAATTGAGATGACAAGGAATACAATAAAATGTGCGCGAAAGATTGGGGCGAGCGAATGAACGGATGGATCATTTTGGCGCTTTTAAATGCTTTGAAAAAGCAGACATTCAATTGGTAATCAGAAAAGGGTGGGTGGTGAAAATGAATATTAATGAAGGAAACGCAATTGAATGTTGTCGGCTCATCGCCCGCCACTCTTTTGTGCCGCTTCATCGACATTCCCACACTTTGATGCTGTTGTCCACAGAGCCGGTGACCACGAAGGGCAATTTGGAATGGAAATCTGAAAGAATGCAAAGAGTTATGGTTGTTTTACAACAAGTAGTTAGCTCCCCAATATTAAAAAATAAATTTGTTTACCCAATGCGGTGACAAATTGGGGATGCGCCTGCAGCGTTTTAATGCATCGCCGGTGCTCAATGCTCCACACGCGCAACGTTTTGTCGTCACTGACAGACACCTGCACAAAATGGACAGTTTAACACTCAAATTCAATGAAATAGCATAAAATTCATATAAAACTATAAATGGGTTATTTTGCCCCATTTTTAGTAGGTATCCTTCCCAACCCCCGGGGGTTTTCTCTCACCAAAAATTTTCCGTTTGGATGCAGTCGAATGTCGCGCACCCAATTGTCATGGCCAGCCAAGGTAAACAGACAACAGCCAGACAACACCTGAAGAGGGGATGGAAAATGGAGGAAAAACTAAACCAAAAGAGCAAACTCAAAAAGTGATTACCTCCCAAAAGCGAATGGTTCGGTCGCGCGATGCGGAGACCAACATGGCCGTTTTCTGCTGTTGTTCAATGTCTCCGTTAGTTTTTCCTATGGCAATGCATTTCCATTAAATAAGTTCATCATATAAATGGATTTGACACCTTCTCGCGACGAATCGCCGGAAAATGTGAGAATTTGAGCAGCGCTTTTGTCCGACACCCAAATGATCGACTCGATGACATGTTCATGCCCAAGCAAAGTCATTTTCGGCACTTTGGTGGCCAAGCACCAAATAATAATGGACTGAAAATGCAATGAATGATCAGAATTAGGTATATAAGTAAAGTTAAACTTTAGAGTTTTTTTTTTTAATTGTAAGTAGTCTTATTCAAAATTAAAAATTTGTTACTCTGTCATTGCTGCACGAGGCAAAACACGTGCCGTCCTCGTTGACCGCCACCATTCGGACCCAATCGGTGTGTTTGGAGAAGTTCTGCACGCAATAACCATTCGCAATGTCCCACAGTTTAATCAGCTTGTCCCGCGATGCGGACAAAATGAAATCGCCGGAGGGAAGAAAAACGACGGAAGAAATATTGTGTTCATGGCTAAAGGAAAAAGGGAAATTAGCAAAAACGCGCAAAATGGAATATTACCCTTTGAGTGTTTTCAAACATTCGTAAGTGTTCACAAAGTCCCAAATTTTGATGGTCATATCAGCAGAACAAGAAGCTGGATAATGAAAAAACAAAAAGGAATTGTGAAAAGATTTACGTGCAAAAAATCCAAATTTTAATGAACTGACCGAGCAATTTGCCAGACGCATTAAAGCCGATGTCCTGCACTGTGTCCGTGTGCCCTTTTAACGAACGTTCGAATTCGCCACTCTCAAAGTCCCAAATCTAAAATATTTTAAAAACGCGAGATTGGTTTTTTGAGGCGGTAACCCCAGTCCATTTAATCGTTTCAATCATAAACAAACTTTAATTGTGCAATCTTCGCTGGACGAGGCGATCAGACTGAACTGGGGATGAAAAATCACTTTGGTGATCGGCATGCGGTGCCCGGTCAGCTGAAATCGCTCGGGTGGCCGTGGAATCCATTCTTCCGGCATTCTCTTGTCTCTGAAAGTTATCGAATTTTCCGTGATTGTCTTTTTTAAGAGCTTCTTTTCTCTTCGTAATTGAATAATTTTTAAAAAAGAATCGTCACGAAAACTGTGAATTATTTACAATTTGTTGATGTATGTATTTTGGTAGCAAAAATAATTTAAGTTCAAAGAATGTATGGCCATAAGTCTAAGGTGGTGACTAAAAACCTTGAAGGGCCGCTGAATGGCGCTTCTTTGTCCCGCTGTTTCAGTTGCTCCTCCAAATTCAACACTTTCTGTTGCAGTCGTGTGGTCAGCGTCCATTTCTTCTCCAAAATGCCCGAAAGCTGTGCCTTGCGTGCCGGATCCGCATTTTCGTCCTGCTAACAAATAAAATGCATACAAATTTGAGGAATGGGTGTACTTTTCAATTCCTATTTTATCTAGGTCCTGGTTTTTTCCTCCAAAAAATGCAAAACCAAGAAGCCCCCTGGGACATTCTCTGCTTCCCACAAAACCTACAACGTTGGCTTCCTGTCGGAAAATGGAAGCAGATTGAGCATATCCATGTGACTCCAGATAATCGACAACTGCCAGATTTCTAAAAAGTGATGGTATAACGGTTGAATTGAAAGTTTCGTTTTTTCCCACATATCATCGCGCTGTTTTGAGGACGACATGACCATTTTTGGTACAATAATATCAATAAGTGGCGCTGCTCACTGCCGTAAACCTTACCCTTAAAAATGTAGGCATGAATTTAGGGTCATTCATTATGTCGATTATGCGGAAAATAATTAAAAAACTCATGATCAGACAGAAAGAACAATCCTAATCATTATCAATTATCATAAGATTATGAATGGCGAAGCGTGTTTCTCCGTTTAACTGTTAATTTGGAGACACGAATTTTTGGACAACGGCGACCGCAAATAAAAAAGGAGGAGAATAAAATAGTGGAAAAGAGGGAGAGAGAGAAAAGAAAAGATGGGGGGAGGGAATTTAATTAAAGAGAAACCCAAGAAAATAAATACAAAATAAAAGGATGGACAAAACGAAATGGGCGGCAGAGGAGGGGGAAGGGGCAACGGACGAAAAATCGGCAAAAGAAAGGCCAAAGAAAGGCATCGGAAGGAAAAGAAAGGAAACGATGGGGGGGGGGGCGAAGGAGAGACAGCAGACAAATGGCAGAAAAAGCAGACAAAGAGACGAAAAAAGAAGAAGAAGCGATCACTCATCACACTCTCTCGCTCTCCTCCTTCTTTCACTGCTTTTGTTAGCCTTTTGTCGCTTTCTCGCCCTTTTTCCTTTCTCTGTCTCTCTTTCTCTTCATCTTCTCTCTGTTTTCCCTCGCTCTCTTTCTCTCTCTCTCTTTTCTCTTTCTTCTTTTTACAGCTTTTTACTATTCTATTTTTTATTTTCGTATATTTCTTTAACATACAAATGCAAGTGCATTAAAAGAAGAAAAAAAAAGATAACATCACCACAACCCAACCACAATCACAGCACTAACACAATAAGAAAGTGAGTGCATTATTTTTAACCGTTTCCTTCAAATTATTAATTCTTTGAAGTCATTAACTTAAAAAGTAAATTAGAGGAAACCAACTTTGCGAGTGTTCCTTCAGCTGACCCAAACAAATAAAGTACATGATTACCTCCAAACAATTTATAAAATGAAGATTTGTTGTATTTTCTTGTTTTTAATTTTTCCATTTATTTTGTCCATGCTTACTATAGCATATAAACCGTTAAAATCAAATGAATAGCAGTGAAGAAACAACGCCAAATGTTGGGTTGGACGGAAATAAGGACGAACGGCAAACAACTTCAAAAGATGAGACCGACGAAAGCAACAGCGAAAATCAACGGAATGAACAACGTCAACGACAAATGGACAGCGAAAAGGAGGACTCGAGGTGAGCATGGGTTGGACAATGCAAAAACATTCAATGAAAAACTGAAACCGAAACATCAAAGGGGGGGGGGGGTGAGACGAAATTGACCACCGAAAACTAAAACTCCATGCTTTGAAATCTAAGACGAATTAACAAAGAAGGAATTGGGCTAATTCAGCATATTTGAGGGCAATTAACGCACCAAATGTGTATTTTCCAATTAACATTTGTTTTCATTTGTCCAGGTTCGAATGCAATATTTGTTTGGACATGGCCAAAGATGCGGTCAGTTTACCAGCGACGTTGCCTTTTCGCTTTTTTCGTCCATCCGTTCCATTTTTTGCCTTAGGTCGTTTCGATGTGCGGCCATTTGTTCTGTTGGCCGTGCCTTTTCCAATGGATGGACACGCGACCTTATCGCCAGCTGTGCCCCGTGTGCAAATCGGCGATTAGCAAAGACAAGGTTTCCCATTTTTGCTGAATTTTCAAAATGTACGACCCAATAAAGAAGCTAACTCACAGTCTCAGTCACATTCCCTCTAAAATTGCATTTTTTGCCAAGGTGATTCCGCTCTATGGTCGCGGTGGTGGGGACAGCGACCCGCGCGAGAAAATTCCGCCGCGGCCGCAAGGACAACGCACTGAGGAGACAAATCAGGTGGACAAAAGACATTTTTAATAAAAAAAAAAAATACGCAATAAATGCTGTCGGATAATCATTCCTTTCTTCGGTTTCCATTCAAACTTATATTTTCCATAATCAATTTTCACAGAAAAATTAGTCATTCGTTATTAATTTATCATTTTTCCGTCCAGGGCTTTCCCGGGATGTTCCATTGGGGCGGTGACAACGGCGGCAATGGCGGCGGCGGTGTGCAATTTTCGTTGGGCATCGGCGTCTTCCCCATTTCCTTTTTCGCCTCCTTTTTCAACACAAATTTCGGAGGCGCCGACCGAAGGCCGGACCCACGTGAGAAACATACATCAGGAAAATAGGAAATTTCCACGGCGCCGCATAATGGCACCGCCCGATTCCAATTTGCACATTCTTCCAAATTATATTTCATTTTTTAAGCGCCCGTCGGAAGCCGTCAAATGGTGGAGGAGCAATTGTTGTCCAATACGGTGACTTCCCACTCTCCCAACAACAATTAGTGATTATTAATTTCTTCCTAATTCAGTTCCTCTACATCGGTGTGCTCATTTTGTTGTGGTTAGTGTTCGTCTGATGACCATCAAAAATGAAAAGAATTGCGGCGGTGTCACCCATCGGTCGACCATTTGCTATTCCATAAATTGTCATTTTTCTAAATACAATCACTGAATGCTTTCGGCATTCCCTTCTACTCTCTCTCTACACAATTTGTGTGTCTGTCCGTCTCCCTTTTCTTGTCATTTCCGTTCCAAATCGAATTCATACCTTTGCCCGTTGTTCGTCTCAAACAGTACATTTTTAAACTTCTGCTGCTGCTGTGGTCCCTTCCCTTCCTATACCATAAAATTGATTTTATCGTCCTTTGACTCTGTACGGTATAAATGTAAATACACAATTTTATATCCGTGGAAAGGAAATGTCGGCACTGTAAAAAACGTTTATAATTATGGCGATTTTATGCCATCAAAAATATTTGAAAATGATTGCTTTTGTCACAAACCATTTAAATTTCCATTCGTTTTTCTTTATTTGCCCTTTAGAAAATGCTTTTTTTGGTCGACAAATTGCGTGTTGAATTGCGCGGGGTGTGCAACATTTACCACCTTTTGAACTTTGTCCTTTCCGTCGCTTTTCCCCTCACCAAATTGGTGCCCCCTTTGCCCAATTTGTTCTATGGGCAACGGTTGCCCGGCTTGGATTCGGTCAGTTTGTGTGGAGAAAATGCCAATTTTGTTATCGGGGGATGAAAATGCTTAAATAATTGAGAATTATTTTTTGTCCATTTAATTTCAGAGAGAACGTGAGGTGCTTATCTTTTTGGCCGTTGTCATTATATGGAAAAACAGAAAGGTAGAAATTGAATTTGTTTTTTCTCTCCAAAGTTGCAAATATTTGCCACCTTTTCAACAAAATGACTCATTTGTCTAAAATTGGTTCGTTTTTAGGCCGTAAACAGTCTCCATTCGTTGTCCATCAGTTATCTGTTCGCCAAATTGGCCGGTGCCGCGCTTTTCTTTCGCAGTTCGCCTCTCCTCGGGTCGGTTGGGTTTCTCTTCTCACTTTTTGAATCTCTGAAAATTGTTATGAATTTATATCATTTGGGCCGTGGCTTTGAATTTCCCATCGAAATGTCCTTTTTGTACTGCTTGATTTTGTGATTTATTCGGTCATTTGTTACATTTCCCGTTTTCAGTTTGCTTTATGCTTCTGTTGTTCTCCTTCTCTTTGTCATTTTGCCCGAACCTTTGCCCGCCGAATCGACCAAAATTCGTTATTTTCGCGCCGATGAACTTCAGGTAAAAAAAGGGTTTTTAGAAAAACAATTTTTGTTTTTAAAATATTAAATAGATAGCCCCAAATTACACATTTCAGAAAACCATCGACGAGGACAAATCGGTGATTTGGGTGATCGAATTCTTCACAACTTGGTCGCCTGGTGAGTTGAAAAAGGCGAATGAAACCATTCATTTTTAAAACGGTGAAAAATTGGCAATTGGACCTCAACAACTGTTATGGTTCCTATTGTACTTCCGTCATATCCTTGGAATTCCCTACACTTTCCGTCGTATTTTTTTTTGAATTCTTTTCTTTTCACAGATTGTCGTTATGTGGCGCCAGTTTTTAGTGCTCTCAGCGAAAAGTAAATGCTTTTTTCTGCTGTTTGCAAATTTTTAATATATTTTTTTCTCTTTTGTAAGGTATTCGCTGCCGAATTTGCGCTTTGGTAAGGAGGAGACAATTTTCATGTCGTTTTTCAAAATTAAAATTCATTTTGGCCCTTAAGGCAAATTGGACGTCGGCAAACACCCAAAAGAGGGCGACCATTTCCGCGTCAATGGCCACGCGAGCAGCAAACAGTTGCCCACCGTTGCGCTGTTCAGAAACGGCGTTCAGACGGAGCGGAGGCCTTTGGTGCAACAGCGAAGGGCCGTCCCATTCATTTTCAACGAGGTACTCACAAAAAGCAGAGGTCACGCGGACGAAATGGCTTATGACCCATTTAGCACTCCGGGCGAAACTAAAATTATGCGGAAAATGGGGAATTCGAGTCGAATGGTGGGGTCATTCAGTTATAAAACTGGAACCTTGGTTTAACGCTTTTCATCCCTTTGCCAAAAGCTAATGTTTTTAGAAATAATTCGAGTTAATGAAATTCAGAAAAACCTCATTTTGGCCCTGGGCCTCAACGACGTTTACGCGGAATGCAAAAAGACGGAGCGAACTCGGCGAAAGAATGAATGAATAATAAAGTGATTTGCTCATCCAATTGTGAATTTGGAAGAATCTCAACTACAAATACCTAGGATACACAAAAGCCTTTTCCCTTTTCAACCATTGCTTTTACCTTTTTTAATTGTTTATTTAAAATGGCAATTTGATAAATTGAACGCCTTTTATTGGAGCAATTGCCAATTTGGAAATGGGGCGAGAAAACAGTTGTATCATTCATCTCTTTCGTCATTTGGGTTGCCCTTTCGCATCACTCATTTTGTGTTGTGTCTAATTTGCGTTGCGTCTTCAATCCTCGGGGTATGGCCCGGCCAACACCTTTTTGATGAACTCTGAAATATGATGGGGACTGTCAGTTTGGCAACACAAGTCGGGATTCTCGACATGTTCAATTACTCTCATCAATAATCGCTTACGGTCGTAATTGATCATTCCCTCGCCGTCCTGTGCTCCCAGCAAAAGTTCGTCCGCCTCCTCCGCGCTCAGCCGTTCGCCCAGCGCCAGCAGCACGTGCCTGAGCTCGGCTGCCATGATTTTGCCACTCTCGTCTTTGTCGAACACTTTCAGACCCTCGACGAAGTCGGCGTAAGTGCCCACTTCCTGCGCAGGCGAAAGAGACGGAATTAATTGGCCAATTACTTAATTAACTACACCAATTCGTATTCTACAGTATAAATCTTATATTTATACTTGATACAGTTTTCTACAATAAACCCTACAAATATTTGTCGTATTTCTCTGCGCTAGCCCAAGTAGAGTCTTCCCATTTGCCAGCTTTGAAACGGGGGGGGGGGGGAGGGCGTTCGGTTCGGTTGGCTTTACCTCCAATTTTATGCCGAAAAATATTTTTTACCAATGCTTAACTGTTGTCAAAGGAGTTGTGAACATGGATTTCCTAGACAAAAATCCATTTTTGAGCTGGATTTTTTGAAATTTGTTTTTAAAATAAAACAAAGGTTGAAAATAGGGACGCTGGTGTTCTGAAAACCCTCAAAAAAGGCAGAATTTTCGAAGTTTTTTATCTCTATCTTTTTTTACAGTTCGACATTCTCTGTAATTAATAGTAGGCTATAGAGCCTGTGAAGAGCTTTCGAATGATATCAAGATTGCTGGATTTGGTCAACAACTTCAAAAATTATAGTGACTCAAAGTTGGCTCATTGTCAGACGGAGTTGGCCCCTTCCGCCCTCCGCCCCCGGGGGGCCGTCCCTTCCGTTTTTGTCCTCTGTTTCGACCGCACCTTCTCCTTCTGCAACTGTTCGAAGATGGGCAGCCATTCTTCGAAAGCCATCTTCTTCTCGCCCTTGCGTTTGTATTCTTCGCCCGCCGCTTTCCAAACCATCGCATTGGTCGGCTTCAGCCCACACGCGCGCGCGACGTCGCCAATTTGCGTGGCGTCGATTTTGCCCTCCAATTCTAAAAATGATCAGTAAAAAGCAAAGACAAAACATTTCAACAGAAAGGTGATCAGAAATTTGCCCTCGGTGGATAAAATTGATCGGAAATTGACTCCATTAAACATTAAAATTGGGTCCAATTTGATATTTGGTCCATTTTTGCTCGGCTTTGGCCTTACCCTCATCGTAAAGGTTGAAGATTTCTTTGAGTTCTGAAATTAAAAAAAAACGAATTTAAATGGCAAAATGTTGTTGATAAGGGCACTTTTTTCTACCTCCTTGGGACGGCATTTCTCTGCTCTTCCGTTTGGTGGTGCTTCTGCTGCTTTTGTTGGTGAAATGTTTTGTGGGACTATGTGAGATGAGTGTGTAACGGCGGAAGAAACGGGCAAAAGAAGTGCGGGGGCGGACAGATCAGTCAGCGGAGAATGGAGGGAGGGGGGAGCAGAACGATGAGACGAAAGAAGACGGCAGAGATTTATGGGACAACAGAGGAGGGGGAGGGGGAGGGGGAGAGAGAGGTTTGAGTGTTTAAGCTGAAGGGGAGGAAAAGCGGACGATCATCAGCAGCAAACAGAGTAGAGGAGGGCGGAGATGGAGTGGTGATCTGCTAAGGTTGAAGCGGCAAGTGCTTCCTTTGCTCTACGTTCGATCAGTCGACGCTCTCCTCTCCCCCCCCCCCCTCTCTTCCTCCCTCTCTCCCTCTCTCTCTCTCTTCCCTTCTCTCCCTCTCTCTCTCTCTCTCTCTCTCACTCCCCCTCCATCTCTCTCTCTCTTCCCTCCGCTTCTCAATGTGGTGGGACAACAGAGCGCCACAAAGGCAAAAGCATCGGATATCCCCGGAACTGCTTAAAGCATGGACTAAACGGAGAAGGTGGAAAAGCGGGTGCTGCTGTTGGGCCAAGGAGAATGAAAGAATGAATGAGTGATTGAATTCGAATGGATCGTTTCGATCGGTGCTGGAGGCGGCGGATGGAATTTGTGTCGCTGTCTGCTGCTGCTGTCTCTGTTTGCTGATTTGCATTTGCATTTGCCATCCCTCTTCCTTCGCCCTCCTGCATTCACATACTCTTTTTTGTCCCTTTATTTCTCTTCCCTTTGTCTTTTGGCCAATCTTTTTTTCTCTGTCCCTCTCCCACTTGCCCGCTCTCTCTCTCTCCCTCTCTCTCTCTCCTCCGCTCTCTCCTTTTTTGTTGTCCCTGCCCTTCCTTTTTC
This sequence comes from Heterodera schachtii, assembly GCA_023374025.1. Classification (NCBI taxonomy): domain Eukaryota; kingdom Metazoa; phylum Nematoda; class Chromadorea; order Rhabditida; family Heteroderidae; genus Heterodera; species Heterodera schachtii. The sequence goes on along the minus strand of SIJG01000036.1, from coordinate 768,464 downwards.
TCTGTCATTTATCAAAAAACCAGTGGACGAATAAATGTTCGAAAGCCGTAATATAATCGAAAAATTTGCTTTTGTTTTCTTTGTTTATTGCAATTAAAAAATCATTAGCATCATCTTTCTCAGAAATAGTCAATTCATTATCATTTGAATTGGTTAAGACAAACATAGAGAGCTGCTTTATTCCTTCATGTGAATGGTGAGGTGATCGGGCCACCCCTAAAATGGCTTAATACCGAATTGCCTATTGAATGAAGGGGGAGGGGGGAATTTGAGATTTTGTGAAATTCAGCCCCCCCCCCCCAAATGAAAAACGATTGAACGAAAATCGGGTGCGGGAGTCGCTTTCCAATTCAATTTTCGATCTCATTTCTCAAATCTCGAGAATTCGAGTTTACTTCTCTTGGCCAACTCTTTTTTCTCGGCTTTTTTCATTTTGTTTTTTAATTGATTCATTATTATTAATCTATGAACCTTTTAATTGGTGTGTCTCTTTCATCGCCGATCAGAAAAAACAACAACAAAAACAAGCAAAAGAAGATGATTAGTGGTGAATGCGTCGAATCATTTTTCGCTTTATCCAACAAATTTAAACAAATAAAAAATAAATTGGAAGGAAATGGACACCGCGGGAAAGGCAATTTGCACTAATTATTTCTGTATTAATTAGCAAATTGAAATTGATTTTCAGACTATCACTTGTCGGGCGGCGGTTGCGTGGGAGCCGAAAAAGCCATTGGTCGTTGAAAAGGTCGAAGTGCAACCGCCAAAAGAGGGCGAAGTCCGAATTAAGGCAAGCAGCGGCGGACAATTAATTAATTAATAATTAACTCATAATTAATTAATTTCATTTAAATTTTGAGGTGATGTTCACGGCGATATGCGACACGGACATTTACGTGAGTAATTAAATTTTATTTATTAAATATGAATTTGTTACTTTTTGCACTAAAAACTTATTGAAATTAAATTGATTATTCTAAAAAACATTGTGCTATTTTTAATTTTAATCAAATATGTTTTCTGATAGTAAATATTTTTTTATTTTTAATTTAATTTTCAATCAAACAAATATTTTTATTAAATTCTTTTTTTACTCATTGTCCTTTTGCACCTTTAGCAATTGAGTGGCACTGACCCGAGAGTGAAATTCCCGACCATCGTCGGCCACGAGGGTGCCGGCGTTGTCGAGTCGGTGGGCCCCGGCGTGCAAAGTGTCCGTGCCGGTGACCACGTCATTCCGCTGCCGTTGTGCCAATGCCGCGAGTGCGACGTTTGCGCAGATCCAACGTCGAATCTTTGCCGAAAATTTCTTTATTTGTGAGGGAATTGATTAGGCGGTCTTTATTAGTGTAAATGGTGACGAAAACAACAACAAAAAAACGCAGATTTTTTTGTTGGGGGGGGCACAATTTTGGCACACAAATCCTTAATTGGCTTGGGTTTTACCGCTGTCGTTGCAAATGAATGGCCAATTATTAATCAGCTCCGAGAACCAACAAATGCTTTACGACGGCACCACGCGCTTTTCGTGCCGTGGGCAGCCCATTTACCATTTCATCGGTTGCAGCACGTTCAGTGAGTACACAGTGACGCCGGAAATTGCGGTTGCCAAGGTCATTCATTGGCCTCATAGCATTCAACCACGTTCAATTGCCCCACACAGATTGATCCGTCGTTGCCCCTGGACAGAATGGCACTGCTCGGCTGCGGTGTCACCACCGGTTACGGTAGTCCGATCAAAGGTTGTCCCATTCGCGCCGGCAGTACGGTGGGCGTGTGGGGAATGGGCGCCGTTGGGCTCGCCGCGGTGATGGGCGCGAGAGACATGGGCGCCAAAAGAATTGTGGCGATCGATGTGAACACGGACAGACTCAAAGCAGGTGGAGAAAATTAAGCGGAAGATGAAGTATTGAACATCGGATTAGCAAAAGTATTTGGTGCAACTGATCTGATCAACCCCAACGAGTTGGACGAGTCCGTGCCGCAATTTCTGACCAAGAAATTTGACGGAGGCATCGACTTCGCATTTGAAGCGACCGGCGATGCCGAGGCCATGGTTCTGGCCGAATTTGGCATTTCGGGAAATATCGAAAATTTAGGCCCAAGCGTTTGAGTCCACGAAAAAGTGTTACGGAAAGACATGCATTTTGGGTCTTTCCAGCAAAGAGGTGCCAATTCCGAACGGACTTTTGCTGCAAGGGCGCACTTTGATGGGAAACACTGTCGGAGGTGAGTGGAGGGAAAGGCACGACGGATTTGGCCCTTTTTCAGTCTTTGGCATTATTTCCCAAACAATTTTTAGGGTTCAAAACGCGTGACGACGTGCCAATGTTGGCGGAGAAATACAAAGATGGCGCACTCCAGTTGGACGAATTCATCAGCTGGCGATGCTCACTTGATCAGATCAACGAGGCATGGGACAAATTTCAGAGGGGCGAAGGGTAAAATAAAAATAAAAAAGAATTTTAAATTAATTAATTTATTTAATTAAAAAAGAATCCGTTCAATGATTTCCGTGTCAAATGAATGAACGAACGGAATGGAAGAACATTTGAACAGAAATAATGGTCAAAAAGATGGGAGAAAATGATCGGAATGGACAGAGAGACGCACATCGATTGATCAGAGAATTGGCAAATTAACGCCATTTAAATATTTAAAATTTAATCACAATATTTATTTTAAATTTACAAATTATTAGAAAAAATGGTCAAAATGATTTGAAAATAAAAGTGAAATTTGTAAGGAAATTTAAAAAATGAATTGCCAAAAATTTCTCAGCTTGTAAAACGGAATAGTTTCTTCTGCTGTTAAAAAATTATTTTTATTTATTTAAATAAAAATATTTACAGAAATTACTTTCTATTTTTGGTTGTTTTATATTATTTATTTAATGTTTGTTGTAGGCCAATTTAAAAAAAAAAGAATTTGGCGGGGGAGGGCGTCGGGTCGACAACCCCAAAATGCGAATGGGGTCAATCCATGTAAATCGATGGCAATTAAAATGAATAATTTTGGGCCAAAAATTCAGAAAAAATTCATTCTAACTGCACAAAGTAATTGCGAAACTCCCAATGCTCCTGAAACAACTTGGCCAGCAAATTGTTGGCATTTTATTCAGATCACAGCCGAACAGCGGATCTGAGTGCTCAATGAGCGGCTTCTTCGCCAGCACACGTTTTGTTGTTCTTATTGGCAAAAAAAAAATAATAATAATAAAAATATTCAAAAAATGATTAGTGGCCAGAGATTGCATTGATTGTGGAAGAATGTCCCATTAACTTCAACGAATTTATAATTTTTTTTTAAATACACACCCTCAAAATGAGATGCAGAAAGTGCGCAACAAACATTTCACTTCAAATAATGCTAATTGTAAACAAATAATTTTGAAAAAACGCAAAAAGGGGGCAAAGAAAAAAACGAGCTAATAAATGGGATTAAGCAGATAAATAATTAAATTTGGCTAATTCTGCAGAATAGTGTATCCCTAATTTAACTTTGTTGTTTTGTGCTAAAAATGGTATATTGGGGATTTTCCGAGGTGTTGATCTCCTGATTATGAATCTGATATCGGATTTGTCATATGACATTGTGTAATCAATGATTTTATCAAATCTATGCTTTTCAATCGTTTTCCAATGAAAACACCACAAATAAGGCAAAAACTTCAGTTTTGGCACCCCATTTTCACGCAAATCATTAACACTTTCTAAATTTAAGCTTTTCCATTGGAGGGTTGAGCAGATGCTCTTTTTGGCTACGGAGAATTTCTTTTTTCAAAAAATTAAATTTAAAATATTTTTCTTAATTAAATCAATCCCATTGGCCCATCTTCACAATTTTGCATTAGGCTGAAAAAGATTATTTTCTGATTAGCGTTAGCAATGGCATTTGCCTAACAAATAAGCTGTCTTCGTCCCTGTACTTATTTAATATTAAAAAAGTTTTTTTTTTTTTTTTTCATTGACTTCCTCAAGAATTAATTTATTTCACCAAATTTACAAGTGCCCGAAAATTGGTCAGAAGTGCTGCCAAAAATTTAAACGAAATTTGGATTTGCCAAATAGAACACGAAGCCCTTTCCTTCCCTCCCTACCCGTGCCCATCCCAATTTCTGTTTGCTGCTCAATTATGATGAGCATTCTCACCCATCACATTTGTTGCTCTCTCTCCCCGTGCCCCCGGCTTTTCCCCTCCAACTTTTGCACCCCTCACAAATGCCCCCACTTCTTCTGTCCTTTCCCTTGCCTTTGGTATGTTATGGCCCAAGGCGTGAATGATGGCTGGAGGATGATTTGGGGTGAATTCCATTCTCAGTCAGTCCCTTCCGTCGTCACTGATCAAACGGACGAATGAATGATCGATGGATGGGATGCGTCGGATCGATCGCCTCTCCCCCCCACCCCCCGAATTTTTCGGCCCATTCATTTCCCCGGCGCCACCCTCAAAAAGTGTTTCTTCCCATGGTGCCATCTGCTCAATATTTGGGCCAACTCGTCGTCGTCGTCCAGCGGGCAAATGCAGCACAGGGGGGGAAGGAAGAGTACACCGTTGGGAATGGCCAACAGATCGATGAGAAGCGGCGGCGGAGGGGGGGGGGGGGGGAAGACGCGGGGCGGCGATTGTTTTACCAGCGATCAGACACACAATCCGATGGAAATGCCACCCAAAACGAAAACACTTCCTTGTTGTTGGTGCCGATTATTTGCATATAAAAAGAAAGCATCAATTTCCATTTGGTAAATTAAAATAATTTCGAAATGATTGCCCCCGGCTTTTTATCGCCCCCCCCCAATTTGAGCAGTCACTCACTCATTTAGTCACTAATTTTTCTCTGTGGCGGCGTTGGGGACACCGCCGCCATCGCCAAAGCCCCCTCCCCTCTCCCCGTCCGTCCATTAATTTCCCCTGCCCGTGGCCACAGAAATGCTCCAAATTTCCCATCGGGTCGTTTTTCTTGGCCTGGCAAAGCATTGAGTGGTGCCTCCCCCGCCCACCCTCACTTTTGCTGCACTTCTCTCGAAAATTTCTCCCATGGGCACAACGGCACAATGAATGAGAATGTGCCTGCGGGGGAGGACCAGGTCAGGGGCCGCTTTTCTTTTCTTTTGGTCCGCTGCTAAATTTTGGGCCGCTTTTTGTCCCTCCGTCCGCACCGCACATTCATGCCGCCAAAGTTGCATATACATACATTTTTATATTTTGGAATGTGTCGGTCTCTGTGTGTGCATATCGACCCGTCAAAAGTTGCCGGAGGGGCGGGGGACGAAATGCCAAAGGCGACGAAAAAATGCCGGGGGCAACGAAATAGAAGAGCACAGACATAAAACCCGTGGCACCTCCAAATTCACTTTTTACATATTTCGCCCTTGGCATCACCTTCTCCTCCTCCCCTTTCAGTGTGTCACTGTTGCTTTTCCTCCTTTTCTTCCTCTTTTTTTGCTCCTTCCAATTTCCTCTTCCTTCCTTCCCTTGTTGGCACTTTGCTTCTCCTCCAATTTCCTCATGCTTTTCCCCTTTCAAGCGGGTGCCAATGAGAGGAGGGGGAGGGGCGGGTGCCGCGAGAAGGGCGCCGTGCCGTGGGAGGAAGGGAAGGAAGGGAGGGGTTCATCCCTTCGTCCGCTTCGTCCCGCTTAACCTCCCTCTCCTCACCCTCTTCCTCTGTGCTGCTTTTGCTTCCTCTTTTTGGCCCCTTCCCTTTGTAAACACTTGTGGAGGGGCAAAACGACACAAGAGGAGCCGAACCATCGCCACCAAATCACTGCAAAAGCAGCCGACTACGACGGCACAGCAAACGAAGTGCCGTTTTGGCTTCCCTTCCCCCCCCCCCCGGCACTCTTTGCCATTGGCACTCCCCACGCCCACTCCGCCGTTTTTCGGCCTCATTCCCATAAATCACTTCTCTTCCGCCTCCCCTTTTTAAATTGTGGCATCAATAAAATCGATGAATTTTTGGATTCCGAAAACTTTTTAAATGCTTTTTATTAAATTGATTTTAAACCCTTTAATAATTAATGTGTTGTTTTTAATGATTAATCCCTTTATAATTCTATTCATTTCCATTTTTAATTTCGAATTTCCTTTCGTCCTCTTTTTAAATATTTCCAGGAATACCTTTTTCTTTTTGGTTTTGCTAAATTCCCCCCCCCCCCAAAAGTCAAATGGCAATTTTTTGGTGTCCGTCTGTCCTCCCTTTTTCTCTTTTTTGTGCTTCTCATTTATTCGCGTCCATTCGTTTTTTATTTTCGCTAATTTCCAACCGAATTTCGCCAATTGCCCATTTGCTTGCGGCCATTCTCCGCCGCCAAAACGGAAGCGCAATTAGAAAGAGAGCATTGCCAAAAGTGGGAGGGCGGGGACGGCATTTGGCTTCGCATTGGCCCTTGGAATTGCCAATTTGGCCAACAAAAACTTGGAATTTTGGCCTTTCTTTCCTTCACTGTTTCCGCTCCCAAAACGGAATTCGCTTCCGTTGAGTTTTGCCATTTTCGAATTGTTTTGCCATTCCATCAAAAATCCCGGCACTTTTGAAGGAGAGTTCGGTCGGTTTGAACTCGTAAAGCGCGCGTTTAGCCAAATTCGGCCGGAAATGAAATTTCACTTTGAATTTAATTTTTTGCGGTCTCTCTGAGTTTTAACTTTAAAATGTTAATTTATTGTTAATTTATTCTTATTATTATTTTTTCCTTTAATTTTCATTTTATATATTTATTATTTTGAATTACCTAATTAATTAACTCACTTATTTGTTAATTTCCCCCTCTTTAATTTCAGTTTCCCTTTTCCTCGTCGTCCTTTCCTTTGGGCGTTCGTTCGTTTCTTTTTCACCGTTCCGTCTTTCTTTCGTCCGTTGCTCCGTTCTTCATTTTGTCCTCCATTATATATTTTCTTCACACTTTTTGCTGGCCATTCCTTTTGGCACCTCCAACAATTTTGGCCATTTATGGTAATAAAATATTTTAATTAAAATTGAATACATATGAACCCATTTTCGCCTGCTTTTCCAATTGATTGTTCGGGCGTCCCTCGATTTGGTCCTTGAAAATCGATTTAAGTCCGATAGTCGAAACCGAATAAATCGCTAAAATTTGAGGCCAATACTCTCGGGCACTTTAAATATCCTTCAAAAATCCAATCCACAATTGCTGCTTCTGCCATGGAATTAATTGAATTGAAAATTTTTGCGGAGGTTTCGTTTCTCCCTCCAAAAAAGGGTTCGGAGTTCTTAAATCTCTGTTCTCGATACCCGGCCAAACCCCAACTAATTAGTCGTCACCCTTTGGCTTACCTTCCTTATCGGCTTTACTCCGCCCCCCTCTGTTCAAGTGAATATCCCCCTAATTACCCTTCCCTTATCGGCTTTATCCCCCCCCCCCCATGTTCAGGTGGATGTCACCCCCAATTGACTGTCGGAGAGTGCCGTTTTCGCCGCCCCCGTCGTCGTCGCCGTTTTGCCGCCTCCTCCGCCACCGTCTCAGCCTTTGTTCCGCTGCCGTTTTTCCGCGCCCTCCGCCGTCCTTTTGCCTGTTCTTTCTGCTGCCATAATCACCAACAAAACCGCCTCTTCCTCCGCTGCTATTGTCCCCCGTTTCGTCGTACTCCGTCGTCAAAAGCCGACGATTTTTCATTGTTTGGCGCCCCTCAAATCCAAGCGAATAATCCCCCGCTAATTGTTGCTGCTGAACTCGCCGAGACTGTGCCTCGTTCTGCTGCGGTTGCGGGTCGTCAACACCGCGTCGAGTCTGGCTGGGCCATCGCTGGGCCCACGGCCGCCGAATGCCGTGGGTTTTTCTTTTGGAAGAAAATTTAAAATTGGCCCAAAATTAAAATTAATAATTAATTAAAAAAAATAATAATTAATTTAAAATAAAATTAATAATTTTATTCAGCATTTGTTTGTTCATCAGTTTATAAATGAATTCGATTTTCCAAATCCAATAATAAAATGTCAAAAGTCATTAATAAAATGGGAATGAGCTCAGTCTTTTTCTTAAATTTATTTTTGATTGAATTTTATTGGCCTAATTAATTAATTATTTAATGTTTAAAACCAACATTTTACATTTAACTTTTTAATTATTTATTAATTTATCCAATCCCATCATTCAGCTGTGACTGCGGTCTTCTTTGCCTTTTCACGGAAAGACGAAGGCACATCGAAGTCCTTTGGCGGCGGCGATTATTGGTGGGCATTTCGAATTGAAATCACTCACTGATCAGTAGTGATCAGTTCCAATTCATTTGAAACTAATTAAAGAAAATAATGTATTAATTAACTCTTCATTTGAAAAGGTCACTGACGACGAGCGAAAGGCGAAGCGCCGTTTTCTCAACCTCATGCGCGGATTTGACACTGAAGACTTGGATGTGCTGCGAAAGGTGGCGGAAATTTAAAATTCACATTTTATGTATTTAAAAATAATTTCGAAAAATGAGTTTAACTGCCGTGGTTTTTTTTCCCTTCAATTTTTGGAAATTATCAATCATTTCCAATCATCATGCAATTCCTGACCAAATTTTTAAATCCCTCATCATAGCCTCAAAAAATTCCTCATTTGCCACGAAATCTGCTGCTAACTGGAACCTTGGGCTAATGTTCCCAATAAAAAGTGCCACCCAACGATTTTCAAGGCAATTGAGTCGGGAGGCATCAACATCAAACAGTGCGCGCCGGGCCCACCGATGGACCTTGTTGAGGAACGCGAGGAAAGCATCAGCAGCGGAGAAGAGGCGGAGCAGGAGCCGGAGATGATGCCGGGCTGTTCGGCAACTATCGTCAGCACGCGGCCACGGCATTCGATCAAGTGAATGGCAAAATAAAGCCGAAAACTGTAAAAAGTGATCGGATGATCAGACCAAATCAACCATTCTTATTGCCACATCTAATAAAATAAAATTTAATTTAATTTAATTGCCATAAACTCATTTAAACATTTTGTTGAGGCAAATGGAGCGTGACCGTATTCTCTTCCAACGCCAACGCTTTCCCACCGTCGCTTCAATTCACCATCAGCCGGCGACTTCGTCCGCCTCCGGCGTTTTGGTGCCAATTCCGACGACGGACAGCGCCGCCGCTGTGCCCGGCAGCGCCGGAGGGTATCAGAGGCGATATTCGACACATCGGGAACAGCAGCTGCAGCAGAGGAACAGAAGGGACAGCAAATTCAGCAGGTGACTGGCCAACCATTAATTAGCCAATTAGTTGACTAATTAGTCCATCGCTTTAGGCGTTTCGCCGTTTACACTTCGCCGCCAGAGGACAGTGCCGCCGGGGCCATTTCACTTCGGCCGCTGAACACTACAATAATCAGCAGTTCGCCCAGAACGGGGAGCAGCAGTGACGCCGAATTGGACACGGACGAAATGGCCAATGCGGCGGCGACAACGGAGCGACGACGGCGACTGCAGCAGCGACAACGGCGGCGACTGTCGGCGGACGACGGCGAGTCGCAAGTGATCGCCGCGAGTCCATCAAGGAGGCGATTGCTGACGCAACCGCTGACGAATCCGGACGCGGGACTGATCCCCCAAATTGACAAGTAAACAAACAGAGGGGAGGGGTAATTATGGATAATTAATTAATTAACTCATTACTATCGAATGCATTTTCAGGCCAATGTCAATGCCTTATCTCTGCTGCAAAATGTGGCGGTGGAAAGACCTTCAGGTGCGCACGGAGGCGGCAAAGTTTTGATCAAATGATCAAATTCTTTTTTAAAATTAGCTTTATTTTTGGTGTATGGTTTTTGAATGATTTCCCGGCTTTTCCTTCATCTCATCCATTATTTTTCATTGTTTTTATGCCTTGTGCCAATGTTTCAGGTCGATGCCGCTCTCCACAGGCTCGACCCTTTGCCCTGGTGCCGATTTGGCCGCGGTTGGTAATTAAAGTAATTACGCAAAAAACAAATAGCCATAGCGATTGGATCTTTGGCAACATTTTTCCATGCTTTTTGGACACTTTTCTTTTTTGGCCCAATTATTTGATTTGAAATTTAAATTTAATCTTTCATTTCTATACTCAAAATGAATGAATTCCATCGAATACTTTTTTTTACAGTAACCATAAACAATGCTACCGTTTCCTGCTGTAACCCCTTCCATTACGGACTTTGGATAAAGCGTCAGTTTTTTATTTTTGAATTTTTGTGAAATTTTTTTCGATTTTTCCAATTTTTCAGCTGAAACTGCGAGTGCTTCGTCCGACGAGCGAAGCATCGCTTCGGGCGTTTTGGCCAATGGCGGACAGCGCCAACAGCAATGTAAAACAGAAATGATTAGTGGCCAAATTTATTGTGACTTTAATTGAGCCGAGAGTATGGGGAAGGGTTTTCCCAATGCCGTGAATCGCTCCGCTTGGTTCCGCCCGAGTGCCGCACCGATCAATCGGTTTAGGTGACGTCACCGCCGCTGGCGCCCTCGGCGACACGACCATTGGCCACGTGCGCAGTGCGTTTCAGCACTCACTGCAAGCGGCGCGTACGGCGTACGGCGGCGATGACAGCGAATTGCCACCACAAACTCCGCCGCCTGCACCGCCACCCCATACGGCGGACATTGGGAACAGCAGCAACGAATGGCAAACGATGGGCAACCATTTGGCCGGAGGGGGCGGCACAATTGGGACACAACCGAACCGACGGATATCGCACAGTGTGCACTGCCAAGCGATGTGTAAGCGTAAGGGGGGGGGCGGAGGGGAAAGGCATCCGAAGGCATTTTGCGGATTGGAATGGCACAAAACGAAATTGGACAACGACGGGGGGGGGAGAGGAAATTGGACATTCCAAAGACACTGACCCTAAACAAATTGTAACAATTATTTACATTTTGATAATGGCAGGTCAAAAAACGATCAATTTTATCCGACCATTTTGAGACCCAACATTTGAGTACAAGGCTTTTCAAGAACAATTTCGGCTCCCGAATCGCTTCATTTGTCCTCTGTAATAATTTCTCCCGTCCGTTTTGCCCAGCGTGGGGTCGAATGGTCCGATGGCAGCACAACGAAAGGGTGGGCGACGTGGTCACTTTGCTGGGCCAATTTGCGGTGGTCGGCCGATTGGCCGGCACAGTGTTCGACGGGCAGGACGTGAGGACGGCATGGGACGTGGACAACGCCGCCTCCTTCGCACTTCTGCGCCAACCGTCGGACGAAGTGTCCGAGACGCTGGACGAAGTTTGGCTGTACAACAGGCGAGTTTTTTTGGCTGATTTGGGCTCAATGTGCCGTTGGCCGGGTCGGCTTACTCTAATTAGCATAAAAGTGGCGCGCCCATTTAAAAAATCGACAAAAATATGCGAAAGCCACAAAACCATGGCCTTTTTTAAACCATTTTCATTGAACAAACATTTTGAGGTTGTTTATTAAGTGAATTAAAATTAAAAAAGATTTGAAAATTAAAAATATTGAGCTAATCTGCTGGATATGTTAGTTGCACAATGCTTTACAATAATTAAATTCAATTGCGAAATTATTTTAAAATTAATTTTGTCAATTTTGTTTACAATTCATAATTTTGATAAACGAATTCCAAAAGATCAAAGTCCGATCACTGTTCTCCCACCCTCCCCTCTTTCAGCAGTGATCAGCCTCTGTTCATGTGCGTTTCTCGGAACGTCGCCCGTGCCGCGGCACCGCCCTCCGACTCTGCGCTCGTGCCGAACATTCGCCGTCTGTCCCCGGGCTATTGCGTGCGCGTGCACCGCATTTGTGCACCCCCCGCGGCGGTTGGGTCCGCCGCCGACCACGCGCCGCCGCCCCTTCCGTCCGTCGCTTCGCCATTCCATCGGCACCAATTCGTTGGCAACGACCTCACGCTGTTCTCCTCCCTTGGCCATACTGCGGTTGGTGCCGAAGTGATACCATCAATGACAGCGACACAAAATGTGACGGCACTTTCGCTGCTCACGATCAGTGTCGGCATTGGGTGGGGTGCCAACTACGAGTGCCGACGCGTCACCGATTTGCCGTGCCGATACGAAGTGATTTTTACCTGACCGGTCGCTCGCTCAGCTCACTGATTGGCACTCATCAAAGACACCATCCGCCGATCGGACTGACGACCATTTGATCCATTTTAATTAATCAGTCAATCAGTCCGCTGTTCATCTCTCTTTGCCTGCCATTTGTCCACTCTTTTGTTTGTTCAAACTCTTCCGCCGATCTCATCCTTTGTGACCAGTCAATTCCAAAAATTGCTATAAATGTTTATGTTTATTTATTGTTTTATTACATTTTTCTCATTTTTGTGATCAGAAACAAAAACAAAATTAAATTCACTTTGAATTCACGAAGTGACGCGAGTGATTTCGCTATGATTACTGTAGAAGCCAGCAAAAGAGAAGCGCTTTATCATTATCACAGTCGAGATTAGCTCTTTCCGGTAAAAGTTTTTATTAAAAAATAGGTAAATACAAAAAATAAAGGTAATAGCTTATAGATTAAAGTTGATCGGGATGACCGGGACGCGAATTCCCGGTTCTCCGAGGTCCCCGGTTTTTACATATAAATGTTCGTTTTACAAATTTGATAAACGTTTCTTCCTTTAAAGATTTGATATGATATCATTTGGTTTACTTTAGTTGGATAATGAAGCGAATTTTAGCTGATCAAAATCAAAATAACGCAAAAAATAACTATGTATTATACTTTGTTTTTTAAATTAACGCAAAAATACCCCACTTTGGCATGTTGAGGATTTGTCACACTCACTATGGGTACGCTCCACTGCGGTCTACGTCAGTTCGGCCCTCACGGTTCGGCCCCAACATGTTTTTCCACTACAACTTTCTCTAACTTTTTTTTCTTTGTCAATTAAGACCAACATTGTTGGTATCATTCGAAAGCTTTATCTGTTTAGAAGCTTTTTCTAAGCTATTGCTTTGCGATTAGACAATTACCAAAAAAGTTATACATGAAAATAGCGAAAAAGTTGAAATTTTCAAGTTTTTTCTTAATAAATTTTTTTCCAGGCTTGAAAAACTTTTTGTTTTTTGTAAGGCTAACAGAGCATGTTAAGAGCTTTCGAATGATACCAAGATTGTTGGATTTGGACGCCAAAGAAAAAAGCTAACATGGAAAATCATGCTGGGGCCGAACTGTGGGGGCCGAACCGTGGGGGCCGAACTGACGGGTTCCGCCCCACTGTGCAGAGAAAAGCCTAGTACATCTCGTCATTTTCTTTTTCTTTGTAATTTCTCTCACTTTGGCGTACTATCTCTTCATTTTATTGATGGAAAAAACAACGTTTACTTCATCCTGTTCAACTTTTTTCCTACTTGTTAAATCTACACCAAATTTTGCATACCGATAGAGAAAAACATTCTTCATTGATTAATGCTGAATTTATTTTTGTTTATGCTCTAGTTTAAAAGTTGTTAAATAAAACATAAAAATGCGTTTCTTTTTCTCTCTTTTTGGCGTACTATTTTCACTCGCTAATTCTAACAATTTTGGTTTATAGGCTACAAAACCACTTTGGACACTTGGAATCAATAGAAAAATGATTAGTTTTCGCATTTTGAACAAAAACTGCTGCCTATGGCTTGAGTTATAACTTAATGAAAATTTGAAACTCCTACAACTTTTTTCTAAGATATCAAATTGCTTAACTTTCGCATAGAAAAAGATTCTCCTTTTTAAAAACTTTTTTTAGATACCAAATTTGTTCAGTTTTATTGGGTATGAAGCGAGTTATGGTAGATCAAAATAAAAATACAAAAAAGTCATTTTCCAGTGTAAATTTTGAAATAGCGCGCAAAAAGTTACGCCAAATGCGCTATTTTGGCGTTATGAGCAATTTTGTCTGACATTAGGGCGTACCTATAGTGCACACTGGGCTTGACTTAGACCTATGCCTAAAACAGGCCTAGTCTAAGCCTTGTATGAAATGCCCTTTACGAACTCCATCTGTTAAAGTGGCTTGTCGGTCATGCATGTGAATTGGACCAACATTATCCATTGGGATGTCGTGGCAGTCCTTAGTTGAACTTATAGTACATATATCTAATCTATAATTATTTTCCGACTAAAAATGGTTCGAAATTTAGTTAACGCCACTTTTTAATATTTCCTCTTTTTTTGTTGACTGTATCTACGTTAAGCCCAACATTAACCATAATTTAATTCGTTTTCAATTCCTAAACTGCATCATGGGCCTATTTTTTTAATTGCAGTGAATTTCTTTTTTAAGTTTTAATTTAGCAATGGCAAGAAGAAAACGAAAACCAAGATATGCTAAATATGGAAAAATCGACGGTCGTTCGAGATTTGGACGGTACAAGCGCAAATACAATGATTTGCTCGGGCCGGCATTGCAAGGAATGCAAAATTTGTTGGTGACGGCGTACCATGAGTGCGCTCATGCGTTTTGCATAAAATATGGGCAAAACAACATCGACATTTTAGACAGAGTAAGTAGTTGATATTTCATTAATTTGTTGAGGTTAAATTTGGCAAAAAACAAATGAATTTAAATCGGTATAGATAATTTAGCCATCAGCAATTTTAATTACCAAAATTTAAATATTTTTAAAAAGAAATTTCATACAAAATTCTATTTTTCATGCCGTAATAAGAGTGAAATGCCACAAAATAAGCACGCCATTATTTTAGTGGCGAAAATCCAAAGTAGATTTCTAGGGATGCATAGGGTGTTAAAACGAAGAATTGTCGGTTTTTCGTGCTTTTCTTATTAAATTTAAGCCACAGAAAGTAACAAACATAAAAATCCCAGCCCTTTTATTTATTTATTTTTCAATAAAATATGCATCTGGTACAAAAAAAATTAATGCTTTTCCAATTAATTTTGATCAATTCTTTAATAGGTCACGATTCTAGCCCAAGACGGCAATTTGGGCGAGACACACTGGCACGACGTTCAAGGAATCTACACAGATGAACAACTGTTTGCCTAAATTGTGCAATTTATGGCTGGTCGTGCCGTAGAACTACTGATATTTCACAACGCGCAAGGACACGAAGAGGATGTGCAAGATGCACGAGCTGTGGCAAGGCAATACAAGTAACGTACATATTGAAATTGTTCATTTACATTAGACATTTAAATCTTTTGTTTTAGGTTTTGCAATTACGTCAAATGGCGCAAACGGAAGAGGCAATCAACGGATTGCTCCAAGAAGCAACAGAAACGGCGACTCAATTTTTCACGAACAATGCGCTGATGTTGAAACGAGTAAGAACTACATTTAAAAATTAAAACTTCATAAGAATGCTTAAATTGGCTGTAGAACTGGTGCAAAACACTCACAAGTGCAAAAATTGATTTAAATTACTAAATGAAATTAAAAAACTAGACCATAACTAAATCAAATAACAAAGACATTTTTTCGTCGTTGATTTTCCTTGTCAGTGTTTGCTCCCCCTTCGTCTTCGCTCACGTTTTTTGTTCCTTTTCTCCTCCGTATTAAATTTGTCTTGCTCAAATTTCTCATCTCAAGATTTCCTGCCATATTGTTTATTCTATTTAGCCGCCAAATTGGTAGCGAAAAACTTTAAAGAAACAGACCCTAAATAAAATTATTCGAGAAAATAAAAAATAGACCAAAGCAAAAATGCAGGCACTTAAAATAAACATGAAAAGTTGAAAAAGGTACAAAAAATGTATAGAATGGGTTTTCCCACTTATTTCGACCATGAATCACGCAATTAAGTTTGGTTTGATTCTTGTAGGATTTTCGTTTTACAATACATTTTATCATTACGATTGCGGCAAAAAGTTATTATCAGGGCCCGGATTTTTAGGTTTTCACCTATTTTTTTGGGGATCATAGTATATGCTGAGATAAGCGCAAAAAACACATTTTCTTAGTTCAATTTTCGATTTAGAGCGACTTTTTAGCAACTATTTTTCTGCCTTTTCCATGCCGCCGTTTCCAATAGAGACCGGAAATTTCAAATTTGCGGATCCCGCTGCGGGATTGGAATTCAAAAATTTTTTCGGGACGGGATCCAGTGGGATTAATCCCGCAAATCCCGCATTTAAAAATTTTTCACTGCTTTTTAGACAGCTCGCCAAAAGCTTTCGGATGATATCAACTTTATCAGGATTCGATCGTCTTAAAAAAAGTTAAAAGTGTCAAATCTAGTTTTTCGAATTTTGAACCGACCCAAAATGGTTTAAATCCAATTCCGCAACTTCAGGGAACCCGAAACCGGGCTCAAAATCCCGGAGCTTCTACCTGCTCTATGGCATGGAAATGGCTGGTATTGAAACGGCGGCATGGAACTGACCCCAACCGATTTTTGGCAACTTTTTTTTTAGCAATTATTTGGCCTTTTTCAGTTTTTTAGCAACTATTTAGGTATGTACCTATTTCGCGATTTTTAGCACCTAAAAATCCGGGCCCTGGTTATTATAAATAAAAACACCCTAAAATTGCAAAAAAAAAAAAAAATGAAGAAATGAAAAGGAAAGAGTGTTGGGGTGGAAGGGAGGGCAGACAAAATGAGAGAGAAAGGGAGAAAAGAGTGGCGGCGCCTGGTACGATTGGCTGCGGGGACGGCTGAGGCAATGAATGAGTGGGAAGCAGCAAAACATTCACCGGGAGAGAGAAAGGCCCTTCCCCCCCGCACTGCTCACCAAATTTAACCAATTCTTGAATATTGCTTCATCTACAATGCGTTGCAAAATAAGGATACTCCTTTTTTGTGTTTACCGCTTCACCATGAACGGTTGAAATTTTAACATTTGCTTTTTTAAATTATTCGAGATTTAAAAAGTTTCTCCAGCGGCACCTACTGGCATCGAAGGCTCCCTTTAATCCCCAAGTTTTTTAATTGTACCCGAAAAACAAACTCCATATTTTTCGATAAAACCTCTCCAATCGTTAATTTTAATTTCATTTCGCTCATTTAATAAATCAATTACTTAAAAATCCCTAATGACTAATCCATTACTTTTTTCTGCAGCTTCGACTAATAAGCTAAGGTTGAATGTCCTCCTCTCTGCTGATTGTATATTTCGCTGCTTATTGTTAACCCTTTGAATGTCTTTAATCCACAATTTTCCATCATGAAATGGCTCTTTTCTTCGTTTGGCTTTCTTTGTTCGTCCTTTGCCCACCGTTTGGCGGTCTTTGCAGCGCCAATACAAATGTTACCTCCTTTCCGACAATTGCTAATGGTGCCGTTCCCACCACACATTCGCCAGGCCGATCCCCCGTTGTAATTAGTCCATGTGCCCCAATTGAAATTGCCTTTGCAAATGTTGTGAAGCCTGGCGAGGCGCCGGTAAATGCCGAAAGCGTCAGAAATATTTATTCCCCCCCCCCTTTAATTTTAGGTTTGCCAATGCATTTTGAATGTTCCGCCACCAATTGGGGGCAAAACGGTGCCAACGCCACGCCAAAAGGGCAACGGCGACCAATTTTGGATCGGTTGCACTCGGCACAAAATGACCGCCGTCTTCCGAGCGTTGCAGACACTGAACGGCACTCGCGTGCCGCACTTGCACATTTGGGACTCACTGATCAACATTTTGCCTAACGACCCAAAGCCAATGTTCACGCAGGTTAATTATTTATGAGCAGCGAATTTATTGCGTTGTAAGGGGGGAGGCGTAATAAATTAATAAATACCTAATGATTCCCTGCAACCCAACGCATTTAAATCGAATTTCGAAAAATGACATTTCAACTATAAAGCCATTTGTGGCGTACATTTCGTTGCTTTGTGTTTTATTTCGTGTAAATTAAATATTGTAAAGCTTGTCCACTTTCCATTCATTTTCACAAATCCTCTTTTTTCAGCTGCTCGCCGATCGGCTGACCATCGAACGATCCCGAGTTGGACTGATTCGGGAGGGCGCCTTCGCCACCATCGGACGGACTCTTCGCGGGCTGAGTTTACGCCACAACATTCTCAAGGCATTTTTTAATTAGTTCACTGTTTCAGTCGTCAAATTGAAGGGCAACGAATTCTTTCTTTTATAAAAATTTCTGACTGCTAATTCGACTAATTTTCAGTCCCAAATCCTCAATCTTTTTGCAGGGTTTGGAGGAACGTGCCTTCGTCGACTTGGCCGAGCTGCGCGAGTTGGACCTCGGCTGGAACAAATTGGTCGAATTGCGCCGCTCGCACTTCGCCCGAATGGCCCACTTGGAACGGTTGGTGTTGGCCGGCAACCAAATTGTGCGTTTGGAGGACGGACTGTTCGAACCGTTGGCCAAACTGCGCGTGCTGAACTTGGCCCACAACAACATTGTGCGGATTACAAAGTGAGTCCATTTCGGAGTTTTCTCGCTTTATTTGCGTGTCAATTTGTCCCCATTTTCCCAAAGGAACACTTTCAAAGGGCTGACCAATTTGGAGGTGCTCACTTTGACCGCCAATCGAATCAATGCCATCGACACGGATGCTTTTGTGCATTTGAAGGCACTGAAAGTGCTCGAGTTGGACAACAACAATTTGACGAGGGTAAATTCGAACTCCGAGAATTTTATTGTTAGCCATTTTTATCGCGCATTTCACCGCGTCAATTTAAACTAACATTTTCCCCATTGGCAGGTCGAAATTCGCGGAAACGTGGCGCTGGAACGGCTCGTTCTGAACAACAATTCCCTGTCCGACTTAGCCCATTTGTCCGTCTCCGATTTGAACGCACTGCGCTCGCTGCACTTGGACAACAATAACATGTCCGTTTCCCAATGATGAATGATGTTTCAGTTCAACCCTTTCTATTTAACTTCTTCGCTGTCTTTTCTCCGTCATGCCACTTCACCCTCTCCCTTTTCAGTACGTCCATCTCCGACTCGGATTTGCGCGGGTTGGCCCACAGTGCGTCGCTCGTCTCCCTTTCTCTGGACGGTAACAACATTTCCCGCATCGGATGCCATGCGTTTGCCTCCGTCGGCCGACTCTCCGTTCTGTCGCTGCAACACAATCGCATCACATCGCTTTCCTGTGCCGCCACCCACGACCCAATTTGTGAGTGAGGGGCGGGGGAGGGGGACTTATTGGAAAATAGTTTTAAGTTGTATTTAAAACACCCCCCCCCCCCTATTCAGCACTCACCGTCTTCCTGGACCAGTCCTTCCTGCAACCGTTGCAACGGCTCAGTCGGCTGTCCCTCTCTCACAATGCGCTGCAATTGCTCGGCGAGGACGACTTGGCCGGCCTTGGCGCGTTGCGCGAACTGTCGCTGGACCACAACAACATTTCAAAGGTGTGAACATATCGGGGCCTTTTCCCACTTTTTTTCAGATCGCCAGAAATGCGTTTGTGGACCTCCAACTGCGCAAATTGTTCCTCAACAACAATCAGTTGTACTACTTGCCGAGGGGCGTCTTTTCCGGTTGGAATTTGACGGATGTGCAAGCGGTGGATCTTTCCGGTGAGTTTCCCAATATTGCTTTGCTTTTTCATTTATGCCTAATAACCCAATATTTATATTAAGTAGTACGTTTTTCTTGAAAGAACTAATTGTAAGAAATTTAGAATACTGAAAAATAATTTTCAATTTTCTCTCCTCTCAAAGTTCATCCAATTTTTGCGCATAAATTTCTTTTTGTTTTGGCATTGCTCTGTTCCTTTCATTGGTCTTTGAATTTGCCGCTTCTTTTGCCCCCAGGCAACAATTGGGAGTGCATCTGTGAGCAGGAGTGGATCGGCGCTTGGCTCAAAGCGTTGGGCAAGGCGGACACCCATTTCGGCTCGTTGGGCTGTTTGGACAGCAATCAGTGCGAAAATGTGACGCGCACTTTTTGCGGCACCGACGACGGGGGCGAACAGTCGACGGCATCGCAGGAGGAGGACGGCATTTACGACGTGTGGATTCGGCTTGTTGCTTGCGTGCTCGCCTTTGCCGCTATTCTCTTTTTGGGTCGGTTTCCGCCGCCCTTTCCATTTTTTATTTTGGCATTTTTCTCCCAGCAATCGCCGGCTACGTGTACATGCAGGAGAGTTGGCACACAGTGACCATCCGTCGTTCGTCGTCGGACACAATTCGGTCGGTCACTGTTTCTGTTTGTCCCGTTGGCTCTTTGCCAATTCTGTTTATTTTCTGCTCCTTTCGTTCAGTTTGATCCCTTCCGTCGAGAGTCTCTTCTCCTTGCCCAATCCAATCGTTCTCGGCCCCGCCGAACTTTCGCCAAAAAAACAGTGCCAAAAACTGCCCGCATCCCCACTGTCCATGGGCAACAATCATTCGCAACGGAGCGCAACCATTGGCACGTCAATTGCAATAAAAGCGATCGGCGCCCGAGGGGCGACAGCCGCCGACGACGGCGACGAAAGAAAAGAGGACGGAAAGAAGAGAGTCCGATTCCAATGAATAATCAATTTGGTAATACTTTGGTCGGTTCCCTTTTTAGAAACAAATTTCGATTCACACTTTTGACATCATTTTCAAGAAAGTCGAAAACCAAACTTTTGAAAAAACGATATTTTTGCAGCGAAAATTTAATTTAAATGCATAAAAAGCGACCAAAACCTGATGTATTGCCATCAATTGTCAATTTGGCCAACACAAATCTCATTCATTTCTTCTCCGAATTGTTTCCACAATTTTTAATTTATAATTTAAAATCTGGTTTTTTGGCATAAAGGTTTGCTTTCCTTGCATCACTTTGCGACTTGGGCAAACGGGGGCATTTTTAAAAACAGTCGAACCCTGACAAATGGTATCATTCGGACGCTCTTAAAGAGCTTTGTCTAAAAACAGCTTGCTTTTGAATGATACTAAATATGGCCGAGTTTGACGTGTTAAAAATTAGTTGCTTAATTTTAACCATTTTAGAATCCTAGACCGGTTCGAAGATCTCTCAAACTGCATTGAATCGATTTCATCCGCATGTTTAGGGCAATGATATTAAATTTGTCAGGATTCGATCGTTTTATAAATCCTCCCTCCTTGTCAGGAGCCAAAAGCCGCAGTGAAAACAGTTTCCATACATCTAATAGCTCATTCTAAAACTCTACGAATTCTACACCATTCAGAACGGGCGTTCTCGGATTCGTGATCAGCGTATTTTTTCCCTAGAAAAAAATTGAAGAAAATTTTATCTCTTTTTTCCGTCGGGACACCAATTCCGAAGGATTACCCGAAAATGCACAACAGACAATGAATAATAAACATAATCAATTGTTAATCTGACGGCCATAAAAACAAACAAACAATCCGCAAAGTTATTCTCCACACAAATCGTTACATATTTAATTTCCTGACACAAATTGTTTTTCGGCTCATCAGCGACTGTTTCCGCCGTTCCAATGACGCGAGCGTCTCTCATCCTGTCTGAAAACACAGACAATTGAGTACCAGACAAAAGCGGAATTAAAAGGGTTCAATGCACTCACTCGCGACTGTCACGCCATTCCACTTCGCTGATAAGCGCGCCAAAGTGCTGCTGGACCGCCTGCACCGCGTAGAAATTCCCGTAGATGCTAACGGTAGCCCAGTCGCCACTGCTCTTGGTGTTGCCTCTGATGTCGTCCGGCACCTTTCAAAACATTTTTAAAACAAAACTAAATTGTTAGTTTTCACTTTGATACGGGCTCCGCTGCTCTGTTGAAGCTTCTTGACCTAAAAGCTGAATAATGAAACCAAAAACTGATTCCCCCAAATGAATGCACCAACGTTATGTCCCCCCTTTCCGATGATTCGTCCGATCACTCGCGAAGGCACAATCGCTTCACACGCCAACTCAATTTCGTCCACGCTTTTGTTCTGACTGTCAGCCACCTTCTGGAACACCCAATACTGCGCCTAATGGGAGGGGACAAACCAAAACAATGGAAACAAACGAAGAGCAGACACATCAATCACCACACCTTGGACACTTGGAAGTCGTAGCCCTGGATGAACACCGGTCTAAGCGTGTTGTTCGAGTCGTACGTGCGCTGTTGCTGCACATGCGTCGCAGTGCTTTGTTCGCAGGTGGTCGCGTTGCTGCCACTGTTATCGGTGCCTGCCGTGCTGCCACTGTGGTCGGTGGTGACGGTTGCGATTGTGCTGCCACTGTTATTGGTAACGGTAGCGGCGCTGCTTCCATTGTTTTCGGCAACAGTTTCGCTGCTATTGTTGTCGCCAGTGGTCGCATTGGCATTGTTGTCCTCGATGGTTGCGGTTGTTCTGCCATCGTTTGCGCCAGCGGCGGTGGTCGTCGTCCCTCCGTCGGCTTCGTCCGCAACAGAAACCGTGCCGGTTTCCTCTTTCCCTGCCACTGTCCCGCCGTCTCCCTTTTCTTCTCGTCCCCCTTTTTTTGTCATCTCAGCTTTGATGCTAATCACAGCCCTGTGGAAGAAGTGAAAGAAGATGAAATTAATAACTCATTTATTCATTCATATCCGAGTAATGCGCCGATGCACCCCCAGGGGAAAAGAAAGGAAATTTTGTTGTTCATAAAATTTCGTCAATACTCTGTAATTTACTGGTTTTTCGGTTACCAATGCACCCCTTGGACTTATAATTATTCCATTTCTTACCCTGACTCGGCACTTATGCTTTTGATTGTCTGACCCTTAAATGATTGGTTTAAACAAATAATTTTTGCTTTTTTTAAACCTTCGTTCCGATGAGAATTCCCGACGATTTGATTGGGAACATATACCCGGCTTTTGACATGGACTTAAAAAATAAATCTTTTTGGCGTGGCCAGTGCCTCCGAAAATTGACTCACCAAGGTTAGGCAAATTTGGCACTGCAATGTTGTGAGCGAATTGACCCGTAGCGAGGTGGTTATGCACAAAGAAAGCCTGCGGAGCGACGCCTGGCGAAGAAAAATGAAATTAAACGACGCACCGAATAAAATGTTAAAAAGATTAGCCGAATCGGGGGTCTTAAAAGTAGGTCATGGTCTCCTAATCTGCGGATTTTTGCTGGTAAATGGGTTATTAGATGAAACAGTCCCTCTCCATTGTGTCGTGTTGCTTCATACCTACCCATTGGGATGCATTGCGCACTGTACATGGCGGCGGCTGTGGGAGGATGGTGATGGAAGGCATTGTCCGGCGGACCGCGGGAAAGCATTGGCGCACCCGTCACAGTGACCGCCGACGGAGCAATGTACGAACCAATGGCAGCGCCTCCACCGCCGTCCATAGACTGCAAAATACCACCGGGCGGAGCAGGCACAGGCGTGGGGCAGAACTGCTGCAGAAAGGCGGAAGGGGGAAAATTTTGCATTTTTAATGTGACTTTTCAACCAAAGTTCGCTTTGCATTTTCTGATTCTTTCCCCCCTTCCCCTCCCCGTCCTTTTCTCACCCGTCCGCTTGCTGCGCTCACTCCACCGCCTCCCCCGCTGATGTTCATGTCCTGTTCCTGAATGTGGCGCAACTTCTGCTGCACCTGCTTCTCGGCCGCCATCACAGAGCAAAAAGCAGTGCCCCGAATGGTGATGATTCGGTCGAGCAGCTCCGGAGTTTGGTACTGATTCACCTCCTGTTGACTTCGTGATTCGCTTAAATGTTTTTTCTGGTCAGACAGTTTTTCGGATGTCAATCGAAGCCGGCCAATCGGACTCATTTTTGCCAATAAGACCCAACCGGTGCCCGGACATAGTTGGGTTGTGAATGCCCACAACAGTGTATGTACCTTATTTTTTGTTGTTCAGGTACTGAATCCCATTCAAACCCTTACCTCCCGACACATTTCCCCTTTTTTTCATTTGGTACCCCCCATCCAAAATGCTCCCGTAAACCTCTCGGCGACGCTTGCCTGATGGAAATGTGCGACTGGGTGTCCTCCATTATTTTCTTCACACAGATGCCACTTTTGCCGATCAGTCGACCGACGAGATGGTCAGGCACTCGAATTTTCACTTCCACTTGAATGATAGGAAAGCGAACCTAAAAAGGTATTCTTTGATACATTTATTGGTTGGAAGTAAAAGAGAAAGATGGGAAAGGGAAGGGACACTCACCGAATTGTTGTCATCAATTGCCGACATGACAACAGAAGGCTGATGAGGTGGCGGTGCTGCCGTTGTATGCATTGAGCAACGAGGACGAGCAAGAAGATTTAGTTTGACTATTTATTACTTAGGTTTACTCTCAAAAAATAAAAGATGGAAAGATAACGAAACAAAAAGAATAATAGGGGAAAAGAAAACAGAGTAATACTGCCGATGGCAAAAACTTCCTCCCTTTTTTGGCAGAATTATAAAAATATATTTCTGTAGGTTTTGGAGAACGCACTGACCACAGGAAATAAGCAAAGCCAAGTAGGGAAACTTCAGTTTCTTTGGCAGTAGCTTTTCTTACTTGGCCAATGCCTACATTCTTTATGTCGAACGAAAGCTTAGAGTCTCGAGAGTTTACCAAATGCAAACGCAAAAACTAACATTTATAAAAAACAATGAAGCTTTTTCGATTGCTTTTTTAGCACAGAATTTTTAAATAAAAAATCTATAGGCTTCATGCTTTGATTTGATTGATACTAAGAAAGGAGGCATTTACCAAAAAAGAATAAACAAACAATGACTGATTATGATTAGTAGAGACCGGATTTATATAATAGACAAAAAATTCAAAAAATGGAAACAAATTTCTCACAAATTGAGTTTGAATCCAACGAAAACAAACGAATGGGCAGTTAGTATAAAAGCGAACAGTTTCAGAGGCAAAGGGGCAATTAATGTTTTACATAATTAATCCTTTTCATCTGATTTTAACGTTCAATGTCCATGATTAAATCCCATCAACATTGGTTGAAAACGCTTTATTCTTTATTTGATTTTAGCATGCAATTAAGATGAATTCTTGAAAAGAATATCGGACGTATCTCGAAAAGTCGGGTTTTTTGGCTCTGCTAACCAATTCTCTATGTTGTGAAATTTTAAGTCTTGAGCATCAGTACTGCTGCTGGGGGCTATCACTTTAGAATAGAGATGGGATTTTTATGCATGAAAAGGCATTAAGTTAGCACAAAACCCAAAAAATGCGTTTTCCGTCCCGACGAACGAATGGGCAATTTCTAAGCTGATTCTAGAAATAATAAATCTCATATACCTATATATAAATCTTGCGTTTATTCTGAATATCTTTGAGCCATTCATTTCAATCCGCAAACAATTTAATATGGTCATAATAAAACACAACGAACAGCCAAAGGGCGAGAATAGAACAGAACATGCACTTTAGGGGCAAAAAATGATCATAATTTAGGGAAACGACATGAGGAATTTGCGATCATTGCTGCACCTCCGTTACCCTGTTTATTGTCCGCCCTGCTGCCCGGCACCCGCCCGTTCATTCTGAGACTCGTCCATCCTCGCCAAGATGTAATTGACAGCCAAATCCTTAAAAAAGCATTTTCATTTACAAAAATTAATAGTTTTAATTGAAGCGACACCTCGTTTTTGTCGCACGCGAAGTAAGCTAAAAAAGAAAGAAAGGGTAAATAAAACAAAAATAAACGGACAAAACCACCTTCAACCACCAACGCTTCCGGAAATCCCATTGAAACGAGCTGAAAAAAGCCAATGGGAATTTTTTTTGTTTTGTTGTTGCATTCGCTGACCAACCCGGGTGATTGCCAAT
This sequence comes from Heterodera schachtii, assembly GCA_023374025.1. NCBI lineage: Eukaryota > Metazoa > Nematoda > Chromadorea > Rhabditida > Heteroderidae > Heterodera > Heterodera schachtii. The sequence continues at coordinate 742,958 of SIJG01000036.1, read as the reverse complement.
CTGTCCTGGGCATTCACTGGAATGCTGACCCTTCTTTGCGCTGCTTCCTGCTGAACGCCGGCCGCCGCTTCTCCACCGGCACCAGCGTCGGCCCCGGCCCCACCGCCCAATGGTTGTCCCTCGTTGAGCATTTGCAAAAACGCGCCTTGGTTGTTTCTGATTGCCTCCATCAACTGCGGATTGGCGGCGGCAATTTGCTGGATGATTTGCGGCAGCATTGATGGGTCAGTACGTACCTGAAAAGAAAAATCAAAATTGAATCCATAAACTAAATGGATATTCCCTTACGATTTCTCGGAGCTGTTGGAACTGCGGCGATTGAGCCAAAAAAGAGAGTCCTTGCGGGTCCTCCAATGCTTCCATAAGTTCCCCTTCTTCATTGACCGCATCATTGTCACCATCAGCTAAAATTAAAGAAAACGGGGAACACTACTGTTGAACTACTCTAAACTCACAATTTGACTCTTGTAGAGAAAGTCCCTCCGGGATGCCATTGCACAAATACTCAACGGCACGGTCGGCGTCGAAGAACGCGGCTTGCAGCGCACGAAGGACTTCCTGGCGAGGGTAACCCATGGCTTCGATGTTGGCCACGGTTTGCGCATGCTCTGCCGGCACTGAAATTCTTTTTGGACTTGCAAGGGATTTTGATTATTGTAATCAGCAGAAAGACCTCCCGTTGCTGCTCCAGACTGGGCAACCGATGTGTTGGAAGTCGCCCCCGTCGCTTTGTTCTCCGCCGACTTCTCCGCCTTCGGCGCCTGTCCGTCCGCTGTCGATGTGTTCTTTTGTGGCGATGTGGACGATGTTGCTGGCCGAACAGTTGACGATGCCTGCGCGGGTTTCTGAAAAGAATGGCACTTTTGAATTTGACTCGGACTAAGGGCAAAAACGCACTCGCATGACCATGATGACAATGAATTTCGGCGCCGCAAAGTTCAGCTCCGAGACCAACATGGCATCCTCGAGCACTCGCCCGTTGAAGATCAGCTTTTGGTTCTCCGCTGGGTATTCTGCGCCTTTGGCCTCTTGGATCTTTCGTTTGACTTCGCCGATCTGAAAAAGAAAAGGATGGTTAGGTATTTAGGCACAAGAGAAGGATGTCTAAACATCTCACCGTTGCAGTTTCCTCAACTTCAATTGTGAACGATTGCTGCGTGATGGTCTTGAAAAGTAACTCAGGCATTTTTGGACGGAATTTGTATGTGACAAACAAAAGACAGCTAAAAATGGAAGGATCTTAAATTACAAATCAAACTATCAAATCAGTTCTTTTATTTTTTATGTTATATTAAAGTTTTTGTTTTTAAATTTTTAACATGTACAAATGTAATTCAAAATATTTTTTGGCTTTGATTACTTTCACGAAAAATTAGTGAGGGAAGGAAAGATGCAGAAAAAATGATGAGAATTGGTCTCGTTTATTTCGACGCTAGTTTCGATTATAAATTATGTATAGTATTGGATTAGACAACTAAACAAATTTACTATATCAAAAGATTAGAATGTCAATAATTTGGAGATTTTCAAGCTAAAGTTTTTACACAGCATTTCTGAAATTCTAAAATATTAAGAAGCAGGTGAGAAGCAAAATGATGCTTTTTTAAGATGGGATGTTGTTAATTTAAAACTTGTATACTTGAGAAAACCGAGAAAACTGTGTAGTCACCTAATTTCTGTACGCACAATTAGAGCCCAGTGAAAAAAAGCGGGAATTCAACAAACGGGATAAGCTTATCTTTTTTTTCCCAGTTCCGTAAAAATTCTACCCGTACAAAAATACGGGAAAGGGATTCCCAGGTTTCCCACGTGAATTCCGTTGTTGGTTTTTAATTTTTTCAGAAAAGCTACTTAGGTATATAACATTTTCAGCTCAATAGTTTCACGGGAAGCTGTGGAAATGGGATGTTGATGTCCCGGATATTTCTGCACTGAATCTTTGGTTGCTCTTTCTATGAATCCTTTAATTCAAGAGTCCATTGCCATTTTTACTTTTAACCCTTTGTTGGCTAAATTATTTATTTTAATATTTTATCTTTTACAGATTTATTTTAGCTTAAATTTTCTTCCTAAAATGGACATCGATGAATTGAAAAAAATGGTTTGTTTTTCCACCAAAATGTTTAATTTATTTGTTATTTTATTATTTTCAGAGTCCTGAGCAGCAAAACAAGGTTTAATATTTTCACAGAGAGACCGTTGTTTAATTTACTTAGATTTTTGGACCTAATATTGAATAAAACAAATATATTTAACAAAACAAGAAAAATCATTTCATATTTTCACCTCCCCTCCCCCTCTCTGATTTCGTTATTTTCAGCTTCTCGAGGATGTTCGTCGTCAATCCGACACCCAATCGGTGCTGTCTTTGTTGGCCTCCTTCTCTGAAAAATGTTCCCAACGGTGTATCACAAGTCCGGGCAACACTTTGAGCGGAGGTGAAAAACAGGTCCGAATTCAACAGTATTACAACACCTGGAAATATCATTCGTCCAATAAATTTTAGTGTTTGCAACGATGCGTGGACAGATGGCTTGACAGGTGAACAATTTGACAATGTGGGCCCAGGTCATTTCGAGTTTTGTTCAAATTTGGGCTTGCGATTGTTCGTGTCATTGTTTCAGCTTTCAAACAATGGTAATAACGCGTGTCCCCCCAAGTTCAGCTTCAGCATTGTTTCAACTGCTTTTGCTGCCAAGGCCCAACAGATGGCCGGCATGGGCAGTTTCGGCTCGCCCGAGGGAGGACCGTCTTTTTCATGAGGATGGACAGGCTCATTGATCGTTGGGTCATTTGATTTGTTGTTTTTTCGCTTGTTTGACCTTTTAATGGTTTCTTTTTGAAAACAGCGTCGACTCGTTGAGCAATATTTTCAATTTTAATATTAGCTCAAAATGCCAGACACCGATAAAAATTTGCCAACAAAATAAATTGACTTTAACCTTTTATATACACATATATTTTTAAATTTTTAGCAACAACAAAATTTGTTGGGAAAGCAAAGCCGAATTTGGGGGAAATGTTCATGTCACAATTGTATTTTGATGGAAATGTGAGGGATAGGGTGGTGGGGGGGGGACGAAGTGTTGTGCCGGCTCATATTTTAACGAAAAACATCGCATCCTGAAAATCGAAATTTCGCCAGGTCCAAAAGCGAACAAGAAAACGAGTATTCCGGACCCATCTTTATATTCAATGAACAAATTTTGAGGCCTTAAGTAACGAAAAAAAAGAAGGAAAAATTGCATTCCCGAAATTTCGATTTCAAAGAAAAATACAGCTGATGTCATGCGAATTGATCACGATTTATCTTTATGATAGAGTGTACTCAGTGCTCTCACAAGACAAGTGTGTAGTGTATGTGTACGGACATTTATATGAATGGTGTGTGATGGTGGTGTCGGATTATCATCTCCAGATCATCTCAGTCAGTCATCAATTGGTGTCAGTCGTCGTCCATACGCCGTCCTGCGACAGTTTAAATACGTTCGATCTTGTCAGTGATCACCTTAACAAATTAATTATTCCACCGCCAAATGTTTATTTGTTCATAAGTCATAAATAACCCTCTACTGACCAACCCCAATTTCCTTTTAATTTGTAGTCCCACCTGAGGGTGTTTGGCACGCAGTTCTTCGCGTCCGGCCGTTTTGTAGTCGAAAGTGCAATTGTGCGCAGAATCGTAACGATGCTCCCCACAAAAGAGACCCCCGCAGCGACATTCGAAACCTAAAAATCACAGGCTTTAGTCTTTGGTTAAATCTTAGGTTTGTGTATCTCCGTTGGATTTCCATCCCTCCCCCACCCATTCTTCCCTCCTTCGCCCAACCCTTCCCCTTCGCTCACCGGTAAGTCCCACCCGTTTGTTGCACATCCCGCATCGGTTCGGCTTCTTCTTCTGCTGGGTATCTTCCTGCTGTTGCCCCGGCGCAGGACTTGGCGCCGCATTGGTGTTGTTAGTTGCTTCCGTTGTTGTTGTGGCGGCTGAGCAGGAAAGCATTCCCGGATGAGAAGTGGAGGCAGTGGTGCCAGACGAAGCAGACAATCCCGTGATGGCATTTTCTGGAAACATACTTTGTATGGCACGTTAAAATTCAAATAATTGACAATTATTTGAACTGTAAGAAAAGTAACAATCAGAAAACTATCGGTTTAAATAATTTTAACATATTCCGCCAGCTTCAAGCTTTATTGGTTATGATTACCATAAGTCAACTTCCAATTTCCCGTCAATTTGATTGATTTTTATAATTCGACCTCCTCTTTCTCTCGTATAGAAATTTCACCAGCTCAAAGGACTATTTTCAGTTATGTTTCGCTTAAACCTGGTGGGGACGTGCTCCGCTGCTGCTCAGTCGCTCCGCCACCGCTCGCCGCCAATGCGGCGACGACCGCATCGACCGGCATTGTTTCCGTCGTTTTATTCGCTGCGGTGGTAGCCGCAGCTGTCGTCGAAGGCGCGGTGTTGCCCGTTTCCTGTTTCCGCTTGATCATGTCTTTGAAGCACTTGGAGCACATATCCTCCGTGGCGGGCGAACCATAACTGAATTTTACAGAAGGGGATATTCTCTTTGGCAAAAAATCATACGGTAAAATTTTCAAGTTTAAAAAAGACAACGGATGAAAAGGTTTCGGTAGTTAAATAGCAAACACCTCAGACCCTTCTTCCACGGAATATTTATTTAAGCATTTTGATGCAAATAAAAAAAGGGCTTACAAGCCACAATTGGCACGACACAACGGCGTGTTCTGCTGCTGTTGGTTCTCCATGGCGATGATTACGTTGAAAGAGCAGCAAAAGATGGAATAGATTAATGGCAATTAATTCTTAATGGATTGATAAAAAGAAAAATAAGAGATAAATCGGGTGGAAATTTGATTTTAAGCGAAAAAAAAATGATGACAATTCGACGGAATAAGTCGTGCTGCACACTGACACTCATCAGCTCGCCCCTCCGCCGACCACCCCCACCCCCAGCAGCAAACATAATCATCAGCCAATACACCACCACCATCACCATCAGCAGCAGCACAACCCCGACCAATAGAGGAAAAAAGAATGAAATTATGAGATGGAGAACAGAAATAGAAAAAAGCGAAGACCGAATGGAAAAGAGAAGGGAGAGGGTGGGGGGGGAGAGAGAGAGTGGAGGGAAAACACTGACAAAGACACAAAGAAAGGGTGTCTGACCTTGGAAAAGATAAAGAAGAAAAGGAGGAGCAATCTGCTGGGGGAAGAAAGTCAATGAGAAGAGAGAAAAAGGAGAGGAAGAGAGAGGAAAGGACGGAGAGAGAGAGCGGAGAAGGGAATGAGAGAGTAGAAGAACCCAAGAAAAGAGGGGAAGGAGAGGAACAGAGAGAGTGGGCCAGTCCATCAAGACGAACATTAGCCGCTCCCCCTCCTTCTCATCAGCATCAAACAGCTCTCACTCACTGCTCTTGCACAAAAAATGTAAAAAATACACAAATAAACAGCAGCAGAATTTAATAGATTGAAGAGCACAATCATTTGCTCCCTCTTTTGACAACTAATGAATTGCTTTTTGTTTATTTGAGTGTTTTCTGATCTTTTAATTTGAAGCCCCCAAAATGATTTTGTGAAGGAATCATCAAACCATTTTTCATTCAAAAAGAGAACAATTCGAAAGTTTAAGTGTAATTCAGTGTTCAAGGGAACAGTGGTTATTGCTCTAGTTCAGATGCCATAACTTTTTTTTCTTGGTATCAAACGAAAGCTTAAGGTCTCAAGAAATTATAAATGTAAGAAAAGAACAATAACGAAATGACATGGATTGACAAAGTAAGAAAAAGTTGGCATATTCATCGATTGGACAAATAAAAGTGGAATGGATGAATAAACTCTACTAAATAGAGCCCCCATTTTTCATTCTTAAAGAGACGACAAAAGGCAAATTGAGAATTGGACACAAGTGCAAGGAGAAGAGAGAGCGGGAATTAATAACACAGAAAATAAGTACAACAATAAAAATGAAATCGGAAGGACACAAAGGCTGGCAAAACACGCAAAAGGGAGACGGCAGTGGTAAAATTGCCAATGGTACCCCATCTTTTTGGCAAATTTTCTGATTCTGAATATTGAATGGGTAATTCTGATATGTATTTAATTGAATTAACAATTTCTTTAATTTCAATTCCCCCTAAAGACGGTGGAGGAGCTTTTTGGTCTCTAAAAAAACTATGGTAGCCATGCCATTGGACTCAACAGGTTCTTTATCCCTTTCTTCGTTTAGTTTCAACGAAAAGTGTTCTTGTTCTTGGTTGCTTAAAGCAATTCAAAAGGTGTAAATTTAACATTTTTGGGGAACCAAGTCACGAGAGACGGCCTTTTGAGGCCCTTTCTGTCTTTTTCTCTCTGTTTGTGTGTCCCTCCCTCTTCGCCCTCTGTGCTCCTCCGCTCGGCTCTCTCTCTCTCAGTGATTCCTTTTCTGTGATTGCTATTTTTGGCCTTCCAATTGTGTGAATGTGCACTGGGAAGGAAGGGCAGCAGAAGGATTGGCAAAAGAGAAACATTAAAATGACGATTTATTTGGGCCGGACATGGTCAAATCGAAAAATGAGATTAATCCGTTAATTTTTATTTGACGAAGAAAAAGAGAATTTGAACCAATAAAAATGCGAAACATTTTTGAGGGGACTGAGCAGGGCTGGACGTAATTACGGATTGCGGATTACGGAAATTACGGCGTTTTTGGAGTTACGGATTACGGGTTACGGATTTTTGGGATAATTCCGTAATTTTGGTCCGTAACTGGCTTTTTTAGATTATTTTTCGAGACGGTTTCTTGTAAGAGTATTTTTTATAAAATGAATTTTTTTTCTATTTTTTATTAAAACTACTCATATTTGGATTTCATGACTTATTCTTGGTAATTTGTAGTATTATTAACACACATAAAAGGGGGCGTGAGGCTAGCGAAGGGGAAAAGAAGAAATGCCTAAAAAAATTTGGCTATTTTTTTAACAAAATTCGTTAAAAATTCTGTAAAATTTTCCTCGGCGGCGCATATCGGCACCGCCGCCCCAAAAACTCCTAATTTTTTTAAACATTAGGCTCCAAATCTTAGTCATTTTTAGACAAAATCTTTTAGAAAAATTACAAAAAGTTTTCAAATTTTTTCTCTGAATCTGCCATTTTTGCTATTTTTCTCCCGGTTTCGGCCCATTCTTTCGCCTCAAAAAATCATGCAAAGCTTTATTCTGATCATAAATAACTCTACCAATTTTTGGATTTGATTTTAAATAAAAATTTTTATAATTAAAAAAATTAGAAAATTACGGACTACGGGTTATGGATTATGTCAAATTACGGCCTTTTTGGGCCTCCGTAATTACGGATTACGGATGGCCGTAACTGAAAAAATCGCCGTAATTACGGATTACGGATTTCCGTAATTGAAAATCAGTTACGTCCAGCCCTGGGACTGAGAGACAATTTTTGCCTCTTTTTTGCCTATTTTTGATGACAGATGAAAAAGGCACAGATGGGCAAAAGGTAACGGATTTTGTGTTAATGAGTGGGGGGGGGGGCAACCGTCGGTGGTTGGGTGTGTCGCGACTAACCCTCGCCAAAACTGTTCGTGCTGCTACCGCCCGTCGAGCGGCTTCGCCTCGGCGGGGCGGCGACGACCTCGACGAGTTCATTTAGTCTTTGTCGTCGTCGCCCACCCCCGTCCCGCCGCGAGTGCGCGTGCAGCGACGGGGGGGGGGGGCAGTCGATGCAAATGGGTGCAAAAGCAGAAGCAGCAGGAGAAGGCAATGGGCTGGGAAAGCAATGAATGCTCAGAAGAGCTGCTGCTTCTGCTTCATAACTGAGTGGGGGCGGTTGGACGGGGGGGGGGGGGACAGTGCCATCGTTGTCCCTCCCCCCCCCCCCCCACCGGCGCATTGCTTATGTCGTCACCCTTTCCCCCTCCCCCGCCCATTTTCAGTGACACATTAAGCCCCCTCTTTTGATGTGCTTGCTCAGCAGACAGTTTCTGCTGCTGAACCTTTCGAAAAGCTCAACCAAACAGTCGTTTGTGTCAACATTGTTGTTAAGCGAAAGAATGCTTTCAAGAAATACAGTAAAGAAATGATTGTTCGTACACGCGCAGAAACAATTTGTAATTGGTAATTTGGCAGGGCAATCGGACAAATTGTCCATCCTTTCAACGTTATGGGATGGTCGTGTGCCCAATTTCGACATACCTTTGGGGCAGTTTGGTTGGAAATTAGAAAGAAATGTCGGCATTGAGTGTGCCTCCTCCCCCCCTCCCCTCCGTCCGTCCCATTCCTTCCTCCCCTCCCTCGCTCATCACTCTGTCCCGCATTTGGCTGCTGTCCCCGCCCCTCCCCCACTTTTTCCCTTCTTTTCCCGCACGGCTTTCTGCCGCTGCTCCAACAGATGAGAGAAGAAGGAAAGATGACTGACTGAAGAGGGGGCGGGCAGGAGGAGAAGAAGGCCGACGAACTGGTTCCTCCTCTTCCTCTCTCTTTCCCCCTTTTTTCTCTCGCATTTCCATCCGTCGCCACCGTTTATTAAGGCTCCGCCCGCCCGCCCGCCTCCCCCCAGCGGGGGTACGGACGACCGTCTGGGCCGATCGATGGTTGGCCCTTGTCGCCAGCGAGCGGTGGGAGAGGTGGGGAGGATGAAAAGCCGTTAAGGATGGACGGAATTAGGGAGGTGGAAATTGGTTGAGAGAGAAAGAGGGACAGAGGTGGGCGATGGGAAGGGCGGCGGAAGGGAGAGAGAGGGGGAAAGAGAGGGGGTGGGGAGGGGAGAGAGAGGGGGAAAGAGAGGGGGGCGAATGTTAGCCGAAGGGTACGGCCGACTAAAAGCCCTTTTTTCTCTTGGCATCGACCGATAGATAAGAAACTGCACTTCGTATGAGTTCGAAATGAAACAGAAAGGGAAAGGAATGAGTGAAATGACACTCTTCTGTCGGCCGAAGGTGCCGGCCGAGAGCCATCGCCCACCCGCCGCAAGTGACGCAATTGACAATTGGTGTGTGTTTTATGTCATAAGAGGGGGGGGGGGGGGGGGGTTAAATTGGGAAGGGCGACGAAACGGCGGGGGCATTGAATTGGATGATGGTACATATCTATTAATGATTTAATGGGCTGCTGGTAATGATGATGATGATGATAATGATGTGATTGGTGGTGATTGGTATGATAGGCGACATTTGAGAGGGAAGGGACGAAAGATGGAAAAGAAATCGGAGAGATCAAATCGAAGTGATCGAATTGGGGAGAAAATGAGAGAAACGACGAACCCACAAAACAATCCAATCACTGATCAACACTCTCCGATTTTATTTGTATGCGACAAAAACGAAAACTAGGCAAAAGTTCGGTAAATCAGGCACTTTTTTTTTGTTTTTTAAATGTGAAAATGAATCCGTGGCCAAAGCCGAGTTTTAGCATTTATAAGCAAATTGGGAAGGAATAATTCCAAAAAATTACAAATAGACACTTTGTGTTTCTTCCATTTCCAATTGTCAGTGCCGCCGCCGCCGGCGTTTCATCCGCCGTCGCCCACTGAAACGACTCACTCACTGACTCTGACTGACTGATTGATGCTATCGCTGTCTGTTGCGGCTGATCCCCCCCCCCCCCCCCCCCCCTCTCTCCGCCCTCTCTCTTCGTCATTATCACTCCCTCCCCCCTTTTTTTCGTTCGTTTGCCTCCGTTCGCCTCTGTCTCTTCTCTGTTCTGTCGTCGTCGTCACCTGATTCATTCGTTCCATTTGTATAATTTGTGCTCACTCCCATTTTGATTTGATCATTCTTTCATTCTCTGCTTCTTTTCTTTGTTTCTCTCTGTTCATTTTCTCATCATTTTGTGTGAGAAATGCGCTCAATTTCGTCAATTTGAGCAGCAGCGAAGGAGGAAAGGGAGGGGAGGAGAGAACACGTGAAAATCATAGGCAAAAAGAGGACAGTAAAAAAGAGGCAAATTCGTCGGATGGTATGCATTGGCAGAGGAAGGCGGACGGATGGATCACCAACACAGCACCGATTGCTGATCAGAGTCAATTCCGGGCAGGAGTACGTAAAGTGTTATCCGATACGAATGTTACAAAAGGTGTCAATCACTAAAATTTGTACCTAATTAACTATGCGTCGGAAAATTGTGACGGATGGAAGGAAAAAAACTACATGTGTATTATTGATTTTCATACAATAAATAAAATATTTATAAGACAAATCATTCAAATGAGCAGACAGACAGAAGAGAGACAACAAACAAGACACATACAGAAAATTGATACAGGAGAAACAAAAATAATGCCGAAAACAAAACGAATGATTTTTGAAACTGATTAATTTAATGCCCGTTTTGTGTCAATTGGAGATGAACTGCTTCACATTGTGGACAAAGTCCTGAAAATGCAAGGAATTGAACATGATGAGCTACAATGGAGGCCATTCCCCGCTGTTTGTTACCATGACAATTGGGATTTTCGCAGAAAGGCTGGACTCAATGAGGCGCACAATCAGATGACAAGCTTCCTCATCGGATAATTGGAGATGGAAACGTTCGAGCACCTGAACAGCGAAATTGGATTCTAATGAGTTGGGAAAAGCCAAAGAATTGTGATTTAGGCAGCTAATGAGAATGAGTGAGTGAAATGTTTTAGAGTTATAGAAATAATGAGCAATATCATCCCACAAATTCTCAGCAATTTCAGTATGTAATTCAAGGAATGATAAAACTATTCTAATTGAGTTTTAATGGGAGTGGGGAATGCCAAGGGCGTACCAGGGGGAGACAAATTGAAAACGTACACCTTCCCCAATGGGCGGGGTGGAAATGAACACCCTCTCCCCACCATTTTGTCACCTTCATCACGGCTTTGTCCCTCTCCACGGCAATGTCGGGAATGCCCGCGTCCAGCATCAACGAGAAGAGATTGGTGATCAGATTGGCATGCCGTCGGAGAATGCAAAAAGCGGTGGTGCAATAATTGACAAATGCGCGGAAGTGCTCACTCAAACAAAAAGAAACAAAATTCGAAATAAAATTCATCATCACACAATAGTAATGTACATAAACACCTTGTTGACTGTCCCCTCCCCTCACCTGTTTTGTCCGCCCATCGCGTTGACCATCTCCGAAGTGAGTTTCATCGCCGGTGGCATCGGTTTGGGGTCTCTGCCGAGGATGAAGCCAAAGTCGACGTGGAACATTTTTCCTGAACGCATTTATTGAACTCAAATGATGTCAATTAACTCGTACGGAAGAGCATGAACAGAATGCCAACTTGAAAATGCATTCGCTTTACCATTTTCACATAGCAACAAATTGTGCAGGTGTCGGTCGCCGATGCCCAAAATGTAACAAATCACTGAATAGCCGGCACACGACTTCACATAATTGTTCAGCACATCCGCTTCAATGCCTGAAATGAAAACAAAAACTTAAATGATTAAGCCAGCGAAACGGTCATTAGTTTGTGTGCATTTTATTCCCCCTGCGTCGTTTCCCACACGCGCGATTTTTTTTTTAATTTTTACTTTAATTTTTCTTATTTACCGTAAGGTGCGGATGAACACGGTCTGAATGTGCGCAGTGTGTCCTGGAAAGAAGTGAGAAACTCATGAGGAAAAATTGAAAACCAACCAACTTGAATACTTTTGATGTCGGCAAGAGGAGTGGCGCCGCGGATGAATTGGACAAACCTTGAAACGATTCATTTACTTAATTTGTTGGTACGTTTTGAAATGGCCCACCCTTCTGAACAACTCGTGGCCAATACGGCGTACGGAGTCAGGCACAAGTCCAGCTTATCCTCCTTGAGCAGCTCGTCCATCAGTCGGATCATCTGCAGCACCAATTGGTCCTGGCGCAAGTCGTCGCCCCGCTTGAAAATGGTGGTGTACGCCTCCGCACATTCGTACGGCGTGAGCGCGTCACGGACGGTGGAGAAAGTGAGTCGCATCGGCATCAAATTGGAAGAGAACAGCACGGCGGACTCGGGCTGAACCGAGCGGACATGGATGGACGGGTCGAGCGGAAGACCGAGTCCCTTCAGGGAAAATGGGGAGACAATTAATCAGGGGAACGGGGAGCAATGAATTACTGGATTGATTTTACCTTCAATTCCGTCAAATCCACATTCTCTGACAGTTTCTTCCGCAGCACCTCCTGCTTTTTGGACCGACTGCCGCTCAAATCGGAAATGACTTTAGCAATGTCCACCAAAGTGTCGACAAATTTCTGAAAAGGACAAAAGACAACTTTTCTGTCCTTCCCCCTTTTCCAGCGAGGGTTTTGATTTTGAGGGCTGTGGGGGTACCCAAGTTGGTAAAAAAAACAACAACTTCATTTTGCAAAATTTAGTTGTTTTTTTTTTCGGAAATTTTACCCGGGTATGTTCGCCCTGGGACCGTTCCCACTCTCTCCCCTTTTGTCCGCTCACTTTTTGTGTTGCGATTGTGCTCAATGTTTGCCGTGCCGACCCGTTTCCCTTGGACAGTTCCTGCTTCAAGCGGCCCATCACCAAGCAGTACATGGCGGACACCGATGATGTTATCGAATTTGTCTCGTCACTATCCGTCGCGTTTGCCTCCATTTCAACCTAAAGAGACCCCAAGCTTAAATTGCCAAAAACATATTCGCATTGGTTGTCCAAACTGTGCGCACCTTCAAATACCAGAAGAGGAAGTTGGCGATCAGACTGTTCTCACAGGCCGCGCGGATCAAAAAGGTGGCCAAATCCATGGATTCTTGCGCACCAAACATTGCCATTGTTTCTATTGGGCCGAGAAGCATCGACGCGGTCGGCGACGACACCGTCGGGGCGACTGTTGCCGAAACTGCAGTTTGAACTTGCGGCGGTCGTTGCCGAACGGATGAGCGATCATTGTCTAAATAATCATTTTTAAAAATATATTAAAATGAAAAGCCATCCATCACCTGCAACGGCATTGTCGTCGCCCTCCACAATCATTAGGTCGTCATCAACAACCGATTTGGTGCTTAATGATTCAGTGTGTTGTTGCTGCTCAACTTTTGCAGAGGGAGGCGGTGGCTCATAACGCAGAGCCTAAAACCGAACGCAAAATTAAGGATTTTTTAATCCAATCCATTTTTCCTATATTTTCCCTATTTTGGGAAATTTGCAATTACCTTGCCGAAATCTATCAAAAAACATAAATTGGACAGGATTCGGTAAAAATTGGCTGGTATCCATGGCAGAAAGATACTTATACTTGCTGCTAATATAAAATAATTTGCCTGGACGAGTTGGGGCAAAAAGAGTAAAATGTTGGCGTAAGAAGTGCATTGAAGGCGCGAGACGGCGTATCGCCGGACGAACGGATGCGTAAAATGGGGGGACAAAAGTTCCAAGGCGTCGCACGCATCGATTGGTGCCCATTCGAGAATGACCTAAATCGGGAAAATGGCAAAAAACAAAACAAAGCACAGGGATTTATTCACCTGAATTGCTTGTCGGACTTCCAATTTGGCTTGCCAATTCACAGACCGAACAAATTTGGTCAATGCCTTGGGGTTGGACTTGAGCCAAAAACGGAATTTCTTAAATGGCATTCATTTAAGTGTTGACCGACAAAAAGAAGACAAACTCACCCAAATCAAATCGCGCTCCTCCATTAACAATGGCTGACAGCTGGACGACTAAAGGGGCAGAAATGACAAAAGTGGCCAATGCCATTTCCTTATGTTTTTTGCCTTTATGATGGACTCCAACATGTCCCGGACGGTTGGGTTCGGTTGCAGGCGTCGGTCGATGTCCATGGCCCGTGCATTCCGGGTCATCATGTTGTGTTTCATCTCGCACAGATTGTCCATGTCCAACTCGGGGTCCACCATTCCGACGGTCGCTCCGTTGCGCGTTTCCCTTGCGCTGTGTCGGCCCGCCGTGCCACCGCCACTCCTCCAATAAAATTGTGGAATAAAATGAGTTTCGAAATTTCAATTTGTTGCCTTTATATACCTCAGCGACGGAATCAGCGGGTCCGAGTCCGAAATGCCGTCGTCCGATTGTTCAGCGCCGCCGTCGACATTTTCCGGCTCCAGCGGCGCGTCTTTGGCGAAGAAAATGATGGAATAGGGCGCCGAGTCATCGGAATGTTCCACGGCGGGGAATTCGACAGTCAAAAACAGCGACCGATCCTCAATTTTTGCCTGAATTTGTCGCTTTTAAGTAAAACCTTTAAAATGCCAACAATTGGAGCAGTACTTCCTGCTTTATCTCCTCAAGCCTCGCAAAAGTTATGCCGTCCAACCAGTCCACCCGGTCGATGAACTTCTGTTTGTACAGCTTCTCCTTCTTCAACAGTTCGCTCAGCTGTAAACTCCGTTTGTTGCTGCCACTGGCGGAGGAGGCGACGTTCGACGACTGTTGCTGACAATGAATGAAAGTGTTCGTCGGCAATTAATGGAATATGTGGACAAAAAAACATTTATTTTTTGATGTATAAATAAAAGTAAATGAAAATGGGTGCACCACGACGTTTCCCCAGTATCAATTCCCCCGATCAATTTAAAAAAAGCGCTGAATTTGTTATAGTTTTTTCTTGAAATTTTCATTAAAAAATTTTTAAACATTTTCTTCGTAAATTTCTGTTTGGGTTTTTTTTTTTGTAAATTTCGGTAGAGAAACTGACCCGGGGGGGGGTGAACTGCCCCATATGAAAACATTGGGAATTTCCAATGTTCCATGCAAATACTAGTAATTTGCCAAGAGAAGTCACCAAATTAGCAAAGGGTGTGTGCCTTGTTCTGCTGAAGCAACGGCGTGCTGTCGTCGGCCTCCTCCGACTGTTCCGCCGCCCGGGCGTTTTCCGTCGCCATTCCCATCGACGGACTTTTGCTGTGTGCTGCTTGGAGTTGTACGGCGGGCCGTCTCTGCTGTTTGTCCGCTGTCGCCGCATTCGCAACAAAATCCAAAGTCAAATCGATGAGACCGTTGCGGAAAATGGCATGTTTAGAGAACAAAGGCTTGGCACATTGGGCGACCAGCACCTGAAAATGCAAATCATTCGCAATCCGAGACGTATCCATAAATGAGGATTTTTCGTATTCAAATGTTACTCGACACAGAATTTGTGTGTCTATAAAGATGGTATGAATCGAAAGAATTAGAATATAAGTTATAAATTCAATATTTCTAATCGATTAAACAACCTACAAAAAGTTAGATCTGGAAACTGCAGAAAAGGCAAAATTTTTATATAAAGTTAGTATTTTTTTAATTTCTTCGGGGGGGGGGAATGAGCTGCTCCCGTTTTATTTTTTTACTATTAGGAATAGTTTTGGCTAGCTAATGAGCTTGTTAAAAGCTTTTGAACGGTATCAAATTATTGGAATTGTCCAAAAAAAGATTGTCTCATTGTCCGATGCAGTTATTTTTTGGGAGAATAGCGGACGGAAGAATGTTTTAAATATAAGACATTTCACTCACCGGCTCAATTGTGTTGCCCACCTCCCAAATGGTGAAGTGCAAAATGGCGTCACGGCTCAGTTCCGAGTAGCACACCGGCAGTGTCAGCCATTCGTCCCATTTTTGAATGTCCCGAGTCGGTGCGTTGGCCGAAGCGTTTGTTTGTTGGCGGAACGACGTCTGAACACTTCGACCAACCGTACGGCCATTGCAATAGACCTAGAAAAGAGCAAAAAATAGAACAATTGTATTCAGGGGGAAGGAAGGAGACTTACAATGGGGGAATAAGGCATGCCTCTATAAAAGGCACTTTTTTAAATGGGGGCCGTTTTTCAAAACTTTTTGGTTGGTTATTTCCCTTTTTGAAAACGGTATCTATTATGCTTTCATGGTCGCTTATTATGTCAATTATTTTGCCATTTTGATTTTTGACAAAAAAAACGTTAAAAAAAATCGCTAACTAAAGTGTCCCACGATGTTTATCTTCTCCAATAAATCACGATTGCCAAAGATTCAACAAATAATTTTCTACGGTAGAATTACGCCCATGAAAGTGTTGGGTTTTTATCGCCAAATTCAGCATTAATAAAACGTACAGTCAGTCGGACGAACATACAGCCGGATGGGACGGCAAAACGGTGCACACTGTCATTGGAAGGCGAAGGCAAATAGCCGGACAGAGAGACCAACCGAACGCGAACGGGCACATCCAACTCGGAGCTGAATAAGTAGCAGAAATCCTTCCTCATGTGCTAACACACAAAAATAAGGGAAATGTAAAAGACAAAAAATATTAAAAACAAAACAACATCAAATAGGTAACCGAAAATCATATTCTTGGTAAACTCTTGGAAGGGAAAACCGTATTATTCACTACTTTGGCAGTTTTTTAGCAGTATTTAGGTAGATAATCTTGATTTTTATGACCTAAAAATCCAAGCTCTTTTTAGGGAAATTTTTGAAAATACCTTATTTTAACTTATTTGGCGTTTTGCATAACAAAACGCCAAATAAGATAAATAGAATTTTTCAAAAAGCTTTCAGGTTTTAGGTTCTAAAAATATCTAGAAAATAGGCCATGAAATCAGTAGCTAATTCCACCAAAAAATGTTTTACGTGCGTTTCAAAAAATAGTAAAAACCTAAAAAACGTATCCCTATTGATTACGATTCCTTACATCTATTTCAATCAATTCCGAATCTTTTTCCCAATCTAAAAACCAAAAGCATAAAATTTAATTTTTTGACTTTTGGTTAGGGATTAGTCAAAATTAGGGTAATAGTGCTGATGGTACCCCCCCCCTTTTTTGAAAAAAAAAATTTTTTAAATTTTTTTTCGGAAAAAGATTGTAGAAGGGGTTTTAAGGGTCGGAGAATCCGAATCTGACATTAATTTCGACCCATGTCGAACCCCGAACCCGGGTTCGAGCGAAAATTCGAAAACTCAAATTTTCGAATTTCCCATTTTTGGTCTAAAAATGGCTTATGCATAGGAAACAAACTAAAAGTCAAAAATCCTCTAAAAAAAGATCATTTAAATTATTTTTGGACCAAAAATGGGAAATTCGAAAATTTGAATTTCGACTTTTTGCTCGAACCCGGGTTCGGGGTTCGACATAGGTCGAAATTAATGTTAGATCCGGATTCTCCGACCCTTAAAACCCCTTATACAATCTTTTCTCGAAAAAAAATTTCATTTTTCGAAAAAGGGGGGTACCATCGGCACTATTACCTTTTTTGGTCCAAATCGTTTCAGGAATTTTTTGAATGCCATTTATAAAAAAATATTAGATTATTAAAATGACAAAGCAATTTTCCCAAGCCAAACTTTAAAATTTTTTCACAAAGATATTTGAATACAGCCCATTATAAATCCCATCAAATGATTAGCTGTATTTAGCAGCCAAATTTATAATCAGATTTAATGAAAGTGAATTATATATTTACACCAAAGCAATTAAATGTTTGTGAATGAATTTTGCTAATACTACCGATGATAATAATATTCCCCGCCTTTCGAGAAAAACTTTTATTTTTTTCTTAAGGATTTTGATATATTTCTCATAATCTTTTGCGCAATAATCATCGGGATTCGAATAGGCCTAAATGGTTGTCAGAATCGTGTTCTGGGACCCTGAAAACCCCTTTATTCTAAAAAATAGGGGCGGTACCATCGGTAGTAAGTGTTCAGTAAGTTCAATGCTCCACAAAAGTACGGCGCCTTTTGGGCGTCGGTCCGCGCCGTCCGACCGCGGCACTCTCCGCCGCCGCTTCTGCGGTTCGCTCGTCGTCGTCGCTCCTCGGTTCTTCCGCCATCAGCAGTTCATCTTGTGAAGACTCTTTTCGCGGCTGTTGGTGGTACGAACGGACGGAATGGGAGGAACGGCCCAACGATTTGTCACCATTCACCAGAAAATGCTCCTGCAAAGGCACAAAACCCTTTTTAAAAATGCCGGGTACGGATTTAAAAAAAACAAATTTTATTAAAGTCAATTCAATATATTAAATTACGGACTTTGGGCAATCCGCCGTTTGGAGGATTTCCTCCTTCTGTCGAAGAGGCAATTCCGGTGCCCAACTCGAGCAGCCGGGAAGAAATGGGCGAAGTGACCGAAGACAGCGAAAAAATTCTGTCCATCTCGCTGAACTGTTGCTTCGGTGCCTTTTTCTGTTTCGCATTGGCGGACGATGAGAAAAAGCTGGAGGATGACGAAACAGCAGAAGCAGAGCTGGCGGACCCATTTACGGAGTCGAGCAATTTACCAAAACTTAAAAAGGCATTACTCGGTTTAACGGCAATTTCGAACCCCGAATTTTTGTTACGGGTAAAAATTCTTATTAAACTCAACTCGGATAACATTTCCGCCATGTTCCATGGCCTCCTCCAAATATGTTGTTTCAAAATTGTAAATTTGCTTCTCCAAGTTTGCGAGAGCAATCTGAAGTTTGAGGGTAAATGAAGGCAAGAATCTCAATATTCTGATAAAATTTACCGAAATATCCGTTCGTCGCTTGACAAGCTCTGACATTTCCTGTTTTGCGTCTGCCCTTGCGTTAGTCATAAGTAAATTAAAAAACGAAGGTGCGCACGCCTTCAAAGAAAATAGGGAAGGTAATCAAGAAATGTACATACCTAATTAAAAATGTTAAATTCTACTTGAATTGTAAGGTAATTGGTAGAGACCGGCGGGATCGGGACTCCCGCGGGATTTTTACCACTTTTTTCGCTGAACGGGATTTTACGGAAACGGGATTTTTACGGGATTCCTGTTCGGGACTCGCGTCCGGGAAAATTTTGAACTCCCGATGCCGCTCCCGGAAATTTTTTACCGGTCTCTAGTAATTGGAAATAAAAACATAAAACAGAATGCCATAATTAAATATTTAAGCCAATTTAAAAATTTATATTTTAAAAGGCTTAAGCCGCACGAATAAAGTTCTCACAATCAAACGCTATCAGTCTCCTTTCTTTGCTTTTCACGCTTTCATTGTATTTTTCGTTTTGTATTATTTTACCAAAAATGGAGAATATTAAAACATTCCTATGATCCAAATTATTGATAAATTATTTCTATAATCTTTAGAATCGTACGTATTTTTGCTGAAAATGGGAATAGACATAAACCACAAATATGACCGCAAGGTTAGACGTACGGCACCCAAAAGTGAGGATCCGTACCTGCGCGTTTTGGTTAAACTGTACCGCTTCTTGGCCAAACGTGTGGACACCAGCAAGCGCTTTAATGCTGTTGTGCTCAAGCGTTTGTTCATGTCGAAGCGCAACCGTCCACCGCTTTCAATTGCGCGCATTGTTCGCTATGTGAAAAAGCCAGGTTTTTGCATTTCTCTTTTTAACTCCTACAATTAGACAATAGTCAAAGTTCATGTAACGATGTAAATGGCGAAATTGGGTAGGAAAAGAGTGGCTAGGCAAAACAAAAAGGTAATATAGTACCGATGTGTTACCCCCTTTTTCGAAAAACAAATTGTTGAAATTTTTTTTTCGAGGAAAAATGATATTAGGAGTTTTAAGGGTCGGAGATTCCGAATCTGACATTAATTTCAGACCTATATCGAATTCCGAACCAGAATTCGAACAAAAAGCCGAAAACTCATATTTTTTATTTTTGCTTTAAAATGGCTTACATATTGGAAAACAAACTAAAAATGGATAATTCACCAATAAAAAACTTTTTTTAAACCAAAAATAAAAACTCGAAAATTTGAATTTTTCGAATTTTGCTCGAGTTCGGGTTCGGGATTCGACATAGGTCGGAATTAATGTCAGATTCGGAATCTCCAAGCCATAAAACCTCTAATATCACCTTTTCTTGAAAAAAGATTTTCAAAGATTTTGTTTTTCGAAAAAGGGGGGGTTACCATCGGTACTATTACCAACAAAAAGTTTGGTTGCTTTTTTTAAATCTAAACATGCTTAAGGTAATGAGAAGAAACTCGTCGTCTGTGTTGGCTCCGTGACGGATGACAAGCGCATTTACACCGTTCCGGCGATGACTGTCTGTGCGTTGCGCTTCACCGACGCGGCTCGCGCGCGAATCATCGCTGCGGGCGGCGAGTGCATCACTTTCGATCAGTTGGCATTGCGTGCACCAAAGGGCGAGAACACGCTGCTGTTGCAGGGACGACGAAAGGCGCGCGAGGCGGAGAAGGTTCTCATTAACTTAGAGGCTTTGCAATGAAATGGCATTATTTATTTAGCACTTCGGACCGCCGCCGGGAGTGCCTGGCAGTCACGCGAAACCGTTGGTTCGCGCGAAGGGTGAGTATATTATGCTGAAGAATTTTCCCTCAATTCTTACTCAATTAAATTTAAGGAAGGAAATTCGAACGTGCACGCGGTCGCCGAAAGTCTCGCGGTTACAAGAACTGAGGAATTCCTGTTTCGTGTTGTTGAGATGTATTCCCTTGTCATGTTACCTTTTTTTTGTTATGGAAATGAAACTTTCTTATCCATGGTCAAAGAAAAAAATTGTTGATTTTCTTCTCTGTTATTTATTCTTTTTCCAAGTAGAAGGCTAAACATGACAAAACTATGAATTGACTCGGTGAACGAAGCCTGCATCCATTTCCATGAATTCCAATTTGGGTGTTTTGAATCGTCAAAATGGATGCAAGCTTCATTCGCTTAGCGGATTACTGGTCTTTTGTTTCCTGTCATTTCTTAAACAACCCTCGGCATTTCAATCATCGGAATTCCAGTCACCGAGACTCAATTCTCCGGCATTGCTATCACCGGGACTCAATCTCGCCAATTCTTTGACCTTTCAGTCACCGAGACTCAAGCTTTGTCACAAAAAGTCAAATTAAATGTATTCAAACGAAAGAAGCAACAAATAAATAGAAGCAATTAGCAGATAAATTCCCTTTCATAATGATCACTCATCTGTCATTTCTCAATAATTCCTTCACTTTTCTTCCGCTGGGCCCGGCACTCATTTTCAGACGATTTTTGCATCCATTTGGTCCGCCTCAGGTGGAGACAATGGCCTGAATGAAGTGCAATTTAAATTTATTGTTAAAGCAAAAGCTGATGCCATTCACCCAATGCAATCCGTGACACTATCTAGCGTTATGGTGACATTTTGCCAAGCGTTCGGGTCCCACACCCATTGAATCGTCGCCGTCTCTCCAATTTGGCATCGCTTCAACAGGCAATCGTTACTTGCATCTTCGTCTTCGTTCTCCATATTTTCATCTTCGTATTCTTTCTCCAATGTCAGCATTTCGTTGGTCCGTTCGTTCATCAATTCAAATGGGCCAATTTCCGCTGATAAAAGTCGAATTATGTAGCTTGCCGAAGTGGTGGAATTGAGAAATGCCTAAACAATGGGAAGCGAAAACCAAAATTTTTCCAAACATTTTACTAAAATATAGAAACCCACCTCTTTGAAATTGGTGATAAATTCGAAAGTTGTAGATTCTGATTCATCATAACAACTCAATTGCTTTGGTTTTCCATCTTTTCTTTGAATGTGCAACCATTTTGACAATGCTTGGCCAGCAGTTGCATTTGGCCCATCATCAGCGATCACTTCGGGCAACAAATCATCGGAATGGATTGAATTAATGTTGAGGTCGGAGAGAATTGTCGGCGAAGTGTGGCGACGCAAATTTTGAAGATAGCAACCAAAAGTGAAATTCAAATGGCGAATGTTTGGTGCAAAAATGGGCCAAATTTCACGTGCAAAAACATCCCAAATTTGCTGAACATCGCTGTTGTTGTCATGCGCATAATCACCCAATTCCAAATCCAAATCGATGCCTTTGTCGAAAATTTGCTGATTGTCACGGAGAAATGTGATGACGGAATGGTCAGTGTACCTGAAAAGGAATGCTTTGTAATTTAATAATTATTTGAATTTTGAATTACGAGATATGAAGGTCCTTAATGCGGATTTTGGTGGGCAGCGGACGGTCGGGCAATGGAAAATTCATTAATTTAGCTTCTGGTCCAGCGCCTTTTTGAATATGGATTGGTCTCAAAATTGTCAGTTCGCTTTTGCCATCAAAATGTTTGTCCACTAAAACATCGAAACGTGGCGAAAGAAGTGCCAATTTGAGGCCGAGTTGAAGACGGTCAAAAAATGGGAGAGTGTCCATCCAAACATCGGTACAAACCCAACTGAAATGCGGAGAAAACAGTTTAGTTAAATGAATTTGTTTTTTTAATTCCTTACCGTCGGTTCATTTGTGTCATTAGCACAATTCGCAGTATTTCGAAGGATGTCACAAAGAGGGGAATAATTGCGTTAGAAATATTTTTTCATAATGAAAGAGAAATGGAAAAAGCAAACATTTTTATAGTCACGAAAAACGAAAATGAAAAAAATGGGGAAAAATTTTGATTTAAATGCTCAATAAATATTTTATAATGTTTTTCGAATAGGAAAATTTTAAAACAAAATTTTTTATCAAGAAAAAATGTTTTTTATGGAATTTTCAGGAAAAAATGCCAGGCATCAAAACAGCAAAATGCCAAAAAAGGCTTTTAGGCACGAAAACCCCGAAAAAGACAAAAAAAAGGCATAATAAAGTCAACGTAGAAGCCTCAAACCAAGTGGAAAATGCGTTTTTTATGCTCAATATATCTGAACTAATCATATTTATCATATAGGATAACTTATAAATTACAAGCCGTAACTTTTCAGCAACAATTGTGGATATTTCTTGATCACAAAGTCATGGTTCAGCAGAATGGCGTTTTTCTTCTCCAACTGTACAATATACCAAACAATGCCATTGTGTTGGGTTTTCCCAATGATTTCCATTGGCTTTTGACCGAATAATTTCTGTTCCATTTTGGACAGCCTAAAATGGACAATTAAATGTGTTTACAAAATGTGGACACACTTAATCTTTTGGCATTTAGTCGACTTCGCATGCAACTTTTTGTAATCAGATGCAATTGCCATCACTTTTCTGACTTGGTCACTAAAAATACTGTAGTCTTTTAAAAAAAATAGGCAATCCAAGTATAGCAAAGCACATATTTTTGGAGCTAATAATAAGATACCAATGAATAAAATTAAAAATTAAAAAACAATTTTTTATAACAGCTAAAAAATGTTGAGTGAAAAACAAAAATGACAGACAGTTCATTCCCCTTCTTCTGAGCCTTCTTCTTCCTCTTTGATTTCAATGTCCGTGTCACTGTCCTCTTCGGTGTCGTTCTCATCGGATGACGAACATTCGACAGTCCTCACACGCAGCTTAATGTAGAACATCAAATTATGCAGGGCCATATAAAAATATAGAATGGAGAATTATGGCTGATCTAACAGAACTCCTACGAAACGCACGCCCTCCCAACTAAGGACGTACTCTTTTAAAACAGTACAAATTGAACTCACCAATTCCCTCTTCCTCCTCTTCGCTGTCGGTGGACTTGTCCCATCTCCTCCGTCCCCTTCTGACGACTCCTCCTCTTTGAGTTCGTTGTCATCCGTTTCCTCTCCGTCCTCCTCTTCCGATGATGACGACGGTTGTCCCTTTCCTCCCCTTCCCCCGTCTTTCATTTTCCGTCTTCCAACTTCGTCCTCTTCTTCCTCCTTTTTCGGCTTTACTTCCTCCTCTTTGTCATCATTTTGCCCTTCACTTCTCTTCCGTCGCACTTTCACTTTGCCCAACTGTTCGTCAAACTCGCTGTTGTTCTTCAATTGCTCGACAATTCGTTTCCGCTCTTTTCTCGGCTGTCCGACCATTTCGCTGACTTTTTGGTCCAACAGCGTTTGACGTTCCGCCACTGCGTTAAAAAGTTGAGTCACACCACTGAAAAACCGGGGACCTCATTTACAACAATAGTTTAGTTGTCAATTATCCGTTGTCACGTGGCAACATTTTCGAATTTAATTTTGGATAAAACTTTCCAAATATTCCCCTCTTTTCCTGTTAATTCACCTCGTCGCAATTCGTTGCAATTTGCGCTCCTTTTCCCGCTCTGTTGCATAATTCGGCTTCACATAACCAATTTTCTTTGGATCCATCCAAAATATTAATTTAATAAATGAAAATAAAACAAAAAGTATTTTTGCGAAAGGATACGAATTTTACAAATTAATGAGACAAAAGATGGTAGTAATTTTACACTAATTCTACTTGTGATATGTTAATAAATAATATTTTAATACCAACAAAAACTTAGGTAATTCTTCAGCAAAAATATTACGCAAAAGAAATGACAAGCCAAGAAAAGACAAAGTAAAACAGCACAAGCGGATAATAGAACAGAAACCGTCGGTTCGGTGGTTCGGAGCCGGCCAAAAACAAAGTTGAAGCTGAAAATGGCAAATTAAATGGTAAATTAAGGGGGAAAAGTACCGTAGAGAGCCCAAGCGAAACCAGAAACAGTGGCGAGTGCACGAAGAAGCAAATTGGCGGAAGATTTGTGCCAGAAAAGAAGCGACAGACTTTTGATGGCAACGGACGCGAAAACATAGGGCAAAAGGCAATAGCCAATGACACACAAAGCTTGGAAAAAGGAACTGAAAAGGAAGTGCAAGTCAATCAATGTAAGAACAAAAATAATGGAAAAAAAGAAATTTTTAATAAATTTATTACCCCTTAAAATCTGGCAAAAAATGAAATTCCATCCCTTTTTCCCCCAAATTTAATTGGTAAGACTCAAATTTTGCCGCCCAATAATTTCGCATTGAGCGTCACAATGCACGTGCCGAAGAAGGCCAAGGAGAATATTTGCGTGAATTGCGCCCCTCTGTCCGCGCCTTGCAAAAGTCTGAGAAAAAGCAAACAGAGAAATGGAAGAGAATCATTCGAATAATTAAAAAACGAACATCGAAAGGGCAACACAAATGAACAGAGGGCCCCACAAGTCCCAGTCGGTCAGCACATTTTGTTCACTTTTGGCCGGAAAAAGCACTTGCGAGAACTTTCCGTACAGTATTTTCAAGTCCCGATTCTAAAAGCGGTCGTTATTTTATTGCAAAACTGTATTATGGAATATATTTTGTTTGTGCTCTCTCACAATTGTTTCCCAAATTGGCTCGTCCAACGTGTCGAAGTCCTCCTCCAATCCCACCACATTGCTCTTCCGTTTTGTTTGTG
This sequence comes from Heterodera schachtii, assembly GCA_023374025.1. NCBI lineage: Eukaryota > Metazoa > Nematoda > Chromadorea > Rhabditida > Heteroderidae > Heterodera > Heterodera schachtii. The sequence continues at coordinate 717,965 of SIJG01000036.1, read as the reverse complement.
CCGAAGTTCCGCTGCCAATGTTCCCTTTTAAGTCGGGCTGCACCTTTGTGTCCGTCACATTGTCCCTTTTAGAAGCGGCTTCTTTTGCCTGGATCTCCTTTTCCAACTAAAAAAAATATTTTTGGTCGTTGTTACAAATTCAATTATGTAGAACCTGTTCAAGGTCAACAGAAAAGGACAAATTTGTAGTCATTTACAAAACAGCGAATAAATGAAAAAATGGTCTAAAAGTTGGGCTTTGTCAATAGACTTACTGAATTCACATAGCTTTTTTAGCATAAAAACTAATCATGGACGGTAAAAAAGGAAAAAAAGTGGCAAAAAATCATTGGCGTAAAAAAAATTGGCGTTCTGTTACTTTTCCTTTTTATCTTTGTTTCTCCTAATTTATGTACTATCTCTTCATTTTCATTATGTAAAAAACAACATTTACTTCGCTCTATAGAACTTTTTTTTCGCCTTACAGATTTTCTTTAAATTTTGCATATCGATAGAGAAAAAAATACTGCATTTAGTAATAGGTTAATATAATATTAAAATAGGTGGAATTAGAAAGTTATGGGATAATAAAAAATTTGCATTTTTTTTCTCTCCTTTTGGCGTACTATTTTCATGTCTCTAACACATGAAAAAACACCAAATTTGAAAATTCGAATAATTTTGGTTATAAGGGCACAAAATCACTTTGAACATTTAGAATCAATAGAAAAAAGAATAAATTTAGCATTTTGGTTAGAAAGAGGTGCCTAGGACTTGAGTTATAACATGATAAAAGTTTGAAATTCCCACAACTTTTTTCTGAGATGACAAATTACTTAACATTCGCTTAGAAAAAGACTCCCCTTTTCAAAATCTTTTTTTAGATACCAAATTTGTTCAGTTTGATTTGGTATGAAGCGAGTTATGGTTGATCAAGTGTGATCAAAACTAAACAACTTAAATAAGGTACTGAATTTTCTTAAATGTCATAAATATCATTTCTTATTTTATTATCTCTAAAAAAGCATCTTATTTAACCTATTTTAAGTGAATTGGAAGCCTTGACCTCTGATTAGGAATTTGATCAAACATAAAAACACTTTGTTTTATATTTGAATGCATTGGCGTTTTGTTTTTTACGCCAATGATTTTTTGCCGCTTTTTTTCTTTTTTTACCGTCCATGTAATATTGTGATACCACATTCATTGATATTTTTAGTGGCGTTAGCAGAGGACACTCTCTCCCAGAATTTCGAATTTAACAGCTGAAATTTTCAAATGAGTTTTAATTAATGCTTCATTCTTAAGTGCCGTTCTATTTTTGCTTCATGTCTTTGAAAATTAGTTCGGTTTTACGTGGTATTATTTTCAATTTTAATATCAACATTGTGTGGCGGTCAAATTCAAAAACCAATCCCAGGACATTAAATAAAATGAATAATGTTTTTTTGCTCGCTGGCGCTGTCGTCGTTTTGGCCGTTTTTCTGTACAACCGTTCATCCCTTTACGACCCCATTAAATTTAGGTAGATTATATCCATGGCTTTGAATTTGTCTTCAATTGCAAATGTTCCCCCTTAATTTAGTCTTCCATCACCTCCGAAATTGGAAGGACCACTTGCTGTGAATTCGCACTTGCGAGGCGCAAAACTATTGTTGAAGGGACAAATTTTGGGGCCCGAGTCGCTGCTGGTCGAAGGGAATACGATTTACACCGGCACTTGGGACGCGAAAGTGCTCAAAATTGTGGACGGAGCCATCCAAAAGTCTGTCCAACTGCCGACACTGAGCGGATTCAAACGGCCGAAGAAATGTGGTGCGTTTTGGCGCATTTTTTCGATTTTACGATTTTCATGACCTTTTCCAAACAGCCACTTTCGAAACGGAGCCTTCTTGTGGTCGTCCACTTGGAATTCGCCGTCTCAACGCCCGACAAATTGTGGTCGCCGACGCTTATTTGGGCTTATTCACGATTGACTTTGACAACGGGGACACTGTGAAGCAGATTTTCTCCTCCAATTCCAAGCCCGGAGGGCACAAAGCGATGTTCATCAACGATTTGGACGTGTCAAACGATGGGAAAAGGCTGTTCTTCTCTGACTCGTCCACCACTTTTGATCGGGCGCATTTTCTCCAGGGATTCCTCGAAAATCGGCCCAACGGACGGTCAGAAATATTAAATGCGACGACTCACTATCATTTATCAATTCTTTTATAAATTTTCAGTCTTATTCAATTGGACATGGGCAGTGGCGATGCGCGGGTGGTGTTGGACGGACTGCACTTTGCCAACGGAGTCCAATTTCATCCGGACAGAGTGTCTGTGCTGGTCTCCGAGTGCTCAATGGCACGCATTCAGCGGTCGTTTAATTGTTTAATCTTGTCTTAATAAAATAATCATGGGACTGACTGTTCCCCTTGCTGAACTCAATATTTTCTTCCCCCCCCCCCCTCCGTCTTTTCTCCCAGTTAAATAATGTGATATTTTTCAGGTATTTTTTTGACGGTCCGAAGAAGGGTCGGCACGAGGTGTTTATCGACAATTTGCCCGGCTTCCCCGACAACATTCGCTTGTCCCATGACAAATCGTCTTTCCTCGTCGGTTTGGCTTCCGTGCGTTACGCTGGCCAATTGCTGTCCTTCATGGATCTCCTTGGCCCTCTTCCGGCAGTTCGAAGATTCATTTTGCAGGTCTTTTCCGTTCTTTATTGTCCATACTAATCCTTACATTTTCCCTTTCTTTCTGTCCAGATCGTCCCCGAGCAGTATCTGTTCCCGTTGATGGAATTGGTCGCCAAGAAGTACGGCTTCGTTTTGGAGTTGGCTTTGGATGGGCGCGTATTGCGCACTTACCAAGACCCGACCGGTGCCGTTGTGCCCGATGTGTCGCAGGTCGACATTTCATCAAAAATAAACAAAACTTGCCATTTTAGGCCATTGACGATGCTTCCCATATTTATTTGGGTTCGTTCCATTCCGATTTCATCGCGGTTATTCCGAAGAAGTCAAAGTGATTATTTGATTCTTACCTTTTCGATTTTTTTAGTGCCATATTTAAATCTATGTTTTTCCACTTTTGCTCAGTCTTATTTATGATTTATGACTCATTATAAACGCATTTATCCTCTACAATTTTTGGTGTTTTTTGTTTGTTTTACTTTTAATATATTTTTTTATTTTGACGGCTAAATTACCTATAATTTTTTAAAATTACTTAAGTTGCTCATTATTAGGGCTTGGATTTTCAGTTTTCTTTATTTTTTTCTGCGTCTGTTTTCCTCCATTGCTTCCATGGACAATTTCGCCAGTGTTTACAGGCATATGCTCGCTGGACAGGTCCCTCCCTCCCTCCCCCCAAATTCTCCGCTTTTCCTCCTTTTTCAGTTGGTCATTCGTCTCGTCTCTTTTCTCCTCAATTTCGCTCTCTTACGCCTCGTCGACCCTTCCCTTTTGGGCTTTTTCAATGTGAAGTGAGTGTTTTCGAATAAATAATTATTATTTATTTTGATTTCGTATAATCCGTGGCCCTGAAAATAGATTGTTTTTCGGCTTTTACCTTTTGCAATTTCCCTCCCCCTTTCCCTCAGAATGACTTTGCTTTACACAACAATTTGCTTTCTTTCCCGTGAGCCCATCCGTCGGCTTTGTCTCAGTTCCGATTTTCCGCTTCACAAAGTGCCATTATACGCTTCTCTAAGGTTTCTTTTACCATTTGCTAATTCGTCGTTAATAATTTGTGTTTTTTTTGGCGACGATTCCATTGAAATTTGTTTTGTTTTTTGGCGGCCCATCCAATTTTTGCAACCTCTAAAAATGCTATTTTCTGAATAATGGTACTAATTTGTTGACAGTTTTCTCCTCATCAAAATATTTTGGCACATATTCTATTGGGCTTTCCCTGCACAAATCCAAACATTCGTTCATTCAATTCCCCAAAACTCGTCAGTCCAGTCCGCTGTTCGCCTTGGCCACCATTTTCCTCTGCTTCGTCCCGTGGGTATTTTTCGGCGTTTCTCCGCCGTCCGAATTGGCCATCAGTCGGCCCACAAATGCGCTTATTGTCGCACTGTTCGCTCTGTCCGCGCTCGCCGAAACATTCGCCGAGCCGTCCATCGTTTGCCAATTGAAAATGGGAAAGTCCGTATTTTAGGGACGAAATTCAAAACTCAAAGTGTAATTTTAAACCAAATTTATCATTTAGCATAGCGGAATATGCGAAAAACAATGCCATTTTGGTGCTCAGCCAAAAGGCCATCGCTTTTTTCGCCGTTCTCTTCGGAATGAATCCGTTGTTCGTTTTCCCCGTCGCACAGGTAAAGCAAAAGCATAGGTCAAAACATAAAATTCGAACGTTGAATTTGGAACAATCTCTTTAAAATTCGGCATTCTATTGAATTTTCTTGTTTTTTTTGTTTTTGGATGGGCTTTTTGCGACGGCATTTGTCCATCCACAGATGGCATTTGTGTACCACCAATTGCTCACTTTGGCACAATTCCATCCATCTTTGGCACTTCTTTTGGCACTTTTAATTTGTGTCCCCTTTCAGCTGCTCGGCTCCCTCCTCTTCGTTTGGCTCCACCGTTCCCTTCCCTTTTCCTCCTCCTCCTCTTCTTCTTCTTCCAATTGTTTCCCCTTTTCCTTTGCCTCTCTTCGCCTTTTCGACTCCTCCCATTTGCATTTGCTCGGCACTTTCCTTTGCCATTCTCTGCTCAAACAATCGTTGACTGATGGCGCCAATTATTTGATGTCTTTCACCGATTTGTTGCCCCTAAAAGTTCAAGGTCAAATTTTTGACATAATTCTGCATGAATTGTGTTTAATTTTTTAAATTCAATCCAACATTTTTTCTTTAAAATTTGCCATTTTTGCAGCAATTTACGACGCGGTCGAACGCCTCGGCAGTTTGGTGGTGCGTTTGGTCCTTCAGCCCTTCGAAGAATCGGCCGCCATTTATTTCGGCACTCAAATCCGTCGTTCATCCCACGGCAAAACAACGGACGAAGGGAAAAGACGGCATTCAGACGATGGGAACGCCGATGGTAAATTCTCATCATTTTTATTTTATTTTTGGATTTCCGATAGAAATAAATATTTTCCCTCGGTTTTCAAAAAATTCGGCTCGGTTTTCGATTCCCTCCGGCGATTCGAATGTCCCCCTTTTTTATTGCCCTCTATTTCACCCATTTTCAGTCCCTTCGTCCAATTTTGCTGTCGTTCCTCCGATTTCCTCCGCCGTTCCTTCTCCAATTTGTGCTGAGTTTCTGCTCCTCACCCGTCTCATTGTCACTTTGGGCTTCGTTCTGTCCGTGTTCGGCTCCTCCTTCTGTTGGTTGGCCGCCTTTCTCTACGGGGGACAGCTTTTCGTCGACAACGGCGGTAAACCATCGGAAAAATGCTAAAAATTCGGCATTTTTTCCCTTTACAGCTGATCTTCTCCTGTTTTGGTACTCCGTTTATTTGCCTCTCATCGCCGTCAATGGCATTTCCGAATGCTTTGTGATCGCCACACTCAACGCCTCCCAAGTGAGTTTAATCCGTTTTTCTTTTTGATCGTATCTCTTTTTCCATCATCTCCTCTCCTTTCCCCCTTTCTTCTTTTCCTCTCTCCCTCTTTCCCTTTATTTCTCTTTTTCTTCCTTCTCTCTCCCTCTCTTTCCTCTCTCTCTCTCTCTCTCTCTCTCTCTCTCTCACTCTCTTCCCCTGTTCAGCTTCTTTTCCACGCCCGCTTCTTCTTCCTCTTTCTCTCACTCTTCCTTGCTTTTCTATTTTTTTTCTTTATTTCTCTTTTTCTTCCTTTCTCTCTCTCTCCCTCTCTTTCCTCTCTCTCTCCTTCCATTTTTCCTTTATATCTCTTCCCTCTTCTCCTGTTCAGCTTCTTTTCCACGCCCGCTTCTTCCTCTCACTCTTCCTTGCTTTTCTATTCTTTTTCTTCCTTTCTCTCTCTTTCCCTATATCTCTTCCCTCTTCCCCTGTTCAGCTTCTTCTCCACGCCCGCTTCTTCCTCTTCCTCTCCCTCTTCCTCCATTTGCCCCTCTCTTACGCCCTTTGTTCGCTGTTCGGTGCCCTTGGCTTTGTGTTCGCCAATTTGGCGGTGTATTCACTGCGCGTCCTTTTCAATTGGTATTTTCTTCGTCCAACTTTGTGCGCGCAATTTGACGAAAATGATAACGACGTTCAAAAAATGGCACGGCAATCGCAAAAAGAAATGCAAATGTACCGACAGTTGCTGCCCGGTAAAAAATTGTGAGTTTTTGGAATTTGTCTAATTTATTCGAAATTAAAATGCGGGTTGGACGGCAACATTCTTTAAGTTTATATCAATTTTATTTTTTGTTTTTGTCACTAATTCCCTGGTAAACTGACAAAATGATTCATGGGAGAGGTTATCGTTGTCCTTTTGGTTGGCATGCGTTTATTTTTCTGTCTTTTGTTTGGTATCCTCCTCCGATTTGTCCTCCTCCGATTGCTTTTCATTTCCTCCGAAATCCCTTTTCAGTTCGTCGCTGCTTCTCTTCACTTTGCTCGTCCTTTCCATTTCGCGTTTTGTCCTCGGCCAAACTTTAACCATTCCTTGCCAATTTGGTCATTTAATCCTCGGCGCCTTATTATTCTGTCTAAACGCATTCGCTTTCTTCGTTTGGGAATGCAAACCGTCGATGTTGGATTTTGGAGAGAAAAAATCCAAATGATTATTTATATTTTGAATAATTTAAATTTTCTTTTTATACTCTGTTTTCATTTCTTCTTTTTTACTGTATTTGTTGACATTGATAAAGCTTTAATAAATATAAATATTATTTTGCATCAAGATTAAATTAAAATGCAAAATTATTTACCAAAAAAGACCAATCCACATTTAAGCATTTTAATAGAAAACTTGAAAAATTTTCTCACTCACCTCTCAAAACTTGCCTCACGCTCTCTACTCTCTCTCTCTATCTGCTCACTTCCTCTCCATCTGTCTCTCTCTTCTCTTCCCTCTCAGTCTCTATCCACTCTTCTCTCTGTCTTTCCTTCTTTCGTTCTCACCTTCTCTCTCTTTTTCTCTATCTCGTTTTCTCTCTCTCTCTCTCTCTTTCACCCTCATTTTTTCCCCTTTCCCCCCCCCCCCCCCTCTCTCTCTTTAGAGGTCGGTCTCTGTTTAATACTTTGGTAAAAATTTCAACCCGCCGACGTTTGGCCCGAGGGAAGTGACGAATATTTTTGAACTTAAATTTCTGGAAAATATTGTTACATCCTTGTTTCCTTACATTATTTATTAAATGTAATAAACAGTGAAAAGGTGTGAAACAAAAGTGCATTTGGAATGGACAATGAATGTGTTTGGGTGGACGGGAAAGTGTTGGACAGAGATCGGCGGAGTGTCGTCAAATGTTCGGCTGCTGCTCCTCCTCCTCCTGAAGGCCCTCTTCTCCCCCCTGCTGCTCCCTGCTGAATCGGCCCAAATTCGCAATCTCTCCCGTACTTCCGCTTCTCCTCCTCCACTCCGTTCGGAGTGTTCCGCCGTCGCTTTGGCTTGGCTCGTCCACGAGACTCATCGGACTGCGTCTGCTGTTGCCGTTGGCTTCGTCTCGGCTCGGCTTACTAAATGCATTGACAATTATATTAGCGATCGAATTGAGAGGACTAAAGGATCCCCCCCCCCCCCTCCCCTCCGCCGCTTTACCCATTCGTCGTCATACTCCGCCGGCCCTTCCCCCCACGAGTGATCGACACGGAGGAGGTCAGCGACCAGTCGCTGCTCCCGTTTTTGCTGTGCCCCACCGGCGCCACCAAATTGTTCCCATGGCAAATTCGGTGTGCCATCGTCGCTGTTGGCACCGTCGTTTTGGGCCGTTGCGCAATGCCAATGCCACCGTTGCTGCTGCTATTGTTGTCGTTGTTATTGCTCCGTGCGCGGGGAATTATGACGCGGTGACAGTGCTTCTGCTGTTGGTCGTCCGCATTTGCACCCGTCGCAATGTTTCGACGCGGTTGCCGAGGGGGCGAAGCTAAAAAACGAAAAAATTACTAATAGAAAATAACGGAAGATCCAAATCAGCTGGTGGCAGTATAATTAATTTCCCTAAACATAATTGCCATAAATTGGATTGTATTTTTCGTACCATAATTAGTGCAATTCTAAAGCCTAATGGACCAGATATTTTGATAACCATTTTTCGGAAAATTTATTTCTTAAAATTTTTTATTCATTGACTGTCCAAAATTGATTTAAAATCGAATTTATTACGTGGGCACGACGCCGAAGACACTGCGATTGACACGACGGACGGCGACTCGCCTCCCCCCGCGGTTTGTCCTCCTCCCCCTCTCCTCCGTCCCTCGTCGTTCCCTTTCGTCCGACCGTTGGCCACCGCCAGCAGCGATTTGTTGCCGTCGTTGGCTGTGGCGATAGCATTGGCTGTGCCGTACGTTGGCGCCAACCGCCGCTTTGCCGTCATGGCCAATCCGTCCAAAACGGCGCCATCCACGTAAATTGTCGGGCCCACGGTTTCGGGGGGAAACCAACCGCGACGGTCGAGCAAACTGAAAAATAAAGGAAAAAGTAAATTTTTGAAATTCAACTTTTAATTGTGAGTGTAATTCGATTGTAATTCTCTCTCACCTCGGCCTCTCCGGCGCGCAAAGTGTGGCGATGAGATTTTTGACGCAATTTCCGCTGCTGTACGGATTCTTCACCTGCGGGTGCAATTTGCGGTTGAATGTCCCTTTGATGTCCTCGTTGGTGGTTTGGCCAAGTGCGATCAGATAAGTGTGGAAGCCGGACAGGCCGAGCACGGACCAAATGGAGATGATGTTGATCAGACCTGCAAAATGAGGGAGGGGGGGGGGGGTAGAAAAAACAGAAAACGGCAAAAAATGGATGGAGGGAGGGGAGTGTGGTGCCAAAACTGTCCGGGAAGTATTGGACCCTCAAATGAATAAAAGTGGTCATCAATTGGTTTGTCAGTTGTATTGTTCATAATCGGCCATTAAAATTCCGATTAAATTATAATATGAGGATGGGGAACCCGTTAAATTGTCCATAAAATTGCAACTCCATCATTAAATTGGAGGAAGGCTTCTTAATTGTTTATTATTAGTGGAAATGTAAATAATAACAAATAAATAAATGAATCTGTCCCTTCCATTGATTGACCTGTCAAAATGGAAGCCGGCGAAAGTTTCACCGCTTCGACGAAAGAACCCTTTTCGAGACTTACTGAAAACAGGAAAATTTATATGTTAATTAACATTTAAAATTGATTAATTGGTCACTCACATAAATAAAGATGAACACCAACGGAAACGCCGAGAAAAGCGTCGAGAACGGACAGAGAGAAAATGAAGAGGAAAAAGTGACGGTAATTGCGCAGCCCAATGCAATTGCCAACCCACGGACTAATGGGGGGAAAAGTAAAGGAATTGGAACCCGAAAAAGCGAAAGTGCCAACCAATGGTGGTCAAAGTTAAGCACACAATTGTCACAGATGGAGCAATGCCTGCAGAAAAAACCATTGAATTTATTTGTTAAAATAGTAAAAGAATGAATGCCTTTTGACCATTTTGAGACAACGTTTTGGCATTTAACAAAAATTACGCATTTCATTGAATTTTCAGATTTGTTAATTCTCTAAGAGAGTCAATAAAATTTTGAAAATAAAATTACGATGAACGGGGCGGTCGGAAAATGCAGCAGGTGAAGCAGTACTTGAGCTTGACCGGCTGTCCGCGGATGTTCACTACGCGGGTGCGCGGCTGGGCCCATTCGTCCGCGTTGAAATAGGGATCTAACAGGAGGGAGAGGGAACAAATGTTAGGGGGAACGACAACCCGAAATTGGGGGGGGGGGGGAAAGGGGGAGACAAATGAAATGGGCAATTAATTAATTCGGGAAAAGAAAACCCGAAAATTGGGGGGGGGGGGGGAATTGGGCCATCGAATTCACCCGTCTCTTGGCACTGCCTTTCCCACTCGAGCACTTCGCGGGGGGAGGCGCGCGGAACAATGCCCGGATCGGAGAAGGCCGTCTTGAAAAGGGTGGCCATGACGAAGAGGAAGAGCAGAAGGGACGCGGCTGGGATGAGCAACGACACGTGTTCAGTCAGAAAGGGAAGACTGAAAAGAGAAGGGGCGAAAACATTCACTTTTATCGGGGAGAAAATGCCAAAATTTATTTGGAAAAGTGCCGATTTGAAGAAAAAAAAAGCTAAAAACTTTGCCATTTCTCAATTTACAAATGCTTACTCATAAACGCAGAAAAGTGCCATTGTGAAAAGGATGAGAAACAGCGTGAGCAGAAACACCGAACTTTGGCGGGCCAACATAAAACTGAAAAGGCAATGGCAAAGGGAGTCAAATGGCGGCGGAAAACGAAGGTCAAGTTTAATCGGACCAATTTATGACTATTCAAAGAAGAAATATGAGGAAAAGCGATAAATGGTCAATTAATGTGCCATAATGATGGGATAATGAATAGCCATCGGAAATGAGCCGAACTTTGCCCCGTTTGCTCTTTAATTATTTTTTATTTTTTTGCCACTCACCGCCCATCGCAAAAGAATCGGTTCCGTCCCGAGTGTGCCCTCCATTTCCGCGTGTGTCCTTCTTCCCGCCGAACTTTGCCCGTGATTTTGTCGTCGTCGTCCAACACAAAAACAGAAGGTGCCGTCCGACTGTTGGGACAAAAGTGATTTAAAAGCAATCGCCGAATTTGGCAAAGTGTGCAGCGACTGACTGATCAGCAGCAGCGGTGCCAATGCCATTTCCCTCGTGCCGTCGCTGTCTCCGCCGTTCTTCGCAGCCGCTCCGCCAGCAGTGCCACCACCGGCGCCGTCCCTCTTTGGCCAAGGCGATGAACACAGAGGGCGAGCCGGGTCCAGCCTCTTGGCCATGCGACGGATGCCAAACGGAAGCAGCAAAGTGTGGTTGCTGCTGTTTGAGGTGGAGGTTTGGAGGAAGTTCAGTGTCCGCGGACGGCGCCAACGGAATGACAGTGCCGGAAGTGCTCGGCTGAGTTTGAGATAGGAGGAAATGCTGGTCGTAAACTGAACGACGGAATTGAGTTCATGGAAATAAATGTGAAAACGGTGGGAAGGGGAGGGGTAAAGCCCAGCTAAAGAGTTTATGGCACAAAAATTGTATATGCGTAATTGCTTTTGGGTGACAAATGTTCCCCTTCGAACCCGTCTAACAGGAAATGGGTGGGGATGGCGTTTAAGTTTCGGTTTCCTCCATAATTAACCCCGGGCCAACCCTTTTCCCCTGTTTTCCCGTGTTTTGGCTCCCTATTTGTGCCATTTCCCTGCTTCACCTGCTCTTTGCGTTGCTTTTTCCCCCTCCGCCGTTCCGTCCGGCGTCGTTCTGCTGCCGATGATCACTTTCTCTTTGTGCGGCGACTGACAATGGGCAGTGCCATTTTCTGCTGCGGATGGCGTCGCCATGTCCGCACCTTTGCGAACTTCGAGCAGCACAGCGCGACGTTTGGACTGACCGAAGGGCAAAGTGGCGGCTAAAAATGGGGTAAATTAAGACGAAATAATGGCCAGAAATTGGGGAGGGGGGGGGGGGAGAAATCCAAAAAAACCCAACAAATTTTCATGGGAAAATGAACCTCCCCATAAGTCGCCCATTCGCTGACTTTTTGTCGGTTCGCTCCTCGGATTGCGTCGGATTGGCCCAATTCCTCCGCTTGTCGCCGCTATTCCAATCTGATGGCTGTGCGGCCTATACGCAATGAAAAAGAAATTAGTAAAAATAAAATTATTTTTTTATGAATTTCTATAAAATTTGCCTAACCCAAAATGTCGGACATTTCCCTTTTGACTTTTGCTTTTTTTAACCTGTAATTTGTTGTGCCACCGATGTTCTGCTGTTGCTGCTGCTGTTTTGCTGTGCCAATTTGGTGGTGGTGCCAATGCGGCGGGGGGTGGTGAATGCCGAAAGGGGCCGAGGCACGGCGTCGATGACTGCTCCCGCCTGCAAAAGGTGACCATTTTTGCATGGAATTTTCGGCTTTTATAAGCAGATTTGGTATTGATTTGGTGGTCCGTTGCCAGGGGAGGAAATCCCGTGCAATTTTGAGGGAATGACGTCTGGTTACGGGGACTGATTCGGCGTATTGTATAAGGGAGGAAATTCAAAAGTTTTGAATTTGATTCTCGTACTTTAACCATGGCTAATTGCCCCCTCCCCTTTTATTTCCCCTTCAATTTGTTCTTTCCCCCCACCTGTGCTGCTGCCGCAAAGCGAAGTGCCGGCGCCCGAGTCGCGTTCACTGTCCAAGAGGAGGTCACACAAAGACGACTCTTCCTGAAAAAGTGGGAAAAGCAAATGAAAGAAATGGAAAATGAAGAAGGAACGGAGTTAGTAAAAAGCCAAAAGCGAAATGCAATAGCAGAGCAGTGACATAATTAGTGATTCCAATTGAAAAGGACGGTGTGTCAATTTCAATTTTAAATGTTTTGCAAAATTCAAAATCGGATTATATATTTTTTTTAATTTTTGGTTTGTTAGTGTTTGTTATCCATGTGTATGTTTAGGCAAGCACCCCTTTGTTGACGTCGTACAAACGCCTGCTGAACAGAAACTGTCGGCCCCCGCCGCCCCCGGCGACGCGATTTTGTCGTCTCAAGTTGGCATAGCTTAAGGGTGAAAAGCAAAGACTGCTGCTTGCCGCTCCCAATCACTGATCAAACAAATCCCATTAAATGCTATTTTTAAAAACTTATTGTTAGAATATTAAGCCTGGAAATGTCTTTTGAAAAGTGTCGGTACTTCCCGGCTTTATTTATTTTTTTGTTGGAGTTAGTCATCAAAAGCGGTGCCATTGCAAAAAGAGCCGCCAAATGCAGGCAAACCGACCGACCGACCTGAACTCGTTGTTGCGCTCTTTGTACGAGAAGAGAATGATGGGAGCGAAGGGCGAACGAAGGGAAAAGACGAAAACTAACGAATAAAACAAATGTAAAAAGCAATTGGGAGGAAGGAAAAGCGCAGAATTAATCGAAGCCAAATAATAAAAGGGTAAATTAGAAAAAAGATAATTGTTAGAATTTTGGGTAATTAAGCCAATTAGAAATTGATGAGTTATTTAAGCGCAAATCATTTAAAAATGGACAATTCGAGGGGTTAATTTAAAAATAAATTGTATATTTAAATTCTTAATCATACCTCAAATTCTTCGGTGGATTCGGCTCAAACAATGGAAAATGAAAATGCCATCAATGGACTGATGAAGTTTTGTTGTTGGCATTAAAGCAACAAACGGACGGAGAAAAGGGCTGACCAAAAAAGTGGAAAAGGAAAATGAAGAAAATTGGAAATGCAAACCAAAAAAGGGAATTGGCGGAAGACGAAAAAAATGGCCAAATTTTGAAGAAAATGGATCGAAAATTGAGCAAATACAAAAAATAAAGTAAATAATGGCCAGCAAAAATAAAAAGTGAAAACGTAAATTAATAATAAATACTTTAAATTTTACAATAAAAAAAACATTTCAAAATAATAAACAGCGACAAAAGTAAGAGCAAAAGGAGCACAAAATATTTCTGTGTTTTTTTGGGCTCCAATTGGGCGGATAGCGTTGGCCTTCGCTTGCACTCCGTCGACAACAACGACACAAAAAATGTAAGTGAGAAATTAAGCGAAGACCCGCCGAAGACACATTTGCCGACCGCGTCGCAATTTACAGCCCCAATTCACTGCACCCGACGGACGCTCAAATCGGAACCAAAAAAGGGGGGGGGGAGTGACTTTAAGTGAAAATGCAGCTGCAGCTGATCTGCTGCTGCTGATCCCCTTATTTAGCTGTGCTGTGTGTGTGGTCCGTTCCAATTGTGCGTTCCATTTATTACATTAAATTCAGCTTTTACTGTTTTAGTGCGGTGAACGAATGATTTAAAATGGGACGGAGGGGGGGGGGGGGGGGGTCTTCCGCTCCCTCCCTCCCTCCCTCTCATTCCCCCTTTTTGGTTCGTCCTATCGATTTTCACCCCCGGCGGGGGAATGGTCGGCGAAGAGATGTGAAGAACAAATTGAGGGGCGATTGATTCTGCTGACTAATCGTCGTCGGTTGGGGGGGGGGGAGGGGAGGGAGGCGTTGGGCAAATGGGGGGAGGGGAGGAGGGGAATGTGTCCCCTGCTGCCCCCCTCCCCCACTATTTCTCTTTTCCCACCACCCATTTCCATTCTTATTTTCTCGAATCAAAGAATCCGATTAATTCGTACCCCCTTCGCCCACCCCTCCCTTCTGATTGAATTCGATTTGCGTTGGCGAAGAATGGGGCAAAAGGGCGGGGGGGGGATGGAATGAAATTGGGTCGTTGGGTGTCAGCTATTTATATTTTGTTTTGGGGTTATTTATTAATGGAGGGCTCCTGCGCCAGCCTGGCGCCAATTCTGACAAAAAAGCCGCCGATTATTAATGACTGACTCTGTGTTAAGGAAGCACTTTTGATTGGAAATGTCCGGACATGTCTTCTCGACTCGCCCAAATTTCCCCTCTAAAAGTGCCGCCCTCTGTCCCATCGGTTGGACTTCCTTTGTCGGCTAATCACCTTCTCTTTTGGCTATCCATGCAATGTTTATGTGATAAATGACGGGGAGGGAGGAAGAAGGAGAATGAGACGGATACTGGCGGAAGGTTCCACTGAAAGTAAATGCCAAAACGCCCTCCCCCGCCCTTCCCCTTGGAAACAGTCAATGGCACAATGAGGGGTCGTGAAGGGAGTGCCGGTTCATAATTCTCTTCTTTCCGTTTCTTGGCACCAAAATGTCCTCCCCCCGCACCGCCCCTCGCGGCGGCACCCGAGGGAATGTGTCAATGGGCGGGGGAAGAGAAACTGAGGGGGGGGGGGGGGGGTCAAAACTTGGCGGAAAGTAAAGATGCAAAAGGAGAGAAAGGGGGGGGGGGAGGGACAGATGTGCTGGGGAAAGGAATGATTGGCGGGGGGGAGAGAAATGACAGCCACCAAAAATTAGATGCCATTTTTAACGAAAAGGGCCAAAAAAGGCAAGGCACTCCCAACAATTCCGGTTTGGGGCGCCCATCGCCGGCCCAAAAAGTGAAAAAATTTCGGTCACGAACAAAGGAAGGGAAAGGCAGCAGCACATTCATTTTACAAAATGAAAATGAGCAACAAAAATCCCATAAAAAGGAAGGAAGGGAATCGATTCGGGCGAATTGTTTTTCTTTTCTTTTTCGTGCCACCATTTCCCTTCCTCCTTCCTTTTGTCAGTTGCGTGCCATTCCATTCATTGGATTGGTTATAATGGAAACTCATTTTGTTGAAAGTGAAAAAAGCACTGAAAAAAATAAATGGAAAAAATGCATTCTTCATCATTTATACCGTATATAATTTAAGCATCCATTTGGCTTATAACAGCAGCATCAATTATGAAAGTGTTTAAGAGCATCCCGTGAGTGCAGTTTTATGGACATTTAAAAGGCTCCGATCAGTCAGTGATCAGTCTCTCCTCCGATCAGTCAGTGATCAGTCTCTCCTCCGATCAGTCCGTGTCTTCGCTGTCCCTCCCTCCGTCCTCCTCATCCTCCGAACTGCTCTCACTCAGCTGCAAATCTTCCGCTAAAATGCTTTTCCGCACGAATGACGACGTCTTCTTCACAGCCATCGGATGTTTCTGTTGTGGCGATTGTTTCTCCTCCCTTTCCGTCGTTCCGTTGGCACTTTCCTCCATTTGATTTTGGTGTTCCTCCGTTTTCAGCTCCATTTTTGGCCGTTGTTGTGCTGGGTGAAAGATGTCCTCCTCCGCCTCCGATCGTTCGACTTTCGTTGGCGCCTTAACAAAAAAAAATTTTTTTTTTTTTTTAATCATTGAACAACGGCTTCGAATTCAATTTTTAAATTTAGAAAATGATTTCCCAGTTGCTTTAGTCCCAGTTGCTTTAGAAGGAAGCAGTTTGTTTCCCCGCGCCCGCCATTTTCCCACGGAAAAAATTAATTAAACATATAATTTCTTGAAGAAAAAAACATGAAACTTTTTTAATAATTTTTCAAATTCTATGATGAATTGTTAAGTTTTGTATTTATCGAAAAAAATAAATAAATTTTTCATATATATAAAGAAATCTTCTAATTTGTCTTGAAAAGTTTCGAGATTTAAAAATTTTTCCAGTGGAACCGATACGGGGGGGGGGAAACGTATTAAACAACATCTTTAGAAAGTGCCTGAAATCGCTTTTTCTAAAACTTTCAAATGGCTTAATTTTGCTTTTCCAATTCAATAAAAATGCTTTTCCTTCGCCTTTTTCCCACCATTAGCTGTTCCAATGCCGACACATTCTCTTCGTCGTCCTCGTCAATTTCGTCCCCTGCCGAAGAAGTGGAAAATGTGCGCTCTTTGCGCTGCTCCGCCGGCGGTTCGACTGCCGTGGCATTTTCGACGGGAGCCTTTGGCGACGGCGGAGATTGCTTTGGCCTCCTACGCTTTTGCAGCCGTTCGATTTCGCTGATTGCCTTTTGGTCCAAATCGGTGTCCCTGAAAATGCCATTTTTTCTATTTATGTTAAATTTGGGAAAAGAGGGCATCACAAAACGAAAAATGCACTGATAGTTGTGAGAAAACGCAGAAACAAAATTCTTTATTTTTTTCCCCAGTAGGTTCAACTTTTGTATAATCCTGGCTCATTTTTTGCAATTTTCCCCAATTTCGGTCCGTTTCCCTCGTGCTTTGTCACCTCGTCTTCTTCACATTTATGTTGGCCGACACTCTCTCCAAGCACAACTCCTTGCTCTTTCTGTTGTACACCAACAAACACTCCTTGTCCCCTTTGATTTCCTTCTTCGCCCCTTTGAAAATGGTCTTTTTCTGCGCCTCTCCGAACACAACGACCTGAGAAAATGGAAAAGCATTTTAATGGGATGAATTCCGTTGAAAAACCTGAAAATTGTTCTCATTTTGATTCTGCGACTGAACGACGTACGCTTCCGAGGCCTCGGAGGAAATTGAAGCTGGTTTGAAGTCAACTTAAATAAAGTAATGATAGAAAACGGACGAAAACCTTTTTTTGGGGGGGGGGGGCAAATCAACGATTTTGCACCTTACATTAATTGTAATTAACATATAAAAAACGGAAAGTAAATGCGTTTCACCCAACTCACAACGCAATGTGTTAAATTCGGGTGGGCGCGATTTGTTTGAGCAGAGAAAACTAGCGCCAATTTTCAATTCATAAGTGCCTTCCGGTATTCCAGAACACATTAGGAAAATAATTCCACAAGTTTGGACAAAGCTAAATTTAGAACAAAATAAAAAAAACCGGAAAATAAACGAAATCAATCCAGTCAAAATTAGGTAATTGCATACTCTTTGAATTTAGTTGAAAATTGAATTTTGTTCAAATCACAGGTCCAGAGTTAGAAATGGATGTCGGAAGAACGGATTTTTCGACCCAAAAACCGATTAAAACTTTATTTAAAAATAAAAAGATTTTGAATTATTTTTTTTTCGAAAAGGGGGAATAACCATCGTTCGGCGGTAGTATTACCCAAAATTATTTTGGGCCTCACAAGGAAAGGAAGGGAATAAACAAAAGGATTTTGCCTTTAACACAAACGCAGTAATAATGAGGGATGGGCAAAATGAACGACGAATTGAGAAAAGAGAGAGAAAAGAAAAGAGAGGAAAATGAAAGAAAGAAAGAATGATGAGGAGGAGAAAGAAGAGATTCCCATTTTTAGTAGAGGAATATTCGAGGCTATGAAAAAAAAAGTGCGACTATTAGACTATGACGAAATTCTTTGAAATTATGAAATTAAAACAATTAAAATTCACCAAAATTAAAGACAAATTTGGAAATGTAATTGACAATTAGCAAATGCAAAGTGCTGTTTTCTTTTTCACCGCAGCAAAAGGTAAAAGAGTGGGAAAAAGGAGCAAAACTACCAAAAATGATGTAAAGAAAAGACAGCAATTAAATCGGGGGGAGTAAATAATAATATAAATACAATTTGAGGAATGGGGGGGGGGGAGGAAAGAACCAACCAGTCTCAACACAAATAGCAAAGGGGGGGAGTCACACACACCCAACCAACCAACACACAATCCAATTCTTAACGCATTCATCAGTCATTCCACCACCAAACAAATCCATCCGTTTACTAATTATAATATGACGAAATATGGATATTTGAAATTGAACAATTTGTTTGTTTGTGTTTGTCCAACCATTTAATTAATTAGCCATGGAAATCGAAGAGCAGAATTTTATTCCATTTCAACAAAATGACAAAAAAAGAACATCATTAAAGCGAAAAACGAATTGAGCAGCTGTCGTCCGTTGTTCAGCGTCGGTTTGTGTCCGTCAAATGCGCATACTGTACTCAATTTCGTTGGACTCTCTCACACAGTCCGCCGTTAGCACTTCGGCGCCCGTTTCAGTGATCAGAACGTCGTCCTCAATGCGAAAGCCAATGCCTATTTGGAGAAATAAATACAATGACAAAGGATTTGCAAAAACATTTGAAAGGTAAAATGGAAGGAAAAAACATTTTTAAAAAATGCAAATTTTTGTGGATCGCTTATAATGAATCGGCATCAATTTCGACAAATTTCGAAACCCAAGCCCGAATTCGAACAAAAAAAGCGACAAATTTTTTTTTGATCATAAGTAAAATTGGCGCCGCAAATGTTGATGGCCCAATCCAAAACCATTCCTTGCCCACCTTTGAACTCGTCCCGCACCATTTCGTTGTCATGTCGTACATAAATGCCCGGCTCCACCGTGATCACCACGCCCGGCTGACATTCGATGTTCCGTGGGACTGTCCTGTCAAAAAATATTCGATTAAAAACAAATCCCCTCAATTACTTACGACGTGTCGTGCACATCCAATCCGAGCCAATGGGACACGTGATGGGGGCACAGTTTGTCACATTCCTTTGGAATGGCACAGATTCTTTTTATTGTGGGCTTTTGGCCTCCCCCCCCCCTTCCCCAACCAACGGCGATGAGTTCGTCCTCACTGAGTCCGTCCCTTTTGAAGAACACAATCGAACTCAACGCATTGGCCATCCTTGCCAACATGAACGCGTAAAGCTAAAATGAACAGCGCGAAATGTATGGACACAAAAAAAGGAAAACGAAATCGAAAAGGACAAATAAAAAAAGACTCAATCAAGAGAATGAGAGAATCCAGGCTCAATTTACGAGATAAATGGGCTTTGGCTTCCAAATGTCAGCAAATATTACAAAACTTGCCTCATTCAGTCGTAGTGGACGAGTGTTCTGCACAAAATGGAGCAATTGTTGCTGCACATGACAGAGAGCGTCGTACAGTGTTTTCTGTGTGGCCGAAAAAGTGCCAGAGACGGGGAAACAGCGCGTGATGTCCGATACGTACCCGCCAAAGTCGCATCCGGCATCGACCAACACGCAATCGTTGGGTCTGATCGGCTTTAAACACACAAAAACAGTATAAAAAGGGACACACATTGCTGCAAATGAGACCATGTTCGAGTCAATGTAATGGATGGTATTCGCATTTGAACCACCGGCAACGACGGGGGGATAGGCGAGGAAGTTGGCACCACGTCGACGGCACTCGAACTCGAGGAAGCCGACAATCTGAGGAAAGGGTGGCAGGAATAGCACTGTTTGGTGGGCAACTTTTGCATTACATGAGATTCATTTGTTGCTTTACGACATTCCCTAAAAGATGGGAAATATATGGTTCAAAGAAAAACAGGAAAATGCAAATTATTCATTTAATATTTAAATAATTTTTTCTCTTGAAAATTTTTTAACAAATAAGTTTTTTTAGATTTATGGCGGTGAAATTTTGAGCTCGTCTTATCGGCCACTTTATGAAAAGGGTTAGCTATGGGAATGATGACTGACCCCGATGGATGGAAAAGCCATGTTTATTATAAGGTGGTCCCGGGATACGCGTTCCAATGGGGAGGAGATCCTCTCCTCTCCAATATCCCCACAATCCTTAGCCGTGCTCTGCAATAATTTACCCCTAACGGCAACTATTTAATTTGAAATTTCCGTCAATTTTAAAGCATTTCGTCAGCAAGGTGTTCGGTCCGTCCGTTCTCACCGGACCATCGCGTTCAGTGCCTCCCCTCCCACTGCGCATGTCCGTCGCATCATCGCCTTTTCCGTCTCTGATTTGCGCCACCGCAATGTGTCCACGTGCTCATTGAGTGAGACGTGCGTCCAAACGCCGTCCGACAGCATTTTCCACATTTTCTTCATTTGTGCAGGCGCATCGGCAGCGTGTTCGGCCATCGAAGGTAAATCCAAGGCGAGCAGTCCGTTGCGAACTGTGCCCGCCATGTACGCGTCGAACTCGTCGAGCGGGAGGACCTTAAAATTGAAATTTGGAAATATGCAAAAACATAGTTAATATAGGAAATGGGGGAAATCCGAAAACCTTCATTCATTTTTTGGGGGAAAATGGGATTTAGCGGGTTTTATTGGACCAATAATTTGTAGAAATCAGTTAAAACAGCGCAAGAATTACCCGAAATTTGTGCATATGCACTTCCAAAATTCATTAAAGATGTTTAAAAAGTATCTTATATTACTTTCGTTTTAAAAATATGCATTTGAAATCTCTTTTTGGCATTAGCGAAATGGGGGAGGGGAGGCACCTCTTTTTTCTTTTTCCCGTTTCGATTTGTGACGATATTTTACTTGGTCGACACCGGAAGCACACATCAGCTGAGCATCACTTGGCGACGCACCGTCCCATAGGATTTGGTGAGCCGACTGAAGGGCACAAAACAGCACTGAAATTTAAAAAAAATTTTTTTTGTTGAAGCTTCGGCAATTTCAATGGCGTTGTAAGCTTTTAAAGCCAATAAAATTGCGCTAAACATAAATTTGCCTTCCATAAAAATGGCATTTTTGGCACACAAAAATAATAAAAGCCAACCGACCGCTCTCTTTGGGTCCGATGAGCAGTCGATAGCCAGGCCTGTCAACGCCGCAAAGGTAGCGAAAGTGGGAACATTGGCGGTAAACGTGGGGCACGTCGGGGGCACTTTTTGGGGGGGAAAGCGAAAAAGGAATCGGATGAAATGCGCAAAATTGGCAAGTGAATATTGACCTGAAACTTCTCCGTTTGGCCAATAGCAAAGCGAAGGGCTTCTTCCCATCTCAAATTCCAAATTATAGAGGCCTTTCCACGGCGTTTGTCGCGCCAACCAACCAAAGTCGGGCCGTGCTTTTCCAACCAATTCCAATAGCCGGGATCGCCTTTCAATAAATTCGGCACCAGAAAATGAAGTCTTTGACCGATAATTGACACATTTCCGAATGAGGAAAAGGCGGAGAAGCGATTTGGGTTTGAACATATTTTGCCGGCACTACATAAAAACGAGCGATCTTTTGAAAATTTTTTGCACTTTTTTTGTCTTATTTTCTATGTTTTCAAAAATTGGAATTTCGAATGTCGAATTTGGGTTCGGAATTGGTCGAAATAATTGTCATATTCGTGATCAGCGACCTCGAAAACCCTCGGGTACTTGGTTTCAGGACCTTTTAAACCGAAAAAAATTGAAAAAAATAAGACCAAAAAAAGTGCAAACATTTTCAACAAAAGAGTGCTCTTTTTAAGTAGCGCCGGATGTTGTAGAGCTAAAAAAGAGCTTTCGAATGATATTGATTGTCCGGAGAAGTCAAGTTTATTTTTTTCGATATCTTAATCAGATTCATGATTATGCATTTTTTTACCCCAAATTCTTGCAAAGAAATTTATACAAAAAATTTTTTTTGAAAAATGATGTACTTTGAGAAACATTTATTGATAAAATCAATGATTTTGCAAAATCTGAGCTCACAGTGGAACATTTCGAACTGTAAGTGTTCAAATCACTTTAAAAACACCTATCGTGTGAGCATGGTCGATTTACTATTGACAATTTTTGGTTTTTTTTGGCCCCAGCGCCAAAAATGATCAGAAAAAAGTGATCAAATGAAAATGCCAGCAAAAAAAAAAAGGATTTTTTTCTCTCTTACATCTTATTGCCCATTGTCGTGGGTTCGGATCCGCCAGACAGATGGTAAATTATTTTGAATTTTTTTCAAAGTATTACTCCTCCTAGAATATTTTTATGCAGTTATTTAAATTTGTTTTATGATGCTATTTGATAGAGATATGTTTGCTGATCATTTTACACAGCGGCCCAATTTTGGGCTCCAAGTACAAGTATGCTGGATTTTTCGTCTTAGTGGTCTGTGAGTTAGTCACCAAAAAGAGGGGCTCAGGTTCAATTCCTCCTTATGTTTGTGTATAAATTTCAATTTTTTTAAACAAATTAATAAAATAATAATAAAAACAGAACGCCAAAAGAACAAAATACAAAAACAAAGAGTTACACTATGTTTTACCGCTGATTTTTTTGAAATTTTTTTAGTTTATAACTTGGTGAATACTAGACCAAATAAAACCATTTTATGCTCATTTTGAAGGGAAAATTCTAAAGAATATTTAGAAGTTAGTCAAAAGTTTAAAAAATTGTTTATTGGCAAATAAAGTATTCATGTGTTATTTTATATGTTAGAGACATGGAAATAGTACGCCAAAATGAGAGAAAAAGAAAAAACTTTGTCCTTGAAAAAAATTTTTTCCTATTGACCAATCTTCTTGAAATTTTGCATAGTCCAGTATTTTGACCCACTCTATCGAAATCTATTTTGTTTTTTGAAAATATATTTTCTAACTCGAGATCGGCTCTTCTATTTTTACAAGGGAAAATCCCAAGAAAATTTAAGCATTGCAAAGTTTTGGCGTTCTGATTACTAAATAAAAAATAAGCATAATTGTACTGGGAGCCCAAAATTGGGCCGCTGTGTTTAAAATAAGTTTAATTACTCTATCATTATTTTAAAATTTTTTATGAATTTTTAAAAATTTTGTCATTTTTATCGATTTTTCGGGAACTTTGATCACTCTTTTCTGATCAGTTTGGAGGTCAGGGCCAAAAATATAAAAAGACGAAATTTAATTTATGCAAAAGAGAAAACCTATAAGTGGTTTTGTGAGTTTTGTCTTTGGGCCGTCAAGTACATATTTTCCCTTTATCGAGTTGATTCCACAATTTTGTTACCCTCCCAGCAAAGGGAATTAATTTTTTGCCTAGTTTGTATTTTGTGTTAAAAAAAAATTAAAAGCAATTTTTTGAGACTTTTGTTAATATTTTTATTTGAAGAAAAAATGCTTTCAAACAATATTCATTTTACAATTAACGAAATGCGACTATATGCGGCTGTCATTTTTTCCCGCCGTTCGTCACTTTCATCGGATGCACACGCAATTTGTTGGCGGTCTCCGGCTCCACCTCCCCACCGCCAATGGTCAAACTCTTCGGAAGGCCTTTGGTTGGGATTGATATGACCACCTAAAGAAGGAAAAGCCGTGAAAAACCAAACGGAGGGAAGGGAATAATCACTTGCGCCCAGAGGAGAGAGCCGACGCCAAAGGCCAAGCACCAAAACCATTGCTCCCACTTCAGCGGTGCAGTAGCGAACCAGCGACCGCCGAATTGGACGATAACAAATTGGAGGATGAGAGTAAACACCCAAATGGTGCAGTAAATCGGATTAGTGAACATGCCCTGGGGAAAACATCAAAAAATGGAGAGAAAAGCACCAAAAAATTTTAGTGTTGGCATTCATTTCAACAAATAACTTCCCCCCCCCCCCGACTCAAATGACTGACTCATCCTTTGGCTGCCCAATGGAATTCCCATCAGCTGCCACACCTGAAAAACGTTCCTCTCTCCATGGATTTTTCTGGCATTGATCTCGTTAAAGAGGGTCATCATCACAAAGGTGTTAAACACAATGGTAAAGTGTTGCGAGGGCGGCGCATGGAGCGGAGCGTAAAGACCAGTGGTAATGCCGAAGAGGGAGGCACCCGCGAAGATAAGCGTAAACAGCACGGTGAGTTGGTAAACGGCATGGCCAATGATATTCTTCATCATTGTGCGCGAAATCAACGGACTGAAACAAGTAAAAATGCCATGGAATACGGACAAAATGTCATGAATCGGCAGTGAAAAGACCAACCTTGTCCTCCCGTAGGGCTTTCGCTTCAGCAAATCTTCCGTTGGCAATTCAGTGGCAAGAGACAAAGAAGCCAAAGTGTCCATGATGAGGTTGACCCACAGCATTTGAACGGCCTTCAAAATTAGGCAATGCCAATGAACGAATTCCACGCCCGTCCGGTCACCTTCAGAGGGGTGTCCCGAATGGCACATGCCCCAACGAACGCGACGACTACGGCCACAACATTGACAGTGAGTTGGAATTGGAGGAACTTGGTGATGGAGTCGTACACATTCCGACCCCACATCACTGCTTTGACAATAGAAGCGAAATTGTCGTCCGTGAGAATTATGTCGGACGCCTCTTTGGCGACGTCTGTCCCGGTGATTCCCTAAGTGATTTGCGGGTTGGATGCCAATTAGTAGGGGTTAATTGGCCAACCATGGCAAATCCCACGTCCGCCTTCTTCAAAGCGGGCCCGTCATTCGTGCTTAAGCATCCCTTTGATCAGGACCGACCCACCGAAACTCACCCGTCCCCGGTCACTGCTACAACTTCGCGGTTCGCGCTCAGTTTGCTATCGATGATGCCTTTGACCAGAATGTATTTGTCCGTCGGCTGTGCCCTTGCCAAAACACGCAATTTCGGCCAGACTTGGTCCAACTTCTCCTGGCAGACTTCGCCGTCCTCGTCCCGGATCCGGTCGTTGAATTCCTTCCCCTCAAGCGCTAAGAAATCCTCTCCAGGTTTCAAAATGCCACAAGAAGTCGCGATCGACCGGGCCGTGTTTATGTTGTCGCCGGTGACCATTCGGACAACAATCCCAGACCGTTGACCTAAGCAAAAAAAAAAAATAGTACATCAGATTTGCCTTAAGCAGTGCTTTCAATGTTTCAAATGAATGCTTACATTTCGCAATTGCCTCAGGCACCTCTGAAATGGACGATGGTAATTAAAGAAGCTAAATGGACAGATAGAGGCAGACCTGATCTGACCGGGTCCTGAATGCCCACAATTGCGACGACTGTTAAGTCACTAATGACCGCACTTTCGTCGTCCCAATCGATTTCGCCTCCAAATGCCAGCTGATTTTCCTCCACTTGTACTGATCCGTCCGTTATGTAGTCTTTGTAGGCCAAACAAATCGTTCTTAGGCCGTCGGATGCCATTGGCTCAATCACTTCTTTCACCAAACGGTCCAAATCTTTGCTGCCAAATTGTGACAATTGCCCGTTTCTTCCGAGCATCCATTTGCATCTGTAAAATGGGAGCACAACAATCAGCGAATTCCGGCGGAGCACTCGTCCAACTTTTTCAGAATGATTTCGGACGCCCCTTTGCTGAACACGCGGTAACCAAAGGTTGAAGAATCGTATCCGTACTTCTTCAGCTCGATGACCGTTGACATTGACTTCCGGACGGAATTGAAAGTGTACACCTCAAACAAACAAAAGTCAGAAAAGCGCAAATCGAAGGGACACTTTGAAAATGCGCTCTTCGGGAAAAGCATCGCGAATGGCCTGGTAACTCTGGCCAAGCCCCAGCACAAAGCCCAGCAGTCCACACTCCGTTTTATTGCCCAATTGTTGCATTTGCTCGCCCCTTTTTTTGGGGGACAGCACTTGCGTAGAATAACTCGAGTTGATGGAAATGCAATGGACAAGCAAAGCGCGCGTTTTCTCATCCAACCGCTCCCATTTCGGCGTTTCTTTATGATGCGTCTCTTAAATGTTTAGATTACAAAAATCAAAGAGATTTTTGAACCGTTCAAATAGCTTTGCACCACCGACATTCGGTTGGTGGTCAAAGTCCCCGTTTTGTCCGAACAAATGCTCGTCGCATTTCCCATCGTTTCACAAGCATCGAGGTGTCTGACCAAGTTGTTGTCCTTCATCATTTTCTTCACAGAATAGGCCAGGGAAAGGGTGACAGCCAATGACAATCCCTCCGGCACTGCCACGACGAGAACAGTGACGCCGATGATCAGAAAGTTGACGAAATAGCGAAAGTCGGCGACAACGAATGGTTTTTGGTCGATTAGGTAGTGTTGGATGCAAAAGCGAATGCCCAAAATAAGCACCGTACAAGCAGCAACAAAAGAGCCTCAAATGGGACACTTTCGCCGGTCCGTCGCCCCCCCCCCCCCCCTCACACACCGGCATAAGCAATCTGAATGGCAAGCCGAGTCAGCTTGGCTTGAAGCACCGACCGTTCCTTCTTGGCCGGCTGAACTTCCGAGTCATCTTTGGCCCTTCCTGCCGACCCCGGAGGGATTGCGCCATTGTAACCGTCAAGTTTGATGTCTGAAAGTGTTCTTTTTTAGGTTTTTGGTACATACTATCCAATAAGCGAAAGGACACAATGAAAGCACAACAAATGAAAAACAATAAAAAAGGGAAATCAAAAAAGTGGGGGGGGGGGGATTAATCAAAACGAACGACGAATTGGTCAATTTATCGTAATAATTGGAATGCTTATTGACGGAATGCCAAACATCCGATTGGCCAATGCCAATTCCACTCACTTTCCTCCACCTCCTCGTCCAGCAAAGGCTTCGCCCCTTCCCCCAGCGTAATGTCCGGCGCGTGTTGCGCCACGGCTCCGTCGCCGTCAGAGACACCGGCCAAAATTTTCTGCTTGTCTAAAACGCACATTCTTTGAAGCAACGCGGACAAAAGCCTAATTAATTAATTAATTAATTAATCATTTGTTGTTTTCAGTTTATTTCCACCATTACCAAAAGCGAACGAAACATTCACAAAAAGCAAAATGAACAGAAAAAGGGGACCGAATCAATTGGACAGAAAGAGAGGCAAAAGTCGAAACACCAAACACAGCGAGAAAAGGCAACAAAAAAGTGGGGGGGGGGGGGAAAGGCACGGGAAGCGAAACGATGGCAAAAGGACCAATTGGCCGAAATTTTGTTGGGGTAATGCAATTAAAATTAAATCAGCCCCTTTTGTCAATTTGACAAAGCCTTAAACTTCGAAGAATTGTTTCTGAGTATGAGGTCAAAATCCACGGTTACCCCACATTTGCGCCTCGGACATTTGTTTTTAAATTAATGCTGTTTAAGACTTCCAAGAATGAAAAACTGTAAGTTTTCCCAGATTTTGGACAGAGGCACAAATGTCTGGACACGAAATCCACAGACAAATGAACAATCCATTTCAAAACAGCTTTCCTATAGCTGCCCATACAGAGGGAAAAGACGAAAAGACTAAGGAATTTACCGTCCAATGAGCCGTTATAAGGGATGGAACGTCGAATTCGAACTGCAAAATCTATCAATTGCTTAGCTTGAGAATCAGCGGAAGAAATGAAAGAGAGAAAAAAAGAAAAAAGGTGCTAATTGAAAGTTGAAAGTTTCGCAAAATGCTCCCAATTTGACGTTTTTTCAACAAATAATTTATCATAATTTGAGTAAAATACGTAAAGAACATTTCTCATCATTCTTATTGTTAGTAGCTTGATAGCCTACCCATTGGTTCTCCTCTATTAACCTTTTTTTGCAGACTAATGGATAACACTTTTACTATCGATGATAATTTTTTTGCTTTCGAGCATAAATTATGATAAATTATTTGTTGAAGAATGCCCAATTGTCCAATTTATGAAAAGACTCGGCACGAAAGAAGGAAATGGTGGAAATAATGCCAAAGTCCCACCGTAATCGGTTACGGTGCCACACCCGAATACCATTCTCCTCAATTGGCCAATGCTCCCACTGACCTGATGCTTTGCTCCTGCGCCTCGTCCGCTTCTCCTCCCTCAGCTTCTCCTTCCGCTCGTCTTCCATCGCCGACTTTGCCGCGCCGAGAAGTGTCATGATAATTCCCGTCTGCGAATTGACTCCCACCGCAGTAATTACCATCCGACCGCTGCCTTCCATCACTAAAAGGAAAGTGCGAACAACAAAATGGGCACCACTGACCATGAGTTCCCGAGAGAAGCATTGGGTCATGCTCGGCCGACTTTTTGATTTGGTCCGATTCGCCGGTCAGCGACGACTCGTCGATTTTCAAATCGTTGCTTTGGATTAGCACTCCATCGGTGGGCAGCAAATCACCTGAAGAAGCAAGGGAAAGTGTCAATGAGTAAAAGTGCCAATGGTCGGCTTGTCAAAGTGCCATCGTCCGCTTTTTCCGGCAAATCATTACCGTATTTCACTTGCGCAATGTCTCCGACCACCAACTCGTTGACCACCACTTGCAGCTGCTTTCCTCCGCGGATCACTGCGAATTTGTGTTCCGTTTCGATCTTCGCTTGCAATCCTTAAATTCAAATTCAAATTAAATTCATTTTTTGTCCGCCTTTCCCGGGGATGGCCAACCTCTGAATTGTCTCTCTTTTGTGTAATCATTCAAAGCCGTGACGAGTACGACAACAACAACCGAAATCAAAATGGCCGCACCTTCGATCCAACCCGCTTCCTGCTCAGTTTCGTCTTTTCCACCTGAGGAAAGACGACGCTTGGAAATGATGGAAAAGCGAACCTCCGAGTTCCGATCCGGAGTTACCAGTATAAAATGAAAGGGCAAGTGAAACGACTGCGGCACTAAGTAAAATGATCAGAGTGACGTCCTAAATTGACCGACAAAAAGACTCATTAAGAAATGCCATCGGACAGACCTGGAGAGCCTCCCAGACGAGCGTAAAGAAAGACTTTGGCGGGAGGGGAGGGATTTCATTGGCACCGAAGGCATCCCTCCGCCTGAAATTCCAATTACAAAGGTTAATTCACACAGAGGCCTTAAAATTTAAAAGATTGGGCAATCAAACGAGGATTTTCATCGGCACTTTGGGGCTTAAAAGCCAACAAAGGGCCGAATAATCGGAAAAGTCAAAGAAAGAAGAGTTTGTCGGACTATGGTCAGCAAAGGCAACCTCTTCAGTTCGTCCTGCGTATTCGCTATTCCGTTGTTTGGGTCTGTCGCGAGTCTTTCGCAAAGGCCCAAAGTGTTTCCGTAGTCGGTGCTTATTTTCTCCACTGCTTCGCCTCCACGAAATTCCATCAATGTCCGCAGTCCTTCTATCGTCATATCGAAGGCACCGGCACCCGACACTCCGGCAGAGTCTCGATGCCCGGAATCGGGACTCATTCTGTCGAGAGTGGCTGTCCTTCTGCTGGGGGAGGGTTCGGTAAATTTTGGACCAAAAATTACACAGAATCGTATTTATGCGAATCATCAGCAATTCCAAAAAAATTTCTAGGGAGTTTTCGGGGTTGCTGATCACGAATCTGACATCCATTCGACCAAGTTCGAACCCCAAACCCGTATTCCAGTTATTTCGCACCATAAAATGATTTTTTGAAAATTTGAATTTTCTAGTTTTTGTTCGAATACGGGTTCGGGATTCAAATTTGGTCGAAATGGATGTCAGATTCGTGATCAGCGACCCCAAAAACCCTCTATAAAAATTTTCTATAAACGATTTAAAAAATAAAATTTTTTTTATGGTTTCTGTAAAGTACATAATAGGTACCTTGTATTTAAATACATACCTATGTAAGTGTGTCTGACTAGCATTTTACCTATTTATATACCGACCTATTACCTAACACACAGACAAAAGAGTTGGAAATTGTGTTTAAATAGGATTGATTTTCGTCACTTTTTCACTTTCATTTGTATTAAACTAAAGAGCATTGGGCTGACAATCAAAGCGCAACAATGTCTTCTGACGAATCGACGACTTCTTCTGCCAGTAGTGTGAGCGTTCAGCTGCGCGAAGTGCCCATCAAAGACTTCAATGACGTGCTTCCGGTGCTGCAGAAAACGCTCAACGAATTGGAACATCCGTTCATCAAGAAGGCCGAAGAAATAAGCGGAATGGAACGTGAGAAGGTGGAGCCAGCCCAATCTCCTGTTTCTTTTTTTTAATTTACACTGTTTTTCCCGGTTTCAGCTCTTCTACATCACTTCCTCTCTTGTGCTGCTCGTGTTGATGCTCTGCCCTGGCAATATGTTTCTCTCTACTCTTATCAGTGCGTTTTGAGGAGGGAGTTCCGTTTTGTGCCGCCTCTGTTACCTAGCCAATCGCTTCCCTTTGTTTAAGCTGTGGCCTACCCAATGTACGCGAGCTTGTTGACCCTCAACACTCAGAACACATGTGGGTTTTCCAGCTGTGCTTTCCCTCTTCGAGTACAATGTCAATTCCACAATTTTCAGCGGAATACACCCAGTGGCTCGTTTATTGGTGCGTGTTCGCCGAGTTTTGCCAGTTCGACTATCTCTTTGGCTCTATCAATGGCCTTCTGCTGCTGTACGTGCCTCTGAAGACCGTCTTCCTGCTCTACTTGGCCCTTCCGCAAACTTATGGCGCTCACAACTTGTACGTGAAGCATATCCGCAAATTGCTTATCGTGACGAACGTATTGGACAAGATGAAGAAGATGTTCTGATCGAGGAGATAATGTATCACTGTGTAATGTCTGTAGGATGATTCTTTGTTGTGATTCATATATTATGTGTTATGTATTGTATGTGGAGTAAAAGCCCTATAATTGTATAAACAATATTTCTATCAACTTCACTTCTCATGCGCACTTTTTAAACTAATTCAACTGTTAGTCATCCAAATTTAATGTCCTGGGAAAAAATTTTTAAATTTGAACAAGTCAAAACTAAGCTCACCACGCCTCGGTCCTATGCAAAAATTGCGATGGGATGGTGTTTTAAAATTTGTAAAAACATGTCTTATGGGGTTTTCGGGGTCGCTGATTTACGAATATAACATTCTTTTCGAACAATTTCGGATCCCGGACCCGAATTCGAACAAAAGGTCGAAAATTCAAAATTTACTTTTAAATCCGTACTTGTACAGAATGATCAGGTAATACTGTCGATGGTACGTACCGCCCTTTTTTGAAAAAGTTTTTTTTTGTTTTCAAAAGACATGAAAGAATGTTTCCAAAGGTTTTCGGGGCAGCTGATGGTACTTATGTGGTTTAGACCACATAAAAAAATTTTTTGTTTTATGGCATTATAAACATGCTTCCAGGGGTTTTCGGGGTCGCTAAGCACGAATCTGAACTCAGATTAATAAAATTTCGAACCCCTAAGCGCGAATTCGAACATTTTTCGAATTTAATTTTCTCAAAAAATAATTGTTTTTTTTTGCCGTCGCCTTCAGTTCGGGGTTAGGGGTTCGTAATTTTATTAATCTGAGTTCAGATTC
Source organism: Heterodera schachtii (assembly GCA_023374025.1). Taxonomy (NCBI): domain Eukaryota; kingdom Metazoa; phylum Nematoda; class Chromadorea; order Rhabditida; family Heteroderidae; genus Heterodera; species Heterodera schachtii. Next base: position 686,803 of record SIJG01000036.1, on the reverse strand, counting down.
GTGCTTAGCGACCCCGAAAACCCCTTGAAGCATGTTTATAATGCCTTATATAAAAAAATTTTTTTTTTATGTGGTCTAAACCACATAAGTACCCAGCTGATCACGAATCCGGCATCTATTTCGACCAATTTCGAACCCCGGGCCTGAATTCGAACAAAAGTTCGAAAATTCAAATTTTTTGAAATTTGTATTTTTCCTTAAAAACCGGCTAAATACGCGGAATCAGTCAGAAAATCATTAATACTTCAATAAAAAATTATTTAAACCATTTTGAATTAAAATATGAAATTCGCAAAATTTGAATTTTCAAACTTTTGTTCGAATTCGGGTCCGTGGTTCGCAATTGGTCGAAATAGATGCCGGATTCATGATCAGCGACCCCGAAAACCCTAGGAAAAATGCTTTCATGTCTTTTGAAAACAAAAAAAAAAACTTTTTCAAAAAAGGGGGGGTACCATCGACATTATTACCAATGATCATTTTTAGATGTTGGTTTTTGACTAATTTAGCTTGTTTTGATCAATTTAGGGACAAAAGTGAGAATTTTGAAAATTCTGGATCTCGACTTTTTGTTCGAATTCGGGTCCGGGATCCGAAATTGTTCGAAAAGGATGTTATATTCGTGATCAGCGACCCCGAAAACCCCATAGACATATTTTTACAAATTTTAAAACTTATAAAAAATTTTGTCAAAAAAGGGGTGCTACCATCTAAACTATTACCATATCTTGTTTGTGTTTTTAATGCCATCAAATTATACGGGTACCAGGAAATTAATTGAAACAGAATTTAATGCAGCTATTCACGTGGTCGGCACAGCAGTTTAGCTGCTGATTGACATGATTTTGTTTGCGAAAATTCAAGGAAATAAAAAATAGCGGAAGACAATTTTTTAAAAACAACAATACCAAAAAAAGTCAAAACTCATTTAAGGACATTCCATCTTATTTGAAGTGCAATTGACGACTTTCATAAAACCCCGACATTTCGGGGTCGAAACCAGGGATGGGACGCGCACAGAAAAAAACCGCGGCCGCGCAAAAAAAATGCCGCGGATCGCACATCGCGCATCGCGGCGCGGTCCCAGCCCTGGTCGCAACTCTATTTTATCTCAAAAAATTTTGCGAAAGAAAAGGGTCCTACCCCTTGGTTTTTTGTTAAAATTAGAGTGAAGTTTGAAAAGCTCAGGTCCCGGTCCCGGTAGGGCAACCGGGAAAAACAAGCACTGGTAAGAATGGGGGTCTGAGTGAAAAATTAGTGAAGAAAATGGGAGTCAAATGAAAAAATTTAAAAAATAATAATTAATATTCTTTAAAAAAAAGTCGTTTTTTAAATTGTATTACATATCATTTTTTAAAGAAAATCCGTACAAATTGAGCCTAGTAATCCCAAAAATCAGCCATTTTTGTTGAAAATCTGTTAACAAATCGCATTAAAAATTACAAACATTTTTCCCGGCGGCGCCTATTGGCACCGCCGGACCCCCTTCTTCCCAAAAATTTTTCTGGAAAAAGCGCGCCGAAAAAAAGTGATGTGAAAAGCAAATTGAATTTATAATAAATTCGATCATTTAGTCCAAAATGATTGTTTGAAATAATTGAAGTAAATTTGTTTTGAAAATTTTCATTAATTTAATTTAGCTTTAACTTTTGGATTTTATTAAATAAAAAACAAAATTAAAATTTAATTTTGTATTATTTTCAATTGAAATAAATTAAAATTAAATTTTTTAAAATTTTTTGAATTTTTAAAATTTCCCTGTTCGTCCCGGTTCCCGGTCCCGAAGAAAAATAGAGGTCCCGGTCCCGGCTCCTCAGGTCCCGGCAAGTCCCGGTCCCGGTTTTGCCCAAAATTCCCGGTCCCTCTCCACTCTAGTTAAAATTCAAAATCTGCCACTTTTTAATTAGTGCCAAATCTTTTTTTAAAATTATTTTGAATTTATTAAATAGAGCGTAAATTCGTACCATCTGTTAAAAACAATTCTCCATAAAAAAACAAACAAAAAAATTTAGGCCAAAAAAAGTGAAATTTTTTTTCAAAATACTACGTTTTTACTAGTGCCTTTCATTTTGCTTGACAATTTTTGGGTTATTTTTGAAAAAATTTCATTTCCTAATTGAAAGGGGGAATTTTTTCATTTTATTCTATGTACAGTATGTGATGTGTTTTTGTTAAAGAATTTTATTCGGACCGGTAATTTTTTCGGTGCTAATGTGCGTCGTACGGCTTGTGGTCCTATTGACCGACCCCTGTAAATACATATGTTAAGAAGGTGGCTAATTAGCATTGCTCACCTTGGTGAAAAATGCCTTTCAAGACACGGAAAATGAATTCTTTTTCAAGTGCGAGAAAATTTAACATTAACAATATTTCAAGGACACTCTCGGACTCTGTTTTATGTCTATTATGAATTGGGCCTTAGTCCTTGAATATGACATGACTTTATTTTTTCACAAACTCCCGAACATCGGGGTGTTCAGCCTTAATTTTTTTATTATTATTGATTTTTCTTCTGTAAATTCGAGACTGATTGAGGAGCTTAAAAGCACAACTTCATAACTTTTCCATCATTTTGGTCAACAAATACAACAAATTATCACAATTAGTTTGTTGAATGCATTTGGGCCAATGTCTTGTCTCCCTCATTAGCAGTAACGCCAAGCAAATTCACGTGTTTTCCCCGTGAATTTGGGCCAAAAATGATTGGCGACGATGGCACAAATGTTGCCGCCACACTTATTACATCATCAGCACACCCAAATACAAACATTACGCATCTTAAATGCCAAAAACATTTCCGGTTGGCTGCGCTGATCGGCCGCTCGCTGCCAATGTGTGCAACATGCAAAAGGAGGGGGGCGGGGGGCAGACGAACGCCGGCGCGTGCCATTGGGCGCTGCTGCTGTGGAGGATTATATGGATGGCATTAGCCTTTGCATTAGCAATCGGCCAACCATTTTTTTGTTTGTTTGTTTGCATCAGCTGCAGCGATGGATGGGATGGCATCTGTCAGCTGAATGGCATGTGCCGACGAGTGCCGACTCCCTCCCCCATATTAATGGGCATTATTAATTAATCCCTTCCCAAATTTTCTTCCTCTTCCTCCTCATTTGCAATTTTTGTTTCAACTTGCGCACATGATGGAGCTGTTGCAGAACCAATGTTGTCGTCGTGCCGTTCACGTGTTTTTCTGTTTTGTTTGGCCCGTTGTGCCAGCCGGTGCCATTCACGTGCACACGGCGCGCAAAAATGCCACTCCCAGCAGCAGTCAGTCAGCGCCCCGGGGGCGAACAAACAAACACATGAACCCTCCCCCCGGACCCTTTATATTCATCACAATTTCATTTAGTTCCTTCATTTTCCACTGCTTCTGCTGCTCGGTTCAACAGCATCGCCAAACGGACTTTGCGTCCGATGAGCGATTTTTTTTTTAAATTTCCTTTTTTTAAGTTACCAATTTCCACCTTTTAATATATTATTTGTTGCATAAGCCAAACATTTGAGTGCGTCATCATACGGTAGCAAATGTAATCAGTGATTTTAGCTGGGAAATGGCCAATGATGGCTCGGCTCGAGAATTCACTGCTTAATCCGCAAAAATTGGATTTTCTTGCACATTTGGATTATCCCCTCGGGCAATTCTCAAAAATATTCTCGGCATTTGGTGACTCTTATAAGAAGTGAAAACACACACGCATACAATAATTGTACACACGCACAACATCATTAATATTTTAAGTATCATATGGTCGGTGGAATCAAAGTCCAATGGAGGCGGAGCAAAGGGAGGAGAGAGAGAGAGGAAAAAAGAGAGAGAGAGAGAGAGGGGGGGGGGAAGGAGAGAGAACACAAAATCATTTAACAAAACCACTCATCACGCTCAAAGTGAGACGAAAAGGAATGACGAGAGAGAGAGGGGAGAGAGAGAGAGAGGAGATGAGTGAGGAGAGAAACAAAAATGATGTGGTGGGACAGGCAGAGAGCTGGAAGGGAGCCAGACAGTGAGGGGAAAGGGGGCGGAGCCTCCAAAGGACTTCCCCAAACACGCCCCCGGGCAGCGAGGAACAACATTCATTTCCTTCCCCTTTATGTGGTTTTATTCTTCCATCACAGAAGAGGGATGACGACGCTGCAGCTCTCCCGCTCCGAATTTGCGGGGTTTTCTGTTTTTATGTTTTTACCCGACTTAACGGTTTCTGTCCCCCGCCCCCCAAAGTGCCTTAAAATGGGTAATTCATTCATTCCGTCCAATTAACACTTCTCCCTCGCCTCCCCCCACCCTTTTTCGTTTACATATTTTTCAACCAACTTCTGTCAGTCCCACTTTTGGCTCTTTGTTGTCCCCATTTTCGTCCATTTTTTTTCTCAATTTAGTATATAATTGTTTTTTACCCCCCGTTTTTTGGGATGAGTGCCTTCTCCGGGGGGGGGGGGGCGTGGGTTTGCTTTGTGTGTGCTTTATGTGTCATCCATTCATTCTCATCCCTCTCCACCCGAGCAGCAGTATTTATTTGCTCATCACAATGTGTTGCTCCTCCGACCGCTTTTAATCCCTAAAATCTCCCCTCCCCTGGCTTTTTTAAGCTTCCAAAGAAAATTCAGACAAATTTCATGGTCATTAATCATTTTGATCTTTGAAATGCCATTTTTGGTGTCAAATTCCTTTGGCTGTGCCCAAGAGAATCACCACACTTTTTGCATAAACTCTCTAATTGTTGCTAATTGCCCAATATTTCTCTACATTACAAAAAATTAATAAATTTTGTTAAGCAATTCTTTCTAAATTTGTCCCCAAAATAAATAAACAAATCTAACAATGATGATGAACACCAACGACATTCGCCACCATCAGCAGCAGTCGTCGCCTCTCATCGGTGTACATCACCAATCGCCTCAAGTGCTGAGCATCGAGCAGTTCCTACGAGCCGCCAAACTCATCGAGCAGCATCAGCTGTTGATCAATCAGCCGACAGCGCCGGCAGCATCGGCCGACCCCTCCATGCTCAGCATGTTGGACGTGGCCGGAGGCGGACTGCTCGCCAAATTAGGCGGTAAGACGGCGTCAATTAATTAATTGGCCAATTAATGGTCATTAATCCTCCGCCGCCGGGGATGGACTGTTGCCCATTAAACTTAAACTCTGTCCTTGCAGAGGAGTATCAGGAGCGGCTTTTGTTGAGCAAGATGCGAACTTCGTCCGGCACTGACATTGCCGCCTACGATGGCATGGCGTCATCAGCGGCGCCCAACTCCACCGGCTCCAGTCGCCGGTCCAGTCCGCTGAGTGCCGCCGCGTCGCCCTGCTCGCCGTCGACTTTACTGATGGCACAACACCAACAACTACAACAGCAGCAACAACAACTCCAACAACAACGATTCTGTGGCGGTGGCGCGTTGACTCCGACAACTTCGGCCGCATTTGTCGGCAACAACAGCAGCAACAGTTGCGGCGGTCGAAGCAGCTGCGCCAGCAGAAGCAGCATCAACGCGACAACCCCTCCGGCGACGGGCTCCTCCCGCGGGGGCGGCAGCCGCGGCGCGAGTCGGCAGAGCAGGTCCGTGCTTATTTACTGATAACACTAATGGCAATTAAAGTGGCTGGTCCAAAAGGGGCTTCTTCTCCCCCTCATAAAAATTTGACTCTCTAAGCGTATAAATAAATCGAAATGCCAGAGGAAAAGCGCACTGTTGCCCTTCTCTGCCTCAATTGCGAATTTCTGTCCCCTCATCCCCAAATTTCATTTTTTGCACAACCCTTCGTTTTGCAAATTCCCTCCCCCCCCCCATTCCGTGTCTGATGGGGCGGGCATTCATTCTACATCATGTGTTTGTGTGTGGTTGTGTGAGTGTGCACAAATCCGTCCCCGGGCTCCCTCGAGGGCCTATATTCGGCTCGGCCTCACTCGCCGCTTTTCCCACCGCCCGTCAGTCGTCCGTCTCGTGTTCCCTCCCTCCCTCCCCTCCCCCTTCCCTTCTCTCCTCCCTTTCCCCCCGTTTCTCCTCCTTTTCCTTCCTTGTTGTGTTGGTTGGTGGGGAGAGAGGACTTTCATCCCTTTGCTGTGCTGTGTTGAGCAAATGACAGCCGCCGCCCGGTGGCGCCAATGTAAAAAGAAAAAATGGGGAAAATATTTTCCTCCCACCGCCGCCGTCGTACGGCGGGCGGTCGCCGCGGCTGTCACGTGAAAGACACGCGATCAAAGGCTGGCACATTCTCAGTCACGTGAACAGCCAGCCCACTTGTGCTGCTGCAAAACACAACCAACCAATAGCAGCAGAAGAAGAAGCAGTAAGCGCGGCGGGGAATGGTCGGCCTTAACGCGCGCTGTTTACGCGCCAGCCGCGGCAGCCATTTGTGCTTGCTGACAGCCGCCCAAAAATGCAGTAGAAGTGGCCCACCAGCAGCAGGGGAAAGGGAGGGAGGAATACACCCACGTATATAAAGGAAAATAGTGAGAGAAATGGAGGGAGAGAGAGAGAGGGGCAGGCGGTGAGAGGGGGCGAGGGATACTGCCCTCGGCAGTACACATACATACGCAGCCGAAGAGAGCACAGTGCACACTGCCCCTGCCACCAGCTCCCGCAATTCTCATCCATCACACCCAAATCCCCCGAGGGGAGGGGGGGGGGGGAGGACAAAGCGGACAGAGAAAGAGTTTAAGAAGAAGAAGCATTGGGAGCACTAAGCAGCGGATGATGATGATGAAAAGGGAAGAGGAAGGAGAAGTTAGAAAGGCATCCCCTCCCTTTGCTTCCTTTCCCCCGAATCATTCATACCCTTCAAGAAGAGGGGGGGGGGGGAGAAACACACTTCGTACTTTGGACCCACGGGGGTCCGTCGCCGCCGAGCGGCGGGGCGCGGGAAGTGCATGTGAATGGGACAGGGATTGCCCCTTCCCCTCCCCCCGCTGCTGTGCCCACCACCCACGAGTCAGGCGGTGCAGCAGCACATCACCCCCCCCCCCCCCGCCCAATTCCGTCGTTGTCGTGTGACTGCTCCCCCACACCCGCCGTTTTATGTTGTCGACGATTTTCGCGTGTTGGGGTTGTGAGTGAGTGATCCCTCCCCCCCCCCCCCCCCCCCTACCCCCATCCCCGCGCCTGTTCTGTCCCCGCAAAATTACACACGCAGGCGGACAGAATTTTTGAGCGGGGTGACGCGGGGCTAACACCGACCAAACGACGGACGAGGAAAGAAAGAAAGAAAGAATCAACCAAACAAATGGGGGATGGGCATGTGAATGTGGTGGATGGGATGGTGTTGGACAAAAATAAAATGTGCGCAACGTATGATTTTTGAGGAGGGAGAGAATTTGGAGGGGGGGGGGAGCATTTGCAAAATGATGATAAAAGATAAAAATGGGGAAAAATGGTTGGCGTTTTAAAAGTTGGCATTTATTTGCAGGGATTGAATTTTAATTTTGAAAGAAAGGGGGGAATTTGCAAAAGATTCATTTTAAGCAGACATAAGCATTAAAATAACACAAATAAAATTTAATGAATTTTCATTTTCAAGGGCAGCGCACAATGAATTGGAGAAGAATCGGCGTGCCAACCTTCGCGGGCACCTCGAGGCACTGAAAGCGGCGCTGCCGCCCGAGGCGGACACCCAACGCGACACCACCCTTTCGCTGCTGACCCGAGCACGGAATCACATTCGGGTAAGCGCGAAACAGCAAATGCCAAATTCAAATACATTACAAATTATCTCCAACAATCATTGCGAAATTCCAATTCCCGGCCAAATATTTCCTAATTACCCGTTTTGACATATTTTCGAAAACCTCTCTAATACCCCCCCCCCCTTTTGAGTGCTTTGACTAAGTTACCATATATCCCCTGAGGTATGTTTGATAAACTACCTTAATTGCTCATTAGTTGTCCAGTGTAACATTACATTAGTAGGCTCCTTTTTTGTCGGTAACAAATCCATGCCCTGAGGGGGCGGGCGGAGGATTGGGCGAGCGATTAAAAGGGCGTACTGTACCGTACCATTTCTGGCGCGGCCGTTAATTACCCGCATTTTCCATTAATTAATTCATTGCATCACATTTTCATCTGTTCATGTGTGTATCATTTTCATTGTCCATGCCGTCGTCATTTGTTTTCGCATTACGTGCCAAAACCGACCAAAAAAAGAAAAAGCCACCGACAAAGGTAACACTGAGAGAGAAAGGGAGAGAAAGAGAGAGAGAAAGGGAGAGAAAGAGAGAGAGAAAGGGAGAGAGGAAAAGGGAAGAGAGAGAAAGAGAATGAGAGAGAGAAATGGTGCCATCGTCGTCCCCTCCCCCAAAAAGTGCCCTTCCCCCCCCCCCGCCCATTCCGTCGGCGCCTGTGAAGTGCACGTGTGCCCGTCGGCGTCGTCGTCGACCCCATTAATCCATCCATCCGTCCGTTTTGAGCACTCCAACTCATCCATCGGTGTGCCTGCGCCCTCCTTTTTCTTCTCTACCCCAACCTTTCCCCTCTCTGTCTGCTGTCTGACCTGAGCTTCACACACACTATTTCTTTCCTTTGCCTTTCTGTACAAAAGAGCAAATAGCCCTGTGTGTAAGCAGTTTCAATCAAATGGATTGCACGTGCACGAAAATTTGTTGTTCCTCTGTTTGTCTGCCTCTGTGTTTTTACCTCTCTTTCTCTATCACTCGCCGTTTTCTTTTTCTCTGTCCTCACAACCATATGATTTAGCTGTTACACTGTGTGAGTGATCAGCACAAAAAATGTATGTTTATGTTGTGTGTGTGTGTGTGTGGAATGCACGTGCACCATCAGACACCCCCTTTCCCCCTCCTCTCTCTGCCGAGGGTTTGCCTGCCCTTTACACACTTTTCAATCTCTGACGATCTGCCGCTTCCTATTTCTCAGCGCTCTCTCTCCCCCCTTTTTTTCTCTCTTCCCCTGCTCGCAAAGTGCACACACAAATCGCCCCTTGGGGGATGCGATAAAACAATTTTATTGTAAAATGGCGAGCAACGGTTTCTTCCATTCGTCGGTCGGTCGTTCGTCCGTTCACACATTGAATCGTTTTGGTCACATGTCTTCCCCTCCCAGGAACCCGTTCTCTGTGTGTATCATCATCATCATGAAGGGATGACTGGCGATGGGTTGACGCGGGGAGGGGCGGGGGACTCTGATGGACCCCCCGCCCACTTCCCCGGTTCAATTGGTGGGTGGCGTTCTATGGACCCGACGACGTCCCCTCGGGGGTTAACGGGGGGGGGAGACGCAACAAACAGCAGAAGAAATTGGAGGAGGGAGGCCAGGACGACCAAAAGTGTGATGCTTTTTGTTTACCGCCGGCGAATGGACCAACGGAATGAATGTGACTTGTTGATGAAATGAATTTGATAATAGAAACACTGATTGAGGGGGGGGGGGGAGGGAATTCCATTTTTAAAAATTACTGCCGAAAAGGGAAAAACGAATTGTGAAGCCGAGGGAGAGGGGGGGGGGGGGGGGGAGGGGGGGAATTTGGCGTGCCCGCCGGGCAACAAAAAACAACCCAAACAACCATTGTCAGGGGACGGCGGTGGTGCGGAATGGCACGAAATGCCGCCATAACAGCAAAAAGAGCTCTGCAGGGGACCAGTTGGGTAAAAGATTCTCCCCAAAAAAGAGAATAAAATTTTTTAAAATCGTGGGACCCGGGACGGTCGTAAATAGATGGCAGGCAGCCAATGACAGGGACGGTCCCAGGGGGGGCGGGGGTACGCGGGGTACGTACCCCCCCCCCCCCCCAAGGCCCCTCCGCACCCGAAATTTTTAAGGAAAAATTAGTATTTTTGCTGAAAATTTTAGATTTTTCTTGCTGGTACCCCCCCCCCCAGACTTAGCCTCACCCAAATTTTTCAAAAAATCCATAATTTTTTGATGAAAATTAGTTAAAAATGGCTCAAAATCGCAAATCGCCCGGGGGGAGGTACCCCCCCCCCCCCAAGCCGAAATCCTGGGACCGTCCCTGGCCAATGGCACGCAAAAAAAAGGGGGGGGGGTTGTAAATGTAATGGCTATGATGGATGGATGCTTTTAGATTCGTATTATTCGTCGAAAAAAGAAAATCCCTATAGCTTGTTTGAGCAGAAAGGAATTTAACGAATTTTGGTAAAAGGCAATGATTGTTGGAGAACTGCTGCTCGCAAAATAATTAAAACAAAATGAAATTAAAAAAATTGTACTAATTAATTCCCTTTCCTTTCACAGACCATCAAAGAGCAACATGCGCAACTGTTGGCCAAACGGACGGCACTTTTGGCAGAGCATTTGCGTCTTAAAAACGTTCAGCAAAGACAGCAACAACAGCAGCAGTTGAGCTCCTTGCCCTCCGTTTCTGTGACCAGCAACAGTGCCACTGACAATAACAACAAGCAGCGCAACCACAACCAATTGCTGGCGGTGCCAGCGACGACAACGCCAATGCCGACTAAGTCAGTGCCAGTGTTTGTTGTGCCGACGACGACAATGGCACCACCGCCGCCGGCACCAACACAATACATGACGATTGACGATGATGCTGATAGTTGCCTATTGGTGAAAAAGACGAGCGCGCCGGCATCGTCGATGGCCGACCGGGACTTGCTGGAGATGCAGGGATTGATCCCACTTTTGCCTCAGCTGTACCCTTACAAACATCCCTCGCCCGCTGCCACCATCAAATTGATCGGCAACCGATTGATTGATTATTGATTGACAAATCGAACGATTGACACACGAAAGCCAACAACAAATTGTGATTTCATGTTCAAGACCAGAGGGACTAAACAACCAAAAAGAAAACCATTAAATAATTGTCCTAAGTCTTGACCAAACCAAACTTTCCAATAAAATTGAGTGCGCGTTTCAACGGAAATTGTAAATTTATTATTTGGTCCATTTATTTCTCTCCCAAACATATTTTTGTTTCTGTCCACCCACACACATTCATTTACTATGTATAACAGAAAATATTTAACATTAATAAATATATTAAAAAAGAAGATGAAGCATTATTTACGGGTTTCGAAGTCACTTAGGCGCTGCCAACTTTAACATGTCACAATTTTTGATAGACAACCAATTTAAGTGTAAAATTGGCATCTTATTAAAGCTCTACATACTGTAAATGTCTGTATTTGCTTGCTGAAAACTAAATTATTCCTAAAACGCGGGTCCATGAGATAAAGCAGCAAAAAATCATTAACGGCATCGGACTATGTACAAATGTGTTCCGCTTAAACTATCAAATTTTAATTCGAAAATGCCGGTCTTGGAGTAAAAGCGATTTGCGTTCACTCAGTTCAAGGGATTACGAATCTCTTCTATTTCATTACACTCCGAGTCTGATAAGTTTCTTTAAATGAATTTTTAAATTTTTGTTAGAAAGCTTTCTATTTTTTCTCGTTATTTTATGAAAATTTCTCCCGAAGAGGGCGTTGCTCCCCAACATTTTTTTTGTATAAATACGGCCACTTGTTTGACTTTGCCATCATTCCAATTCTCATCGTTTTTTTTTTTTTTTTTTTTTTTTGCATTCTTCACTCCCTATTTTTTTATTCCGACTATTAAAAAATAACCTTTTATTTTTAGCTGTCTTTTGTTTGTCACATACAAATTCCGTCCAAAAATGCCTGAGTTACTTTTCAAGACCATCACGCAGCAATCGTTCACAATTGAAGTTGAGGAAACTGCAACGGTGAGATGTTTAGACATCCTTTTCTTGTGCCTAAATACCTAACCATCCTTTTCTTTTTCAGATCGGCGAAGTCAAACGAAAGATCCAAGAGGCCAAAGGCGCAGAATACCCAGCGGAGAACCAAAAGCTGATCTTCAACGGGCGAGTGCTCGAGGATGCCATGTTGGTCTCGGAGCTGAACTTTGCGGCGCCGAAATTCATTGTCATCATGGTCATGCGAGTGCGTTTTTGCCCTTAGTCCGAGTCAAATTCAAAAGTGCCATTCTTTTCAGAAACCCGCGCAGGCATCGTCAACTGTTCGGCCAGCAACATCGTCCACATCGCCACAAAAGAAGACATCGACAGCGGACGGACAGGCGCCGAAGGCGGAGAAGTCGGCGGAGAACAAAGCGACGGGGGCGACTTCCAACACATCGGTTGCCCAGTCTGCAGCAGCAACGGGAGGTCGTTCTGCTTGCTCACAATTAATCAGAAATCCTTTGCAACTCCAGAAAGAATTTTAGTGCCGGCAGAGCATGCGCAAACCGTGGCCAACATCGAAGCCATGGGTTACCCTCGCCAGGAAGTCGTTCGTGCGCTGCAAGCCGCCTTATTCGACGCCGACCGTGCCGTGGAGTATTTGTGCAGTGGCATCCCGGAGGGACCTTCTCTGCAAGTGTCAAATTGTGAGTTTGTGTTGAGTTGTTCAGCAGTGTGTATTCCCCATTTTCCTAAAATTTTTAGCTGGTAGTGACATTGGTGCGGTTACTGAAGACGGTCAACTCATGGCAGCATTGGAGGACCCGCAAGGAATTTCTTTTTTGGCTCAATCGCCGCAGTTCCAACAGCTCCGAGAAATCGTAAGGGGATGTGGATATATTTTATGGATTCAATTTTGATTTTTCTTTTCAGGTACGTACCGACCCATCAATGCTGCCGCAAATCCTCCAGCAAATTGCCGCCGTCAATCCGCAGTTGATGGAGGCGATCAACAACAACCAAGGCGCGTTTTTGCAAATGCTCAACGAGGGACAACCATTGGGCGGTGGGACCAACGCTGGAGCCGGCGGAGGAGTGATGACGGGTGGTCAGGACGCAGCGCTCATTGCAGTGAGCGCCCAGGACAGATTGGCAATCACCCGGGTGAGTCAGCGAGGTGTAACAAAATTCACATTGACTTTCTTTTTAGATCGCTTCAATGGGATTTCCGGAAGCGTTGGTGGTTGAAGGTGGTTTTGTCCGTTTATTTTTTGTTTTTATTTCCCCTTTCTTTTTTTTTTAGCTTACTTCGCCTGCGACAAAAACGAGGTGTCGCTTCAATTAAAACTATTAATTTTTGTAAATGAAAATGCTTTTTTAAGGATTTGGCTGTCAATTACATCTTGGCGAGGATGGACGAGTCTCAGAATGGACGGGCGGGTGCCGGGCAGCAGGGCGGACGATAAGAAGTGCAACAGAGATGCCGCAGTGATCGCAAATTCCTCATGTCGTTTCCCTAAATTATGATCATTTTTTGCCCCTAAAGTGCATGTTCTGTTCTGTTCTCGCCCTTTGGCTATTTGTTGTGTTTGATTATGACTATATTAAATTGTTTATGAGGACGGAAATGAGCACATTCGTTCGAATTGAACTCTCTTTCGAATATAGCACCATTTTTGAAGGGTATTTTCTCGGTAAGATTTCTCGCCCAATGGCTTTTAGGAGGGGCGGCAAATTTAAAGGAAAATGTCCATATTCCCTGCCTTAATAAAATTTTAAACTAAATTTGTTTTTTGAAGCAATCACTGATGTGTCCGATCACAAATTGACTATTTTTCATAACAAAACCTTACATTGGAATGTTAGGGACAAATGCAAATATAAAATAAATAAAAATGAAAGTTTGAACCGGTCGAATGGGAAATGATAAATGACAAAATGAGGTTTTTGCCCTTTAGGTGGCAAATGATCACTCCCGACCAATTTCGATTCCCGGAAATGATTCCAAACAAAAGGGCGAACTTTGGAAAGATTTTTTGTCAAAAATTGTCGGAAGAAACGATCATTTGCTCAAAACGGGCAAACTCTACAAAAGTAGGAGATCATCAGCAGTTCTCGAAGCTCTTTGCTGGATATGTTACGGTACAAATGGGGCCAAAATTGAAAATAAAAGAAAATTTCATATGTTTTTGGACCGTATGAAAGGAAAACACCGTAGTTGGAACCGTTCAAATGGTTCGTAGTTCATTCATTTCTTTCTCCGGCCATCACTTCCCCCCCCCCCCCCTTTGGTCATGCGCAGCCGCACTCTTTGGCCACCATATTCGGCACTTCCCTGGCCAACACTTCGTTGTTCTCCTTGACGAACAAAATCTGAACAGCAAAATGTTGGGGAAGGAGGCCAAGTCTTCCGACTTTATCAAATGGGAAGGCTAACGGTATTTGCTACGCTTCCGCCCCCAAAGACAACACTCCCGGGGCAGTGATAACAACGAAAAAATGGGAATTCTTATCGGTGTTCTGATGAATTCAATTCTAAGTGCCTTTTGACGGCATAGCACAAAACCAAATGATAAAATGCCAAATGTACCATAATCCCGGCGTATTCCTTCGGGTGACAACATTGGTAGTGATCTGATCAGAAGCATTACGGTGAATGGACCATATGCATTTGCTTTGCTTTACCAATTTTTGCTGCAGAAGCCGCGTGTTGGCGTGTCATTGACACCGAATTCACCTAAAATGGGGGGGGGGGGAGGGGCGGCATTGGCACAATGCCAAAGGAGTGATTGTCTTTTTGGCATTCCGTCGCCTTCCTTTGCTTACCCCCATTCCGAGTCCGTTGCATCCGCCGCTGCAAATGTACGCATTATCTGTGAATTTTGAAATGTTTAATTGTAATTCCAAAAGCATTGTTTGACTGACAAAGTTTTGGCGCAATCACAAAGTTCCATCCGATTGACTCAAAGTCGATCATCAAATCGTACAGGCAACATTTTTGCGTGGTGTTTTGCTGGAAACTTTGGCATTAGAACATACTAATTTGAAATTAAAATACGAATTCCTTTGGCATTTTCCTTTTTTGGCATTAAAATTCAGCGCCAATTGGGGACAGTAAGAAAGGAATACTGTAACATGACAGTGAGCCATCATTAATGGACAGAATGTCAAAGACGAAAGTGGGCATTTGATTGCCCAAAAAACAAACCCCCGGTCGGCACATTTGCACGTGACGTCTTGAACGTCCACTCTTCAATGGGTACGTCTGCAACTCCAAAAACATTGCCTTTTCACCGTCGTCCCCCTGCAATTGTGGCATTATTTGTATTTTGTTGGCATTTTGTCTATTTTTGTCATTCTTTTCTCTGCGACCTCTTCTGGCGAATGTATGACGAGGTTCTCGTCATCGTACAATGCCTCCACATAAAGCGCAATCTGAACACAAATTTGTTTTTTAAGGTCCGATTCGAATAGTGCATTTTAATTAAAATTTTAAACCTTTTTTTATGTTAAACAAAAAATCGCCGTTCATTGTTTTTGTTTGATTTTATTTTACTTTTTTTTGTCCATAGATTTTTTATTTATGCTTAATTATTGTTTTTTTCTATATTTAAAAAAATAAAATTTGGTGTCCAAATTTTCTGGGCCCCTTTGAGTCCCCCCCGCCCCTCTCACAATGTTCGCTTTTCTGTGCCGTCGGTACGGGTCGCCGATCATTCCGCGGCGCCGCACCCCCTCTTCCTCCCCCTCCTCCCCTTCGTCCTCCCCAATGGCCGTGCCAAAATCGTTTCTCGTCTCCACCCATTGCTGTACGATGTCCTCGATGATTGGCACCTCAACCCGTGCAGTGGTCGGGAGAAGACTCGTCTCAAGCTCAATGTACTTGGAAACGAGAACAGTGCTCAGCTGAGAGAGGGGGGGGGGGAGGGCATTTAATAGAGCTTAAATAGTCATAGTGATTGATAGAGTGATCATCCTGGTCAGAGTATGTTTAATCAGAGTAATCAATTCTAATATGAGTATATTTTGATCAGACTAATCACTGCTGATCAGAGTGATCTTGTTAGTCAGAGCCTTAAATGCTAATCATAGTGAAATTTGCCTGATCAGAGTGGTGAATTTTAACCAGAGCATTTTTATCAGACTGATCATTATTGATCAGAGAGAGAGAGAGAGAAAAAGCATATCCGACCAAAATCAAAACTTGATTTATTATCAAGGCTAATCAGAATTCCAACCGTTCCGTTGGCATAGCGACGGAAAACGTTTAGCCGAATGGGTGTTGTTGTGTAGCGCAACTGATCAATGGGCCGACGAATCGGCACATTTAGTTTGGCCGACTGAACAATACTCTTGCGTAGCGTTGTTGAGAATTTGAACAAAGCGCCAATCTAATGCCAAATGCAAATAAATAACGGCAAATTTGGCAATTTAGCTTGATAATTAATCGTTTATTTAAATCTATGCCTTTTTATAAAAATCATTTTAAATTAATTATTATATTATTTTATTTAATGGACCGATAAAATCCAAAAAATTATGGCCCTAAAATGCGTTCGTTTTGACTGACTTGGCCAAACCAATCGGGCAATTCTTCTGCGATGATGTAATTCGTCTGCAGCGTCGGCTCCTTTTCCGTCTCGTAAAGTGCGGGAAAGTATTCGGGCTGCTCCTCCTCCTCCGCCACAACACTGAAGCCCATCCGTTTTCGCAGCTGAGCCGACTTAAGCCAACGGAATCCAAAATTAATAACCAAAATCAAATGCCAACATTAAATGATTAAATGATCAAATGTCGTCCTCCCAAACTTAGGTACAGTAAGACTTCAAAAACAGAAAAAACGAAATTACAATTGCCGAAATTTTTTTTTTCAACCGGCGGGATTTCGATCCCGTCCGGGTTCTCGTGATCAGAAATCAGTTATTGCCATTATCCGCCGACTTTTGTATATTTCAAGAATATTTAGATTGAACAAAAAGTATGGTTTCTATTGTTGATAATCCAATTGACCACAAAAACATTGGTGGAATGTCGGAAAATTTACTTTACGCACTCGCCGATGGGTCGCGTGCAGCGTCCGATCGAACAGTTCCTGGACACGCGGGTCGGGGTGAGTGATCGGTGGCAATTTGGTCAAGTCGACCGTCACATTCGGCTTGGCGCTTAGGTCCAACTTTTTCAGCAGGTCTTTTAGAATCTGTGGCGACGGACGGTCATTAATTAATTAGTGATTAATTAATTATTTAAACGGAACAGGCAAATGTTTCCATTCAATTCGATGGTTGGGAAGGTTACCAATTTTTGAAATCAGAAGCCTTGATCAGCCAAAGTATTTGATCAGTTTAAATGCCAAATATTTGCCTTTCAACGATAATTTTTGATCACAGGTCAAAGAGTGATTAGTCAATGCTTCACCGATTTTCTTTTTGCCAAAGTGATCAAAACCCAACTCTGATCAATCGATGTTTTGGCAATTTGCTCAATCCAATTGCCCCTTGAAAATCATTTCAAAAGTTTATTTACTTGCTCCTGCCGGATTTTCTTCACTTCAGAAAATGTGCCGCAAGTTGCGCACTGATGGGACGAGCAAAGAATGGCGAGGGGCGAGAAAAGAAGAAACTGAAGTGATAAAATGGGCAATTCCAAATGAATGCAAGGCTTTCTCTTTTATACTTTTTAATTTTGATTTACTAAACGGCCAAAAGAATTTCCAATTTTCTCTTTCCAATTCTTTTGAAAAAAATAAAAAAATAAAATTTGTATTTATATGTAACAGAACTGCTCAATGAACTTTTTGGAATGAGAACAATGACAAATTTTCTTCAAAGGAAATCTACTATTAATTAGGTAATTAATTAATTAGCCATAATTAAATTATTGTTTATAAAGTCAAGGCGAAATAAATCCTTCAGAAATTCACTACAAAACATTGGGCAATTAAAGGTAAAAAAAAACTATTAACAGCACCAGCACTCGGAGCAGAAACATTTGTTGTTGTTGTTTCGGTGGTTGTAACGGTGGTGGCCCGTGCTCCTTTCTTCCCACCGGCAACTAATTACCCCTAATTGGTTTGTGTTTGTTTACGGCGGCCAAATGCGCAAAGACAGCGCATTATTAGCATGGAAATGCTTCTTCTTGTTCTTCTTCTGTGTACAAATTCACTTATCTCTCTCTCTCTTTTGGTTCACAAATTCCTAACATCGTTATACAGTACCAATCGTTCAAATTGGCCAAAAAACAAAATGCCAAATTTGGAAAGGAATGCGCCAAAAATAAAATGGGGCGACATATTTTTGGTTTATTTGTGCAAAAGGATATCGCTGCTGCTGCTCGTGTACAAATGTTGCGAGCGTGTGAATGAATGTGTTCGTGCCATGTGCTGCCATTCCGTCCCCTCCCCGTGCCGTGCCGTCCGTCTGTCCCTTTTTTGGCATTGGCCTAACACTTGGCCAAAGATAACCAAAAAAAAAAGAGAGGAGAGAATTTATTACAAATGAATATGTATTTATAATCTCATCCGAAAAGCAAAAAAGAAAATTGTTTATTAATTGTTTTAAAATAGTCTATTCCTTTTTTTGCCATTTTAAATTATTTTCTCTTGGAATTCATTTCCCGCCTCTTTTGGGACTGAATTGGTCGGCCCATTGGTCGTCATTTTCCCCCATTCATTGGCATTTTATTCCCCCCGGCGATGTGTGACATTTACGTCAAAATTTGCATGCCGGAAAAACAGCAGCTCAACAGCACCGTTAGTTTGCACACCAACAGCAGGGAAATGGCATATTTTGGCATTGGCATTGCGTTTGTCTGGTGGCGTGGCGTTGTGTCCCCAATGCCCTTCCCCCAGGGGGAATAAGATAGAACAATTTGATACAGCAATGATGCTACTGGTAATTATTACAAGTGAGAAGGAAAGGAAGAATAATGTGGGTGTTCTCTTATAAATGAAAATAATGCCCTAAGGAAAAGTGCCATTGGCGAAAAACGCTGAAGCCAAATAATAATGCCGAGAAAAGAAAATTTTGGAAATGCTAAAAACGAAAAAAGAGAGAGAGAGGGCGGGGGGGGGGTTAATGAGAAAGAGACTGAAAGAGGTGCGGGGAGGGGAGGGGAGAAGATAAAAATGGCATTGGCAAAGTGCAAGCACTTTCCGTGAAGGTGAATATTCTCTCCCTCCTCGGCGGGTGAGAAGAATCCGATTTTTGAGATTTTACTTATTTATTTACACAATGCCAAATAATTTAAAAACATTTAAGAATTAAAAAAAGTTTGCCAATGGCATTTTCCCAAGCACTGACAATTTTCAAGCGGTTTTTTTACAATTCTGTAGCCTGAAACAGTTTGAAGAGAGTACAATCCGATGAAGAATGCCATTTTGTGGACTTGTGTTTAATTTGGATAAGCCGTGGCTTTGTCCGCTTTTCCTTTTGCGCCGTTCCGTCGCCATTTGTCCCTTAAGCCCCCCCCCCCCCCCCCCCCCTCTGACGCGTGCTTTTTGCTTCTTTTGGCTTTTGCTTCTGCCCCTCTGTTTTATTATCCTTCTCCAGACACCCGTGGGGTCCCCCCCCCGGGGGAGGTTCCGTCGGCTTTTGCCTTTGCCTCTTCCATTCGTTGCATTACATTTATCGATCCTCCCCCCGGGGGATATCCCCCCTTTTTCCCCTCTCCCTCTTTCCCCCCCCCCCTTTTCCCCTCTTTCTCTCTCCCCCTCTTCCCCCCCCCCCCCCTCTCTCCCCCCCCCCTTTTTTCCCTCCCTTTTCCCCTCTTTCTCTCTCCCCCTCTTTCCCCCCTCTCTCTCTCTCCCCCTTTTTTCCCCTCTTTTTCCCCCGACTCACTCATCGTAATTACATGCTTAATAATAATCTGTCTTTTCATCTTTCTTCCTCTTCCGATTGACAACAATATAGTCTAATCATAATCGCAAATGAAATTCCAAAAAAACGACGTCCCTTTGAACCAACAAAAATATTCCAACGAAATCTTGTTTTATTTTTTAAGTAGTTTGTCTCGGGCAAATAACAGAATACGATTGCCGACTTTGACTTTTGCTTTTAAGCTTTTCACCAATTGCGAGTTTTTGAAAATTGTCCAAATTTAATTTTCAAAATTTGGCGGTCATTAGCAAATTAACGGTGATTAACCGCCCCGGCACCTTATTTCCGGTTCCAAATCGGACCCAACCTAATGAGTGTAATTAGCGGAGGGGGGGGGGGCATTGATAATAATTTTCAAAAATAACATTCCCCAACCCTCTTAATGCCCTTTGGCTATGTTGAAAATTGGCACCCATAACAGGTGGAGAAGGAGGGGCTAAGGTGGGCGGTGGCTAATATTGTAAAAGTAAAAGAATAATGGCACAGCGCGGCGGTGTCGCGCGGGTGCCAAAAGTGTGACATTTAAAAGAAAAATGGGGGGAGGGGGCGGGTGCCATTAATAACACTAATTACTTCTATTATTATTATTATTATTATTATTATGATTTTTATTATTACCCTCTTTTTATGTTCCGTTTATACAACAGCAGCACCAGCAGTGCCATTTTGTGTTAATTATCCGATAAATCCGCCGTTGGATGGCTGCCATTTCGCGCACAATAATTAGTGGCGGGAACAGCACCCCCCCCCCCCCCCCCCCACCCCGAGGGGAAATTTTTCAAAATGCCAAAAGGGCGGAAATAGCAAATGTTTGTTGTTCAGCCTAACAATTAAGAGAATTGGCAGCATTTGTTTTGGAAAGTACAAAAAAAAAAAAAGGTAAAAAGGCACGGAAAATCAAAAAGGGGAATAATTAATTAATTAACAAATGATTTATGGGGAGGGAGGCAAACAAAGAAGAATGGCAAAAAGCAAAGGAGGTTCAATTAGAAATTTTGTCACTTTAAAATGCGGAGAGAGTCAACGCACAAAAAAAGCAAAAAGCAATTAGGACGAAGCCAAAATGAAATTAAGAGTCTGACTTTGGCCAAATTGGCCCAACAATCGTTACACAACACACAGTGCCATTTTTGACAAAAACAACAAAATCGAAGAACAATAACGGGAGGGGTGCATAAGCATCGCAGTCTCAAAAATTTCAAAAGTTCAACCGAATTCCCCCAATTCCTTCCCGGCTAATTGCCCTTTTAGTGTCCATTTGCTTTTAATGGTCAATCGGCCCCCTTTGTCTTTGTCCTTTGTTTTTCCATACAATTAATTAATTAATGTCCCACCTGTTGTACAATGAAGGCAACTGTTGTTAGTCGCACAATGGTGAATTTTCTGCTCCGTCCGTCCCTTTTCAGCGTGTCGTACTCTTTCGGCTGTTTTCCTTTGAGCGGCGGTGAAATGAAAGAACGCATAACGGCGGACAGTGGCGGAAGTGGTGGCGGTGACTGAAATGGCGGAGCACAAATTGACACACCGTAAAAAAGGGATGTGACAAATCAGAGCAGAGGCGAGAGTCAACCCCTTGGGATTGATTACAATGGACAGCAAAGACTGACAAAATTTGAAAGATTACCCCCGGGGGGGGGGATGTAGGGAAACAGTTCAAACGGCAGCAAATGGCACAGACAACCAATCCAATTGAACTCGGGAGGCATAACCAATGTCCGCCACCCGATCTTCCCTTCCGCGCCCCGGGGGATGTGGCCACTATTTGGCCATTTGGTCGCGCGTTGTTCCATTACCGGACAACGATTTGGGCGTGGTTCGGCAATTGTTTTGGCAGTGCCGTCCTTTTCGTCTTCGTTTGTCTGCTGTTGCGCTCGGGAGGCTGCTGCTGCTACTCACACGCACACACAAATAATTATGATTATTATGGCGATTATGACCAACATTAGCCGAAGGGTGGCCAAGGGGCGGGGGGGGGCGTGGCCAAACGGCGCGGCGAATGCCCCGCCCCCGGCGCCACCGCCGCGGGGGCTGACAATGAATGAGTGACGAACGGACGGACGAACACCGGCGGGGAAGCGGCACGGTGACGACCAATTCGGGGAGAGTTCGGCACATTAAAAAATTGGGCGAACAAAAAAAATAAATAAAATTGCTCCTATGTTTTTTATAATGACATTTTTTTAGAAATTCGAACGATGGAAAAGCCAACTCAAAAAAGCCACGAAAAATTTGGAGAAGGGCAAAGAACGAACAAAAGGCAATTAAAAATAAACGGAATTGTAAATCCAAATTTTGCGAATACCAATCGAACGGAGTCCCATTAATATTAAAAAGATACATTTAAAGCATTAATTTAAAATTGTGTTATTTTTTTATTTAATTTTCATTGTTCCGTTGGTCTATGATTTTTTTCAAAAAAGGAAATGCCATGAGACAAAACGCAACCAAAGACAAAAATAGGGAAAAACCGGGGACATTCTCTGAATAGTTCAATTCAAACAAACGAAATTATGACTTAATCTTTTATCTTTTTTATGCATTTAATGTTGTTGAAAGGTCAATTAGTATTTGGCGGAAAATTAATGAAAAAAAATTAAACAAATTAAATTAAATCACAACGAAGTTTTTTTTGCCGTTAAAGCCAAACCTCCCCCCCCCCCACTAATTTTTTTTTTAGTTTCAATTCGATGGTTTTTCTTTGATCATAAAGTCAGGCCCAATTTGGCCAAGCGTTTCCTCTGAATGCCAAGAATTTCTGATCCGGCACATAACACAATTTATGGAATTTTATTCAGAAAATGTGAAAAAAATCGCTGTGGCGGAAAATTATGAGGAATTTATTTTTATGGGGGAAATATGAGAAGAAAAAAGAGATTTAATTGATGGAATGGAAAAAGATCAACTTAAAAAGGAAGGAATGGAGAAGAGATGAATAAAATGCTATTTTTGGAAAGGGAAAATTAAAGGGAAAAGCCGAGGAAAAATGGAATTCAAAAAATTAATTGTGATTTCTGATTTCACACTCACTTAAATTCACAAAGTTCAAATGATTTTCCTATTTTGTTTATTAAAGAAAACTCTGCACTTTGTCTCTCCGTTTATTAAAAATTAAAAGGCAAATTGCTTTTTTTAATTATTACCACTTTTTACGACTTTTTCCTACGGAAAAGAGAGAATAAAAGCATTTACAACAATTATTATTAATTATTATTACCACCATTTACATAATTAATTGTTTTTTTTTACACTTTACACTTGGATTAATTTTGTAGACGAAAAGGGAAATTCCTTCCACAAAACGAAATTCATTTTTGGGATTTGTCTTAAGCTCTGAAGAAATTAGTGATATTATTACTTCTTAGGATTAAGGAAGTCAATGGACGGTCTTCAGAGATTACGGTAGGGAAGCGAAGGGCGCCCTTTGACGGTTTGAATTTGGCGCCGAGTAGCCGCTTTTTTGGCCCATTGACTCTGTGTTGGCCAGCAGCTAATTGGAATTTGCATTCAGCCGGACATTTGCCGGAGGGGGGGGGGAAGGGAGCGGCTCTTACGGAGTGATTTAGGAAATGCCAAACAAAATGCAAAAATTATGGCGATACATACGGTAATGAATTGGCGCCGCGATTGAATGACGCGCGACTTGTCCGATTTCAGCAAACCGAAACAAAAGCATACGGTAGCGATGGTAATGATGGCCAATTATTAGCCAAAGTCATTTGGGTGCAAAACACAGAAAACAAAAAAATATTTATGCTAATGTCAGCCAATACAATACAAAGTTAAGCCGCAAAAATAAATTGGCAAAAACAAAGGGCCAATTAAGCAACAAAGAACAGACTAATGACTTTGTCAACAATTACTGTAATGAGTTTTTCAATTGCCCTAATGAGTTTGTGTTTAATCGCATTACGCAGATCATTTATTTAATTGTTTTAATAACATTGCTTTTTGTGAAGCTATTTCTGTTGGGGGTAAAAAGTAAATAAACAAATATGTTTTTTAATAGAGGGGGCCGTTTTAATAGAGGATTTTTGAAAATTGCCAAAATATGTAAATAATATATGCATATAAATCGTGAATATGCACAAATATGCAAATGAAAACGTGTTCTTGGAGCTTCAAAACAAGTTTTAAAAAATGATTTTCATGCGTTTTAGGCTGTTTCTAGGCAAGGAAAAACAAATATGCATATTTTTAGAGGCCTACTAATAAGCTAAAAAACATCATTGGCATGGCATTAATACCCATAAAATTTATCAATTACCCATTTTGAAAAAAAGTTATGGTCATAACCTCAGAATTCTCTTCATTTGGTTTTTTTTAATTGTACAATTTTTAATTTTGCAAGTTTTTTGAAGTTCTACATTCTTGTTGAGTTTTCTTAAAGCTATCGAATGATACCAAAGAAAGTAAAATTTGGATGAACTTTAAGCAATTCAATTTTTGATTTTGTTTTTCATTTTTCATTTTAATTTCCCTTGGCGGATTTACGAAACGCCCAATTAAGGCATTTGTAGCATTTTCGGCTTCTCATTTAATAATTTTTATGTTGCTATGAAAGCTTTTTAATTATCGAATTATACAGTAAAATCGCACTCACTAATAAACTAAAAATTACGGTATTTTACGTCATTAATCAAAAAAAAACATAAAAAAATTCGCTGTCAAAAACACATGGAAAATATTAAGTGGGATGATGCGGAATTTTCATGTCAAATGCATCACAATTTGGCCAATTACCGCAATTTGGCCAACTGTCGAGCCGTGCCGCGTTAAACCATTTGAAAAATATGGGAAAAATAAAAATTAATTTACTTAGTTTCGACTAATTAAAGTTTTCATATCAGCAGATGAAACTCGAGATTTTACTTATTTTGGGAAGAGAATTAATTTGGCTTTCAATTTTCTCGAGTTTTGAGTGCTTTTTTGGTATTATTTTTTGCTAATTGCCTTTTGGATGCGTAATAAATTAGGCTTCATATGCTTTTGTATTTATTTATTATTTTTTTTTTTTGTAAATTTAACAAAAATTCGCTTCTATTTTTGTTCTGAATAATCCCTCTTGAAGAAGTTTGGTAATTGCACAAAATGAGAAGAGAAAAGCGATGATAAAAATGGCATTTTGGCATTTTTTAATTGCCTTTTCGGTTCTCGGAAAGTGAAAATGAGGTCATTGTTTTTTTTATTTATCTCATTTACTTGATTTAAAATAAATAAATAAATTAAAAAATAAATCTGTTATTAATTAAACTTTTATTTATGTATTAATGGGAAATGAATTAATTTTTCTCGATAAGTTTTTATTCACACGAAGAGAATTTTTAATATTGAAAATTAATTTATTATCTATTTACAAATTCTCAAAAGCAGAAGTTTCCTTCTTTCTATTTTTGGAAATATATTTTTTAAAATAAATTATGGTAAAATTTGTATGCGTGACGATCTCTGCTGATTGGGAATGACAAATGGCTAATTGGAGAAGATTAAAAGGCTAATGAATGATCGAATGATGGCATTAATAAATATATAATATGCAAAATGGCATTAATAAAGGAGAGAAAATTCATAAAATAAGCAAATTATTAAAGAGAAAAATAACCCAAAATATGGTCAAAAAAGAAATGAAAAGATAAATAACAATAAATTAGGGTGAACAAATAAATGAAAATAAATGCAAATGGGAAAAAGATCTTAAGAAATGATTTTTCATTTTCGAAGCCAATCGGATTAAGTAATTTAATTTTAATCAAATCGAATGACAAAAATTTTCAATGCCACGCGGAATTTTCAAAAAAAAAAAGGCATTTACCATCCATTTTTGTAAAATGAACGGTTGTCAATGCCAAAGACAAAAATATTATGACAGAAAATGGGAAATGAGAAGAAAGGGAATTGGGTGAATTAGGGGAATTAAGGGAATTGGGGGAAAGGGAGGGAAAGCCACTCATTCGAAGAATTGGCAATGGCAAAAATATGCCATGAAATACAAAAACAAAGGCAAAATTAATGGCAAAGTGCAAAATAACAAAAATTAATGAGAAAGTTATTAGAATTAATTAGGTAATCAAAGAGTAAATGTGAAACAAACAGAAAAATTATAAGTAATTTATAAAAAGTAAAAAAAAGAAAACAAAAAACAATTAGAGAGAGAAGAGAAGAGAGGCTTAAAAAGGAGAAATGGAAAATTATTAATAAAGAAACAATTAAAAAATCATACAAATTTGAGGCAAAAAATGTCAACTTTTGGCCCAATTCATCGGCCAAATGAAATGGCATTTTGGGAGAATAGAGCAAATAATTCCTCCCAAGAAAGTGTGAACAATTAACTAATTCCATTCTCACACTTTTTTTGTTTGGCGTTTTGCCATTTTCCATTTTTGGTGCCATTTTTATGCCATTTCTCATGAAAAAGTATTCACATCAAAAATGCTTTTTGCTTTGTCTTTTTACCGAAAGTCAAAACGCTAAATTGTAGAAAAAAGAGAAAAACTCCGAATTTTATTCATTTTAAATTTAAAAAATTTATTAAAATGCCTAATTATGGGTGCCACATTTTTAATTATGTACTCATTTGGTACCTCAAAAACTTTGATTGATAATGTCAAAACCAAACTGAAATCTTTCCTCGCCATTGGTAAAATTAATAATCGCAGAAAAATGTTTAAAAAAAAAACTTAAAAACCAGGCATCACTAATTATCTAATTAAATAATTCAAAAATGTTTTTATTTCTCGAAATGTAGCGGAAACAATTAAGGAATAATGAGTGGGAGGAGAATAAAGAAGAAATTAATCAAATGAAAACAGCGGCAAAATGATGGAATTCATTTTTAAAGTAAAAAAAGCGTTGTTTTCCGCCGTTGCTTAATTGGCTGATTGTATGGAAATGTTGGGAGTGAGTTAATTAAGGCTCTGATTATGCCGTTTTAATTAAATACCACAAGCAGAACCCGGATTTTTTTATTTTTTCCTTAAATTTGCGTTCCGAAATTATGTGAATTTTTGCGACCCAAGCCAAAATTGGTGGGATCCCGTCGGGATTTTCCCGGTTATCTTGATCCTGGTCTCGCGCAATATTCCTTGAGTTTTCTGATTTTTTGGAAAATTTATGCTTTTATTTTAGTTTAAGAAGCCTAAATCCTCAGTTTTTTTTCACAAATTTCAGCATTTTAAAATTAATCACCAAAGAAAACGACCGTAAGGCCTTTTAAAAGTATTTTATCAAAAAATATTATCGACGAAAGCTTCTGTCACCCGCTAATTGAAAGTATCAAACATTGTTCCTCATTCTTAAATTTGAAGAATTTGCTGATAATAAAATGTTTATTTGAATACATTTTTGAACAAAATTTTAAATATTTTATTTTTGTGGGGGCGTTTCAATGCGTTGAACTCAAAGAGTGCTTCACCGATATGTTTTCTATTTAAATTCTAGCCGATTTCTGTTCCCATAATTTACGCAAATGAATATTTATTTATTGAGCCTGAAAAAATTAAAAAATTAATGGTTTTAACAATGAATCAAATTTCAGTTAGCAAATAATACATTTTATTGAATTTATCAGAGAAAATAATTAATTTTGAAATAAAAAATGAGTGCATTAAGCTCTATAATAAAAAGGATACCCACAATTAATTGATAAATAATTAGGTATATAAATTTATAAACAAATAAATAATTTCTCTTCATTTTGCTGGTGGGGAACTTGTGGGGGGGGGGGGGGGCGGAAGTGCCAACGATTTGCCAAGTGTCTCCGATTGAACTGGTCCCTCCCCCCTCCTCCCTAATTATCACTAATTACCCATTAAATTCATTCAATTCATCTCTCCCCTAAATCCATTTAAAAATCCGTTCTAAACTCCCAAAAATGAAATATAACAAAAAACTGCCGAATGAGTTGATTTCCTAAATTGTTTCGTTCATAAAATTCTGCAAAAAATAGGCCAAAATTCGTGTTTCACTTGCGTTTTGTGCCAATTTTTGCTAAATTTATCCGACACGGCAATTGTTCGTTTAAGGAATATTGAGAAAACGAGCAAACGTTTTGCGACCGAAGCTGTTTTGCATGGTGGCTAATTAATGAATTAATGGATTTTAATTGGTTAATTAAATTACACAATTTTTGAAATTTCTTTAAGATTTGCTTTTGATGATTGTATCTTCGTCAGCTCTCCGCCAATTTTTCGCCCGACATCAAAGCGCGAGTTGGCCTTCCGTTGTCGAAGGACATGCCAAATTACGAAGGTCTTTAGGGTGATCTCGGCACAGGGCAGAAGCAATCCTGTGAAGGATTTTGCTTGCCTGGGAAAATCTTTAGTTCCATCCCGCTACAGTATCAGCAAATTTAAAATTTTCGCAAATTTAAATTTTCGCAAATTTAAATTTTTGGCAAATTTAAATTGTTCGCCCTCTGTTTTACGGTAGGGGAGTTTTAATGCGAATTTAAACCAAATTTTTTTGATTATTTTATTTCTTTGATTTTAATAAAATGATTTTTGCTTATTTCAGATTAAATATTTGTGCTTTGGATGTCACCGAATTTATTGCCAAAATTGTGCAAATTGTTAACATTTCTTGCCTTTGGCCTGAAACGACACTGATGAAGGATTTGGAGAGGCTCAGATTTTGTTAGAATATTTGAAAAATTAGTAATGAAGCGGAAGACAACAGAGCAATAAGAACGAAAATTATTATTCATTTATTTGAATTTAATATTTGTAAAATTTGAAAAAAAGAAAGGAGAAAATTTCTTAACATAGTAGTGACCTAGTTTATAAAAAATTGTTTTTATAAAATTTAAATTTTAAAAACATAATAAAAAACGGCACTTTCGTCTTCAACGCATAAAATTACCGTAGAAAAATTATTTTAAAAAAAGTCAGGAAAAGATGGCAAAAAGTCTAAGTACCATTTGCTAATTCGTTGACACCAATTTTCATGACAAACTTTGGCTTGTCAAATGCCAAACTAAGAATAATTTCGAGACATTAGGACAAATGAAAGCCCTGTCTGCTGTGGTCAACCCCTTTGTTTTGCTGTTCCACTTTTATTTTGTTGTCGCTTTTCTTTGTACTTTTCTCCCACATTTTTTGATTTTGTCTCCCCAATTTTCCCCTCCCCATTAGCCCCCCGCCCCCTCCCTCTTTCTCTCCCCCCTCCTCTTCCCACCTTCGTTTTTCCTCCTTTCCCTTCCCGTCGCATTTTCTCTTCCACCATCGTCTGTCTTCCCCTCCCCCCCCCCTTGACTTTCTCGTTCTTCTTCTATGCCTGCTGCTTTTTCTCATTCCCATGCGTACATCTCCCCCCCCCCCCCGGCGTCGTCTTTCTCGGCATATTTTATACCCTTCCCGTGGTGTTTCTCCCCCCCCCCCCCCGCCCTCCCATCGCTTTCCCCTCATTTGCTTCTTTGTCTTCTTCCTCTTCCCACTTTTCCACTTCCTCTATCTCTGTTTTGCCCCCCCCCCCCCCCTCTGTGTCGTCATCCTCCCCCGCGTTGTCTCTTCGCTCGGCTGTTTCTCGCGTTGCCCTCCCTTTCGCCCCGCTTTGCCGCTTCAGCGGCGGTTGGGCTGTGGTTAAAGCTAAAACCCACCAATGGCATCAGCAAATTTGGATTTACAAAATGAGGACAAAAAATGCGTCTACTAACTGCTCGGAACAATAGCAAAAAATGCTTACATCACTTGCAAAAATCAGCCGATAAACTCCGGGGATGGGGAGGGGGGAGAGGGGGTGTCCATTTATCGCTTTGTTTCAAAAATTTTCTCGCTGACTCCAATTACGCACTCATATTCCCGTCGAAGCCTACCACTGCTTCGCTTCCGCGTTTGAATTGTCCTCCTGCGCCGCCTCCCCCCCCCCCCCCCCCCCCCCGGGGCTCTTCTCCCCTCTCCCCGCCATCTTCGCTTCCCGCTCGTTTTTCTCAACATCCTGACGACTCCGTGGGTCTCTCTCTCTCTCTCTGACTACGCGACGGGGCTTAAGCGCACACAGAAAAAGTGGGGGAGGGGAGGGGACACTTTAAGCGGCCATTTATTAGCGGCTGCTGCCTTCGCCCCCCGCCTCCTTCGCACTTTGTGCTTTCAAATATTTCTGCGCTGTTTTGTGCCGTGCCGTGGGGGTCTCTGCTCGGTCTCCGTCGTCGTCGTTGTCTTCGTCGGTGTCCTCCTTCCCCCGACCTTCCGCTCTTCCCCCCGGCGGGGGGCGTTGTTTTCACCGCTGTGTGTGCTAACAACGCTCGTAACATGGACCACGCACGGATTATCCCCCCCCCCCGCCACCTCTCATCACCGTTTAATATTTTTATCGATCACAACAAATGAGGGGGAAGGAGGGGGCGGTGGCTTGGCAATTAGCACCCAGTCAATTACATTTTGTACATTTTTGGTTGTCCCATTTGATGGGTTAATATGCCGCTGTTTGTAATTTACTGTCTAATGTTAATACGGGAAATTTGCGTGTAATTGCCGCTCTTGACAGCCCGTGTTAAAGGATTGCAATAACAAAATGTACGGTTTTTTACAGTACCCATTTCTTTCTGGATGAGATTTCGTCCTTCTGGCTGAAGTTTTCGCGCCATTTAAAGCAATTAACACACAATGCCAAAATTATGGGAACTTTTTTTTTTTATCAAACTTCAACTGATAAAAAATTTTCAAGAATATCTTTATGTTTCTGTGAGAGGACGGTATTTATTTGTTAGGCCATTCTCATCGGAGGAAAGTCGCGCCCTTTGTAAGGAAAACCATGGCAAAACTGTCCAATCAATGTCCATCTACAGTTTCCCAGGCCATAACTTTTTCTTACTTTATTAATGCCTATATTCTTGGTATCTAACGAAAACTTGAAGTTTTTATAAACTAAATTCTATTAAAGGTAATACAAAAAATGTTATTGAATATACTCAAAAAGATGATTCCAATTTTCTCATTGTATTTTTTTTTTGTTACAAATTCCCGAGACTTAAAGCTTTCGTTTTATACCAAAGAATGTATGAATTTACCAACTAAGAAAAAAGTTATGGCCTATGAAACTGGAGATAGTCATTAATTGGACGCGTAACTACAACAAGAGTCGGCAAAATTTGTTTGAATCAGCGGAACTTTCAAAAGGTTTTCGCTAATTTACCTAATAATGTTTCTTTTTTTATATTTGGAGGTACAAAATAAAATTAAAAAGCAGCATTTTGTCAAAGCCGAAAATGCCCTCCCTTAATAAAAATTTGGACACTTTCACTTTTGCAAGGAATTGCGTAATAAAGCGTATTGATTTTGTTCCTTCTCTAATTAGATAATTTGTGGACGGCGTCATTTTTACGTTTGGTCCGCAAAACGCAGCGGCGAACATCGAAAAAATCGCAAAAAATTCACAGATAGAGACAATTTTCATCTCTTACCTTTTCTAGTTTGAATGTACTTTCATGTATTTCTTGGTCATTTGTTCGGCAATGTTCTTAACTTTTCGAAAAACTGATAAAATAATTTTAATGATCCAAAATATAAGTTTTTCATTTGTTTTATGGATTTGATTACGGCATCGACTTCGAATCTCATTTGTGTTGATTAATTTCCATTTACATATATTTCGGTCTTTCCTAATTTCATTTTGTTTTGTCAGCTATTCGTGAATTTTTAAAAAGTGCACCTAAATTTGGCTTGAAATACAAAAGGCGCGCCAATTGATATAATTCTGCGGAATTTCTACATTTGTGAAAATGGATGTGCCAGCTTCTTCCTCGGCAACTCCGCCGCCGTTTTGCGGCACCGCCTTCGAAGGCAGCAGCGGTGGCGGCGACGAACTCCACTGGCGCTTCTCCCAAATAAAGGGAAACATTGAGACGGGCGAGGCGCCAACCGACGGTTTTTCCTTTTACCTTTTTAGGGAATAAATTAACTTTTCAATGCGATTGGTAAATCCAAAACAAAATTTGGGAACCAGGCTGTTCGTGTGTCTTTTCTTATTCACTTTTCGTTTATTTTTTTTCAATTTTTGCTTTAACTTTGGCTTTTATGTCCAATGTTGTCCCTCCAATTGTCTTTTAGTTTTAAACGTTTTACCAAATTAATAAAAGCATTTATATTTTAGCTGACATAATTTCGTGCGTTGAGTTTTCTCACGGTTCGTTTTTTTTTGTTTTGTTTTAAATAAATACAAAAACTTTTGCATTTTTCTCGCACAGATGGTGAACTGCTCGCCACCGGTGACAAAGGCGGACGAGTGGTGATCTTTCAACGGGACCAAAGCGTTTGTCAATTCCATTTGAATTTGCTTCTGATTTGTCCCTTTTTCAGGGAGTGTTTCTGAACGGCGTCCGCACTTCCGAGTACAATGTGTACTCAACTTTCCAATCACATGAGCCCGAATTTGATTATTTGAAGTCGCTGGAAATCGAGGAGAAAATCAACCAAATCAAATGGATGAAGAAAAAGAACGCGGCCAACTTTATCATCTCAACCAATGGTGTTTTTTTAGATTTTGAATTTGACCATTTTTAATGCCCTTTAATATTTTGACATATTTCCCTTTTAAATGTTTCAAATCCCACGCATTTTTCACCTCAAAATTATTTTCCTTTTCCGCAGATAAAACGGTAAAATTGTGGAAGATTTCTGAGCGTGAACGAAAAATGACGGAAGGCGGATACAATTTGCGGTGTGACGACGGATCGCGGAGGTAAAATTTAATCGAAGGGAAACATTACATTGGGCTTTAAAACTGTCGGTTTTCAAGTGCTTATGTTGCCTTTTGAGGTTCCTCAACCGTGCCATGCCTTTGAAACTGCCCAAATTGGTGCCCATGGAATTAATCGTCGAAGCGTCGCCCCGCCGCGTGTACGCCAACGCGCACACTTACCACATCAATTCGATAAGCATCAACTCGGACCAGGAGACGTTCATCTCGGCGGACGATTTGCGCATCAATTTGTGGCACCACGAAATCACCAATCAGAGTTTCAGTGAGTGGGCAGAGAACGGTATTCAAAAACAAACATTTGGCGAAATGTTTTAAGTCAAAAAGGGCATTTGGCGTGACATTGGAAATGTCCGTTTTAATGATGTTTAAAACTGGTTCTTCTTTTCCTAGATCCCTACGAAATTATATTTTCTAAATGCATTTTTTGCAGATATTGTGGACATTAAACCTGCCAACATGGAGGAACTCACCGAGGTTGGCTTTTTCCATTTTTATTTTTTCTTTCATTTTTTCTCACTTTGTCAGGTGATCACTGCGGCAGAATTCCATCCGTCGTTGTGCCATGTTTTTGCATACAGTGAGTTAAAAAAATACACTCAATCAAACCCAGTCCATTTTCCATTTTAAGGCTCTTCCAAGGGCATCATTAGGCTGTGCGACATGCGCGACTCGGCACTTTGTGACGGACCAGCCAAAAGTAATTAATTAAACACTATTAATTAGCATTTGGTTTTAATTTGTTCTTCCATTTGAGCATTCGAGGAGAAGGAGGACCCCGCTTCGAAGTCCTTTTTCTCCGAAATCATTTCTTCTGTGTCGGACGTCAAATTTTCGCACAACGGCCGCTTTTTGCTGACCCGCGACTATTTGACAGTGAATGTGCGTTTGCGTTCATTAGAGTTTTCAGACTT
The DNA here is from genome assembly GCA_023374025.1 of Heterodera schachtii. Taxonomy (NCBI): domain Eukaryota; kingdom Metazoa; phylum Nematoda; class Chromadorea; order Rhabditida; family Heteroderidae; genus Heterodera; species Heterodera schachtii. Next base: position 653,705 of record SIJG01000036.1, on the reverse strand, counting down.
TACTTAAATACTGGTGGGGCACAGGGCCATGATAATCTGTGGGTTTAGTCCCCGTTGTTGGGTAATTAATGGCACACGGATATTATTCATTTGAGGAGGGATTTGGATTTAGCTATTTGCGAGGGCAATCACATACAATACATTTCATTCATTCATTGTTCGTCTTTTTCAGGTCTGGGACCTGAACATGGAGTCGCGTCCTGTCGAGTCGTACCATGTGCACGACTATTTGCGCTCAAAGCTGTGCACCCTTTACGAGAACGACTCAATTTTTGACAAATTCGAGTGCTGTTGGAGCGGCGATGACCGGTGAGTGGCGAACATTTGCGAGCGGGGCCCGGCCCATCCATATAATCGGCGACCTTTTGCCAAAAATTAGGGGAAAATATGAAACTTAAATAGTTTTTTAATTTTTCAGTTTATGTTCTTTTCAAATAGAAAGCAATTGATTTTGCAATAATTTGTAAAATTTAATCTTTTCCTTAACTGAAAGTACATAAATGGCCAATTTCAATTTTTAGAAAAATTTAAAAAAATCAAATCAAATTTTGAAGGGCTTCTTCCAGTTAAATAAATCAACAATTTTTGAACATTCTCACTAAAAAATTTTTCTTGTAAAAATATTATGCAAATCTTCTGTCGGCGTCGTCGGACCCCGAAGAATTTCTTTCTATCCCCACTCAATCAATCTGTGATTTAAACATTTGTTTTGTTAATTCATTAGACATGTGATCACCGGCTCCTACAACAATTATTTCCGCACCTTCAAACGCAACACTTCGGTGGAGTCCACTTACGAGGCCAGCCTCGACCTGTGCAAGCCGTACAGAATGGGCGGCTATGGCGGAAGGCCGTTGCTGCACCACGAACGGATGGAATTGGCGGCGGCGATGGCCAGCGGCGGTTCGTCGCCAGGCGGCAACAAAAAGCAGCAGCAAACGCAACAGCACGGCGGCAGCAGCAACAACAATATGCCACCGGGGAAAAAGCGAAGGGAGGAAATCAGCGCGGACTATTTGGACTTTAACAAAAAGGTGACGGAAAGGGGGGGGGGAAGAAGGGCACGCATTTTTGTGAAAAGGGGGGAGGGATTCCTTACGGAAAGGGCTTTCAGAACAAAGCTTTCCTTTTCAAATCAATGTTTTAAGGAAATATTTACGGGAAGGGGATGAAAATCAATAAAATTCAATTTGTGTGTCTATTCCCGCCTTTTGGTTTTGCCCCATTTCGATGCACAATGGATCATTAATTACAAATCGAGCAATTTATTGTTGACGATTTATCATTTTAATTGTACTCATAACAACATCTACCACAAAAAATCAGTATTGAAATGGAAATTTTTTACCCCCTATTTTTGAGCGTTTAAATGTCACAGCTTTTGCTCTGGCTTTTATTAATTTCACTTTCGTTTTTCCCTTTTGCAGATTCTCCACTGCGCTTGGCATCCCACAACAGAAGTGCGTTGTGTTCCTTGGCATTCCGTTCACATTTTTTTTTACCGTTTTTGCCATTTATTTGTTTTCCCTTTTTCTCAGATCATCGCTTTGGCTGCCACAAACAACCTTTACATATTCGAGGGAAGTCGGAGCACGGAAACACAATTGTCATAACGCCAATCCGTGTTCTTATTTTTTGTTCTTTTGTCCTCCGCCAATATTTTTTTCAAAAGGATCCTTTTGCCCGTATTTCGTCTTTTCTTTACTATTTTTTTTTTTTGTATAACTGATTTTTTCTCTTTTTTTGGTTCGTTGGCCGTCACATCATTCGTTCACTCAATTTCAGTGATTTCGCGTTAATAATTTTTGAAATTAAAAAATAATTATGAAAGGACAAGAAAAAAGGCGTCGTGCAAAAAGCGACCGTGATCCCGGGAAAATCTGGCGAATTCCGGGCACTAATGGACCCACCAATGAATTATAAAATGACAAGAATACGAACACATTTTATAGCCATCTACGACGGGAGGGGGAATGGGGGAGGTTTGACACGCATAAAGGGGGGGGGGGGGTGGGCGGACGTTCGTTGTTGGTTGGAGTTGTTCGAACCATAAAATTTTCCTTCCTCCTTCAGCTCGTCCAATTTCTTGTCTCCGACGCCTTAATCCAAAAAACAAAATTAGGTAATTCGCGTTCCTTTACCGCACCCGGCTGTTGGCATTAAAAATTTCTATCAAATTATTTTCATTAACCGAGAGCCGACCAAAAACAAAGAAATCTGTGCGTTTCTCTGACAATTAGTGTTTACCCTTGTCCCTCGTTTTCTCATTCCCCCTCCCGTCGTTCTCCTTCCACTGCTTCTTCTCCACTTCGAACACTCGAGGTTGCCAATCAAGTTCTAATTCGGTTACACCGCCTAAATTTTTCCTAGGAATTGTAGAATTTGTGATTTTTACCGCTGAAATTAGGCAGTCAAATCTGTCCCCCCCCCCCCCCCCCCCCCTCCAACGAAACGGACTATCCGACCATGTCATCAATAGGGTCCATTGAAAAATTTAAAAAAAGAAGCTCTGAAAGCGTAAAAAGGAAGGGCGAATGTGCTTTGGTAACTCATCAATGATAAGCTCTGACTGCACTTTACGCTTCCAATTGACTTACTCGTCCCCTCATTAATTAATAACCTTCCTCAGCTTATTAGGAGGAAAAACCCAACTCGTACTAGGCCAACTCGTACTGTTTTTCGACAAAAAATCATCATAACTTTTGTTAAAGTCAATCAAATTAAACATTCTTGGTATCATTCAATAGCCCTTAGTGTTCTCTAACTATCTGCAAAATGCAAGAAATTTTATTGCTTCTCGAAAAAGTTATGACCAAAAACCTTAAAAAAGAATGGGTTAAAAAAGCCCGAAATATGGACAAAAAAGCTCAAAAATGGACCAAGATATGGACTAAAAACTGCTAAAATATTCCTTTTAAACGTTAAAAATTTCGAAAAATGTATTTATATTCGGTATTTGCTAAAACAGACTTAAAAATAGCTAAAACGGCCAAAAATGGATTTAAAATTTAAAAATGCCAATTTTTATTAAATTATACATAGCTTCACAATTACAAATCAAATGCATCCAACATTTTTTATAATAATCTCATTCTTTTTCAGCGAAAATTTTCGGAAGTGGACATTATATAAAAAATTCCGAAATTTCGAAAAAAATTCCCTTTTTAGGGGTGTATTTTTTAATTTCCAAAAAGGCCCATCTTTAGTGGGTGTATTTTGGCTTTTTTTTTTTGAATTTTTCTTGTGAAAATTTGCCAAAAATGGTCAAAATATGGACTAAAACGGTAAAAACCCAACTCGTACTAGGCCAACTCGTACTGCCCCAACTCGTACTGGTACCCCGACTCGTACTAAGTTTCCCAACTCGTACTAAGATTCCCAACTCGTACTGTGCAACAAAAAATCAAAAAAAAAACAACAAAAAACCGCTCAAAATTTTTTTAAAATCGCAAAAATGCACGAAATCGATGAAATGATAAGAATTCGGCAAAAAATAAATAAATAAAACCATAAAAATGCATGAAATTCGGTAAAATGAAAATAATTCATTAAAAAATTCAACAACGATCGAGGTTTTCATCATTTGGTACAACATAAATTCCGCTCTCATTGAGACTCGCTTCCGCTTCTTCCATTGCTGCTGCCTCCTTTATCTGCTCTTCTATTTCTACTCTTGGAGGAACATTGAACCCAATCAAATGTCCAATACGTCCATAGTAGCACGACATTGTCTCCGTAAATTGCTCATCTTCGTAATCGCTGTCCAGAAATGCCAAAATGTCAGCCTTCTCACGCTCAATGCTGGCATTAATTTCTGCGGTGACTGCCAATGGTTGTAGTGGTTTTATTTATTTATTTTTTGCCGAATTCTTATCATTTCATCGATTTCGTGCATTTTTGCGATTTTAAAAAAATTTTGAGCGATTTTTTGTTGCACAGTACGAGTTGGGAATCTTAGTACGAGTTGGGAAACTTAGTACGAGTCGGGGTACCAGTAAGAGTTGGGGCAGTACGAGTTGGCCTAGTACGAGTTGGGTGTCGTCCGACTAAAACCGCAAAATGTCGAAATATGGATTTATTTCCGAAAACCCCCGAAAATGCGCAGAAAAAAATTATTTAATCCATATAATTTATAACCCTACTTACAACCCTAGTGATAATCTAATACCAAATTAGTGCTCAGCGCCCCAGAAATATCAATTGCATTTTAATCAAAAAGAAAAATAGAAAATATGGGTGACCAATTCTTTTCAATTTCCGCCATTTGACCAATTGAAATTTTAGGATTTTTAAAAATGTTAACAGCCTCCTATTGTCCCATATTTTGCATATCCATCCTCCAAATACTGTAAAGATAGCAACACTTTTCACCAGTGCCAACCAGCCTTCAGCTCAAAGCAACGTCAACACAGTGAGCCGCCCTTCGCGACAACTCCACGGCGGACCAGAGCGCCTACATGTTTTGGGGAGCCGCGAAGCCCGCCTGCCCACCAGCCCGCCGCGCCAGCCGGCCCTCGGCCCGGAGCAACATGGGACACAATCGCGCAGCGCCACTAGAGGACCGACGACCGGATGGAGCGAGCGAAGGCCAGAAGATGCAAAGATCAGAATATGTCGCATATCATGATCTGTATTTATTGATGTATTGTCATGTATGCATATATCGTTTGCCGAATATTATCACTAGGGTTATAAGTTGTATGCACTAAAAATCCCCCAAATATGCACTAAAACATGTCTTAAAAATTAGCCAAAATGGATTCTAACGGTGCTGGGACTTTAGTCAAAAACCAACAAATCAGACATTTGACATTTTCATGTCTTTTATCGATTACTTTTATAAAATCAATTAAGTAATAAATTTAAATATTATTATACAAACTTTTCGTAATAATAATATTTTAATTAGAAAATTCATTTGATTAATGTAAAACTAGGGCTGCACGGGCCCGGGTATTTGGGCAAAAACCGGGCCCGGGTATTACCGGGTACTGAAAAGCCGGTACCCGATAAAACCGGGTATTGAAAATTTTCATAATTTTTATTTTTTTCAAAATAATTTTACCAAAATGCCTTTACTAAAACAAAAACTAAAAAAAAAAATATTTAGCAAAGAGGGGCGGTCTCATGTTGTCTTGGAGAGGGTACCACCGCCCGGTAGACCCAAAAAACTTTTGGGAAAGAATGGGGTCCGGCGGTGCCGACAGGCGCCACCGGGAAAAGTTTTGTAATTTTTAATGCGATTTGTTAACAGATTTGTCCACAAAAAAGGTTGATTTTTGGGATTACTAGGCTCAATTGTTTTATTATTTTTTAAATTTTGCCTTTATCAACAATTTTCTTCACTAATTTTCAATCAAACCCCCATTCTTACCAGTGTATTTTTGGTACCCGGGTACCCGGACCTACCGGCGGGTCGGGTACCTGGTATTGGATTTTCAAAAAACCGGGCCCGGGTACCGGGCTCGGGTATTAAAAAACCGGGCGTGCGCGTCCCCGACCCGGTCGCGTACCCGGGCCCGTGCAGCCCTATGTAAAACCCATACATTGATCTCCTTTTCTCATCAAAATAAATTTGAGCACAATTCGTCTCTTTTCTCTGTTTAATCTTGTGGCATTTCATACCGTCTTTCTGCTGTTAGACTCATTCATTCGTTCGCATTGGCTTCAATTTCACTTTATCAAACGAAAGTGTGTTGGCTCAATTAATTTGTTTTAACTTTTAAACAAAAATTAAGAGGACGACAGAAATTCCGATGTTCCGTTTCTTTTCTGTTTCGCAAATGGGATTTATTATTGGTTGAAGTTGAGAAGCACTTAGAAGAGCACACTTTAAAAGAAGATGAACAACAACTCGCAAAAAACGCCGCCAAAAGCGAAAATCATTGTCTTCCAGTGAGTGACTCAACCGAGGAAAATTCGGATTTCAAAAACGGAACTGCGGGGGAAAAGTCACAATTTGTCGCCGATTTTGCCTTCCTAATCGAACAAAATTTCTTTAGCAATGCCAAAATTTGCTCAAAACTTTAGTCGATATACTCAATGAATTGTTGCCAAAATTGAGCCCAAAAAATACAACAAAAAAATGACGACAATAAAATGGAAACGATGGGACAAATCGCCGAATGGGCGCGGCGCGCAAATGCCAAAATTTTAAAAAAGCAACAAAGGGGCGCGCAAATTCCATATTCCCACCGCATAAATGACGAGATCTTATCAGCAATTGTTGCATATATGCCTCCAAGTAATGCCACAGCGCGCCTTGTTGAATTTGCGCGCCCCTTTGTTGCTTTTTTAAAATTTTGGCTTGTGGGCATATAATGGGAAAGTACCAAGGCTCATTCAGAAGAAAATTTTCGTGGAGAGCTGATTAATTAGGAATTGGCTTATCCATCCCGTCAAATACTGTAAACATAGCAAAATTCTCTTCTCAGTTGCAGAAGTCCATAAATTTCTTTGGGCGGCCATAAATTTGCACGGACAATGGGCGGCATGAAAAATGGGGTTAAACAAAATGGTCCGAATGAGGGGACGGACGACCATTTGTGCCCGGGGCAAAATGCCGACACAGAAAAATGCCAAAGGATGAAAGAGAATGGCGAGACGAATTTGCAAATGCTCGAAAAATACTTGAGAAAAGAAGCCGGTAGTTTTGTTAAATTTTGAAATGGATATGTATGCTATTTGCATACTCAAATGCCTTCGAAACCTTTGGAAACTTTTTATCTGAAAAATTAAAAATAATTTTTTTTTTGAAAAATAGAGGAGGGAATGAATTTTATCGGTCGAGAATACGTCGATACATATTAGACCCATTAATCCCGTGAATTTTTGTTTACGGGGATTCAAATTTGTAAAATTTTATTAAATACATCATTTCAGTCCCAAATTTAGCCCAAATCAGCTTTCTAAAAAACTACTCAAACAAAAGCAATTAAATCATTTAAAAGCACAGCATGATTACCTAATTACAGTAATTGTCAGTCACATTTTCTAAATATTACGGTAAGAATGGGGCGGGTGGGCAGAATGAATGGGAAAACGGTAAATTGTGGTCATTTTTGGGAGGGGTCGCGCAGAAATCGCCGCCGGGGCGAAGGGAAGAAAATGGGCTGAAGAAGATGGACAATGTTTGGCTGAGTGTTGTGATTGATGCGTTTACTTAGTGAGGGGGGCGGGGGGACTTGTGCTATTAATTAACTGATTTAACCCGCGACAACGGACGACCTTTGGGGGGAGAGAATGGGGGGCGACGGCACCCACCCCCCCCCCCCCCGGGGGTAATCACTAATCATCCGTCAACGAAATATGCCAATGCCAACGGCGACATTTCCCTTCCCTTCCATTCATTCGTCAAAGTCACCGAGGGCGGCAAAGGTCATCGGCACAGAATGGGCTGATGCAAAAACAACGCAACAAGCAGCAAAAGACAGGCCCACAAGTCACAACGCATTTACCAGTCTTTCTCACAAAAACAACGACAGAAATTCCGTCCAAAAAACGAAAAAAAAAAGGAAAATTTTGTTGGTTTTGGGCCACAAAATTTGAGCCTTTTCTCATTTGAATTGCCGCCTAACAATGGGCTTAGCCTTCCTTCGGTTTTACGGGAATTTCTTGCGAATTTCGACTAAAACCACAGTTCCTTCCCAAATCCTTGTAATTATTTTAAACTCCATTCAATTTTAAGTAATTGTTTCTCTCTCACAATGTAATTCGATGTCGCACTTTTTCTGATTTAATAAATTAACCTCAGAAATGCCCGGGGGCAAAAGGCATAAAATATTTTTTATTTTTGTTGGCATTCTGTGCCAAATTGGATTAACCCACAGATGGCAACAGATGTGTCCAATTTGGCGCATAAGTGATGAACATATAACATGACAAGACAACAACGGCACGAATTGTGTGCGCCATTAATTTTTGCTGTGGTTAATTTGTGGCCAAGAAAAGGGCAGAAAATAATTCCCTTAAATGGCAAAATTAAATGGCAAAATGCTTAAACGAAATGGCAATTTAATTTAATAATGCATCTTAAGAATTTCCTTTTTTGTCTTCAAAATGCAATTGTTTTTCAAATGTTCGAACTTTCTTTTTGCATTTCTCAGTGTGCCACGGTTTTAAATTTTGTTAACAAATTTTGCCGAAAAGAAAGAATTTGTGCCATTCTCTGCGGGGGTTCGCCCGCCCTTTCTGGGAATCCGTCGTCAAAATCGGACCCTTTTTCTGCTGCGGTAAAGCGATGATTCACAGCATGAATTTGAAAAGGACCTTCTTCAATTACGGTATCTTTCGTTTTCCTTTTCATTGGCTTAAAATTTCGGAAATGCGCCAAAAAAGAAAAGGCTGAACAAAATGGCACGCAATTAGCACAAATTGATGATGAACATTCAAAATGACAGTAAGCGAAATGTGCCAAATTAATCTGATAATTGTGCCATTTTAATTTAACTAAATTCCCTCAAAATTTAATCCGATTAAAAATATTTTACTATTTTAAAAGAGTTTTTTGGTAATTGTTCGAATTTCAAAAGTGGCCCTTGCACAGCATTTAAGCTCAAATTAATGTTTTTCCCATTTTACAATTTCTATTTGTTAATTATTTTCCTAATAAATTATTTCCTTAAAAATCAGAGAAAAGAATTTTAAAAAGACAAAATTAATTTCCTCCCCAATTTTGTTAGCTTTTTTTTTCATAAATCTGATTAATTATTCGCTTTACATTCACTAATATTTTTTGTTCATTATCACAGGATTTCGTGAGTCTGTGGATTATTTATTTTGGGGGATTAATTCGGCGAGGAGACAATTGTCCGCGAAAATTAATCCCCCCACCCCCCACCAATTGACATTTGTGGCACAATCGTGCCAATGTCAATTGTCCCCCAAAAAGATTGAGGCTTAATGGGGACACACGGGGGAATTTTCAATTAATTTTAACTTATTTGGAAGTAAAAAACATTTAAGCAAAAAATTCAAAAGTTTAAGCCATTTATCGATCGAAGTGAGAAATCATTTAAAAAGATGGCAATTAAAAAGGAAAAGCCTTTCCATTTTTTGGCACTTTTTGACAATCAAAATCTGTTTGACACTTTGTCATTTTGTTGTGAAAATCCATTTGAAAATGGTCAATGCCATGTTCGTCTGCTGCTGTTTCTGTTCCGTCTCCAATTTGGCCTCCCACCGATCGGCGATGTTCAGCAAACGGATGGCCAATTCTGTGCATAGTTCGGCCAATTTGGCCTCGTCTTTGGCATCGGCAAAATTCTGTAAAATTATAATTTTTTTTATTCTCAAAATTCGCTTTTTTTTGTGCTCACTCCGTCGCTTTTCTCAGTTTGCGTGCCAACCGAACATTTCATCCGGGGAATGAGTTGGACGGACTGAAGCTTAAAACCAAAATTGACTGTTGTTAAATTGGAATTTTGTATTTTAGCAAATTACCGTATGCCTAATTTGGCTATGTTTCGTGTGCCGTTTTTGTCTTTTGCTGCTGATGTTTTTGGCATTCTGTTCCGTTGGCACCTTTCGCTGCTGCTGCTCACCGTAATGGTCGTTTATGCCCTGGGGCAATGAACTGCTAATGGGCAATTGGCAATGGGAGCAGCAATTTTGAAGCCCATCGGGCAAAGACAGACGGACGGGCCAAAAAGTGAACATCTGACGAGAAAAGAGGCCAAATTATTCAAAATTAATTAGTTTTATCATGGAAAAATTAATTGGATCGACTAAGCACCATTTCAATTTCCAATTAAAAATGAAAATAATTGATTAATTAATGAGAATTTATGAAAAAAGAATTGGCGACAAACTTTTGAGTATTTTTATAATTGGATAATTAAAAAAAAAACATAGTTGGGAAATAAATGGTCCACGAGAGGGCTTTTAATTATTCACATAATGACCGGAAGATCATTGGAAGGAAAATTGTGCGCAATTGGGCACAATAAGTTGGCATGGCCGGGCGAAAATCCCCCGGGGCGGAGGGGCGGGGCCTCCGAGTTGGCACATCCCTTCCGCCGGCGGGCGGCAGGGAGGGATGTGCCATTGTGTGTGGCAGGCATTCATTCACTTCACCTATCCCCCCCCCCACCTGTGGTGCCATAGAATTTGGCACGCCCCGCCCATTTGCCCCTCGGGCGACACAATGGGAGTGGGCGAATGTGCCGTGCCCCGTTCGCCCCGCAAATTGGGGTCAACTGAGGAGCGTATTGAATGAACTGTTGGGGAAGACGATGACCAAAGAAAGCATTGGCATTGTGCCAAGTTATTCCGAATGGATTTAAATTAATGCAAAACATTTCAACGGACGGCGTTTGTTTGAATATTAATTAAGTCATAATTAGGAAGGGATTTTAGTGGCAACAATTTAAAAATCCTATCTGTTTGAGAATAATTATTTCTTGAAAAGTCTTTTTTGAATCAAAAAATTGAAATTTTAATTTTGAAATTTGCAAATATTTTTTAATAGATTTTTTTAATCAACAAAATATGTTTTAATATACCTATTATTGTTCATATTGTAAAAGGCGGCCGTTTTTCCGATTATTTTACTAAATTAATTTCCCCGCCGCCTTTGTCGGAACAGAAGAACCGCGCGGGATTTATGGCCTCCTCTGATTGATTATATGGTAATTAAGCCCTCACATTAATGGGTTTTACGGTGAAAATATTGTAAATTTTGCGGGGAAAATGAAAGGAAAAAAGGTAAAGTAAAAAATGGAAACAAAAAGAAAAAACATTAAAAGTAATTTATAATTTTAATTAAGAAATTTATAAAAATTAAAAAGGGAATTAAATAAATAAAAATATTAAAAATAGAATTCATTTTTAAGAGCTTCTTCAAATTTAGAAAATGACAGATTTATTGGCTGAAAAACTGGTTAAAAATGAGTGAGTGAATGGGCATAACCAAATTTTGGAGATTGTTGGCAGTCTTTGCGTCCCATTTGGCCTTTTAAATGCCAAAAATTGAATTATGCGCGGGGGGGGGGGAGTCTCGGGGGAGTCTCTCCCACCAGCGCGAAAAACGCGCGAAAAAATTTTCCGGACATTTTTTAAGAATGGAAGTGCTATCCAATAAAGGAGGATGAGCACATTAGTCACGATTTATAGCACATAAAGCATTTAAAATGCTAATGAGTCCGAATAATTGGCCAAAGGGCAAAAAACAACACAAAAATTTAATAGGGAAAAGAACGGAGGGAATTGGCCAAAGAATGGAAAACAAAAGAGAGCAAGCTCAAATTTAGATAAGCTAAATTATTGTGTTAAATGAATGATTGGGTTACGGTATCAGACAAAAAGATACTGTAAGATAATGAACAGGAAAAAACACTATTTTCTTACAATTTGGGAACACCAAAAAAGTAGTCATTGGCGAAACCTTAAAATATTCACGACCATAAGTTAAATTTTGGCCACAGAAAAAAGTCAATTAAAATCAATGTTATTTTTGTTCCATCCTTTCAATGTTTGGGCCATTCTCTGTTGGAAGCAAAAGCACAAATTGGCGTTTAATTAGCCGAAAAATGTTGTGTGTTTTCCTCCCCCCCCCCTTTCCTCCTCCCTTTCCCCCAAAGTGCAGGTGCCCAAATTAATTTTCGCGCACAATTCCCCCCCCCCCCCGCCCGAGGGGCCACAATTGTGCCAATTCAAATGCCCCGGAAATCCATTACGGTGTGGAGGGAGGGAGGGGGGGGGGGGGAATTGGCAACGGCACATGCCCCCGGGGGGGGGGAAATTTGGAACAAATTAATTATTATGAAAACTCAACAAACATTTTCTTGCAAATTAGCATTTTTTGGCTTTGCTATTTATTTTATGTTTGTTTCGGGTCATTTAAATGATTTTTGAATTTATTAATTTTATTTTTCATTTTTTGTATTTGTTATTTAATTCCTTTTAAATTATTTCTGAGAATTTCACTTTTTCTGTATAAATTTCGGTGTTTATCCAATTCCCCCATCATTTAATTGTAATTAATTAGTATATTTATGTGCAATTTATTTGCTGCAATTTCCAAAATGACATAAAAAGTGATGATGCAAAAAGTGCCGATGCCGTCGCTCGGATGGCATTTCGAATTCCGTCGCCTTTCGCCGTCGCCGCGTTGCAAAAGTCGCCGAAGCACCAGCAGGTGGACTCCTCGACGGAGCTGAACTCGTCCAGACAGACCAACGCGCGTTGCGTGTGTTTGCATTCGGTGGTGAAGGCGAAGGACGACGAACTGTCGGAGGAGGGAGTGGGGCCACCAACGGACGAATCGAACATCTGAGAAGATCAGGGGGAGTGAATTTCATCGAGAGATAGAAAAGGACAAAAAGCCGAGACAGAGAAATGAGAGGGGACGAGACACCCCAAGAAAAAGCCGAGACAGAGAAATGAGAGGGGACGAGACACCCAAGAAAAAGCCGAGACAGAGAAATGAGAGGGGACGAGACACCCCAAGAAAAAGCCGAGACAGAGAAATGAGAGGGGATGAGACACCCCAAGAAAAAGCCGAGACAGAGAAATCGGAGGGGATGAGACAGCCCAAGAAAAAGCCGAGACAGAGAAATCGGAGGGGATGAGACAGCCCAAGAAAAAGCCGAGACAGAGAAGGGACGAGACACCCCAAGAAGAAAGCCGAGACAGAGAATGAGACGAACGAGACATCCCAAGAAGCCGAGAATTCGAATTTCGCGACCCAAAATCTCGTACATCCCTTATCAAATTTGGCCCAGCAGAAAGCATTGTCCCGCCGGCCAATGCTTTTCGCAATTCCTTCCGCCGCCGTTTCGTTTTCCCCCGTGCCATTCGATGCTCACCCGTTCGTAGCATCCTCTGATGGTGGCGTATGAAAGGACGCCCGAATTGTTCAGCGTCTGCTGCCATTTGAAGCAAGCGCCCTGACATTCGATGGCACTTTTTTCCCCGAATTACCCACGTGTCCGAGTCGCACATCGAATCGAACAGACGCGGCTCGCGCACGCGCCCCGGGGGGCCGCGACTGCGCGTGAGGAAATTCTGTGGACAAAAAGCGGAGAGTAATGAGAAGGACGGCTAACAGTGGTGCGGCTTTTCGAAATTTCTTTCATTTATTAATTTGAAAAGACAAAACAGAGAAAAGCGGCAGTTAAGGTCAAAGGGACGGTAATTACCGTTTTTTATGTCCTAACATAAGTCAAAAGGCTAACAAATGAACCGGTACCTCTCTGGCATAGTTTTAATATTTATATTTGTCTTTTAAATATTTATTTTAAAAAAATCAAAACATTAATATACATATTTAAAAATGATTTCTGGGATTGCCCACGGGCGGCTAGGGGGCTTGTATACATTAATTAATTAGCTTCAAAGTTAAAGCTTTTTAAGGCTCAAATTACCCCCCCCCCCGCTAATTAACGCACTTCTTTCATATTGTCCGATGCGCAACTGTAGCAGCGATCTGAGGTGAAAATGAGCATTTAATTTATATGTTAACCGTATATACTCTTTTTATATGCAATGGTATATTATTTTTCAACCTCCTCAGAAGGGGGTAGATAATTGGAGATTGGTAGATTAATGGAGACTGGCATATAAAAAGAGTATATACGGTATCCATGATTTGTTGTGATGATCAAACTCAGTGTTTTTAAAAATGCAAATTATGGCCTATTAAATTAAAGCTCAATTTTATCTCTGCCGCCCCAGCCAAACTCCCGGCATTCCCTCAACAAATTATTCCTGGTGCCGTCCTTTGAGGGACCCATCGGATTTACCGAAATGGGACTTAGTCCCCCGGCCATTTCTTTGCATTTCCCTTCAAAATTCACTGACTTTTGGCCGGGACAAACTGTGCGAATGTCGCAGAAAGTGCGGACAGAATGAAAATGGTATGAATATTAGACGAATGGAACCGTTCAAAGTGTTGCGTTTTTGAAGGACACATTTCGTCGTCCTCCCAAAAGGCACTTTCAGAAGAAAATGTTAGAGAGAGAGCTGATGGAATTTGGAACAGCCAAATTATTAATAAATTGCATTTTTAACATTTCCCAAAATATAAAAAAGACCAAATTTTTTGTGGAGGAAGGGTAAAAATTCTCTTTAATTGTCATTCCACAAATTTTTTCGGGTCACGGGCCTATATTTGTGGCCTTATTAAATAAATATTTTATACATAAAAACCTTTAAATTGTTTTACATTTCCCCCTTTTGACATAATAAATTAATTATAGAAATTTAATGAATTCGGTCCAAAACCGACACCCCCCCCCCCGCCGGCGGGGGAAAGTCGTTGCTATTCTGAACAACTGACAACAAAAAACTGAGGGGGAGGGGAGGGGTGTTTGTCTCCACTGGGTAAATGGGAGAAAAGAGTAAAAGGACAGAGGCGGGAGGGAAGGAACGATTGATGGAGAAATAAGTGATGAGAAAGTGGGGCGGGGGAGGGGGGCCAAACACCGCGGCAGCTAACGCAAGCGAAACGACGGAGATTTGCACCTCTCCCCCCGCCTTTGTTTACCATCGCATCAGTCCATTCACTCACTCATTCCTTTAAGCCAAGGGAAAGAGTCGCCGGAGGGGAAAGGGACGGAAAGAAAACGAAGGGAAGACGATCAATGTGTTTTGTGCCTTCGGATATACAGAACTTAAGCGATACGAACGATTGCAATATTCTCCAAAAAATTGATAATGCATTTATAGAAATTCCATCAAACACCCTTTGGTCGAAGATTATAAAGTCGGTAATCATGTAAATTTCGGCAATTGGTCAATTCCACGGGACGGACGTTCGCGGTCAGCAGACCCGCTCAAAAAGCAAGGCAATTCCCTGGCCACCACCGATGCACGCGGAGCCAATGGCATAGCGAGCATTGCGACGCCTAAACAAAATGGGAAAAATCAGTCGGAGAAAAGAAATTTTAGGGCAACAAAAGGAGAATTTGAAAGATAAAACGAAAACAAAAAAATAAAGATGCTCTTCACTTGAGCTCGTGTGTCAAATGGGCCGTGATTCGAGCGCCAGACGCGCCGAGGGGGTGGCCAAGCGCAATGGCACCGCCATGGACATTCAGACGATCCGACTCCAAGCCCAATTCCTTCTGAAACGAATTTTAAAAAGATAAAAATACCAAAAATTTCAAAAAGTTTTGAAGCTAAATGTATGAAATACGATGCATTTTTTTTAAGATTGACCTGAACGGCGAGCACTTGCGGAGCAAATGCCTCGTTGACCTGAGAATGTTTTATAAAAATATATAGCAATTTTTATGTCCCCCAACCTCGACAATGTCCACTTTGTCCAACTCAATGCCCGTCTTTTTGCATAGTCCTCGGATTGCCTCCACGGGTCCGATGCCCATAATTGTGGGGTCACAGCCGACCGCGTGCCATCCCAACAGACGCACCAACGGGTCCAAATGGTATTTGGACACACTTTCCTCGTCCGCCACAACGACAGCAGCCGCACCGTCGCAAACGCCCTAAAAAGCGTAAGATTATGACTTTCTGAACAAGACACCGAAGGCCACTCAACCGAAAATTACAATAAAAATGAAAATATCAAATAATCACCGACCGACGCATTGCCCGCGTTGACGAGGCCGTCCTTCTTGAAAACTGGCTTCAGCTTGGCCATTTGCTCGGCGGTGCTTTCCCGCGGGTGTTCGTCCACATCGAACAGTTTCTCCTCTCCGCGTTTGCCCTGCAATTTGACCGGCACAATTTCGGACTTAAAATAGCCGGCATTGTTTGCTGAAATGAAATAACAAAAAATATCAGGCAAAATATGAATGAGTTGATCGTGTTCTCCGAAGAGATTGTCGTAAGTCAAATGCTTACCGAGTCTCCAGCGGTTTTGCGATCGAATGGCATAAGCGTCGGCTTCCTCTCGTGTCACGTTGTATTTGGCACCCAAATTCTCTGCAGTGATTCCCATCGGCATGTTGGCATGCGCGTCGGTAAGTCCTTGCCAAAGCACGTCTTCGAACTGAAATTGTCATGGAATTGAAAAAACCCTTCCCCAAATCTGGACCTCAATTTTGGCACCGAGCTGTGTGCCGAAGCGGGCGCCGCGCACTGCGAACGGCGCCTGACTCATCGACTCAGTCCCACCCGCCAAAACAACCTAAACACGATAAAAACAAACAAACACCCCAGTCTCCCCCAAAAATTTTATTTTGCCAACCTTTGAGTCACCCGCGAGGATTTGCTGAAAAATAATGCGAAAATAAACAATTTTTCCCAATTGGTCGCCCTACTTGGCCTCCCTGCGCAATCGCCTCGAAGCCCGAGCCGCAAAGCCTGTTAACAGTGACGGCAGGGACATGGACGGGAACGCCGACTCGGAGGCCGATGTGACGGGCCAAATAAGCCGCGTCCTTCGACGATTGGATGACATTGCCTGAAGGTACAGAGTTAAGAAATAGTCAACTGAATTGTTGGAGTAAATGTAACCGAAAATAACGTGGTCGATATGCTCAGCCGCGATTGAGGACGATTTAAGCGCCGCAGCGGCCGCTATTTCGCCCAAATCGGTGGCTGTGTGATTTTTCAGCGAGCCGCCAAAGGCACCGAAAGCGCAGCGCTTTGCACTCACAATGAAAATTCCTTGAATTTGTTGCAAAATAAAAATTTACTTAGTTTTGTGGATAAAAACCTGCTTTAGTGGCCATAGCGGCGATTTTTTCAAGTTGCAAAACAAATTAGAAGAAAATATGTAATTGGATTACCTAAATATTCATTGTTTTCACTTAAAAATAAAGAAAAAATGACTAATAATTAGGGATGTAATTATATGGAGGTACTAACAAATATGTAAGTGATTATTTTCGACAGTGTGATAATAATTTGATTTAGACAGCAAATTAATTCCATACACGGCGAGTCAATTTTGGGCTCCCAGTGCAAATAAGTTTATTATTTATTTATTAATCAGAACGCCAAAACTTTGCAATGCTTAAATTTTTTGGGGGATTTTCCCTTGTAAAAACGCAAGAGCCGATCTCGAGTTAAAAACATAACTTCCAAAAAATAAACAGGGATTCGATAGAGGGGGTCAAAATATGAGTCTATGCGAAATTTCAAGAAAATTTGAACATAGGGAAAAATTTTTCAACTGGGTGAAGTTTTTTCTTTTTCTCTCATTTTGGCGTACTATTTCCTTGTCTCTAACATATAAAATAACACATGAATCATTTATTTGCAAATAAACAATTTTTTTAAACTTTTGACTAACTTAGAAATATTCTTCAGAATTTTCCCTTCAAAATGAGCATAAGATGGTTTTAGTTGGTCTAGTATTGACCAAGTTATAAGCTAAAAAATTTTAAGAAAATCAGCAGTAAAAAATAGTGTAACTCTTTGTATTTGAATTTTTTTTTTTGGCATTCTGTAATTATTTATTATTTTATTTATTTTCTTTAAAAAATTGAAATTTATCCACAAACACAAGGAGGAATTGAACCTGAGACCCCCTTTTGGTTACTAACACACAGACCACTAAGACGAAAAAAACCAACTTAATTGTACTTGGAGCCCAAAATTGACTCGCCGTGCATAATAATTGATTTTGAGTATCAAATAAAATGTTAAATATGTATACAATTTAAGAATTTAACCTATCTATTGAATACATAATATTTATCTTCTTATCAACAGAAGTGAGTGAGGTCATAATCAGCAAAGGTTGACGCGGGACGCGAAAAATAACGAGATTTGGGTAATAGCGCCGATGGTCCCCCCCCCCCCTTTAGAAAAAAAATTTCAAAACAATTTTTTCTCGATAAATAGTCATTTTGTGTTTTCAGAGCAGTAGAATCCGATTTTGATATTATATATTTCGACCAATTCGAACCGCAAACCCAAACTCGAACAAAAAGTCGGTAATACTGCCGATGGTTGCCCCCCTTTTTGGAAAATTTTTTTTTCTGTTCTAAAAATTCGTGAAAACACCTTTTATGGGGTTTTTAGGGTCGCTGATCACGAATATAACATTCATTTTGATCAAATTCGGATCCCGGGGACCCGAATTCGAACAAAAAGCCGAAAATTCAAAATTTTCAAAATTCACTTTTATGTTCGTACCTGTACACAATGACCATTTTTTGATGTTGCAATGGTTTTTGACTAAATTTAGCTTATTTAGATCAATTTAGGAACAAAAGTAAGAATTTTGAAAATTTCGAATTTTCGGCTTTTTGTTCGAATTCGGGTCCGGGATCCGAATTTGATCAAAATGGATGTTATATTCGTGATCAGCGACCCTAAAAACCCCAAAACGTGTTTTTAGAACAGAAAAAAAAAATTTCCAAAAAGGGGGGCAACCATCGGCAGTATTACCAAAAAGTCGAAACCAAATTTTCTAGTTTCGCATTTTTGGTTCAAAATCGGCTTAAATGTAAGGAAAAACAAAAAAGTTATAATGTTTCAATAAAAATTCCTAAAACGATTTTTTAGACACCAAATGCGAAAAATAAATTTTCTATTTTGTTCGAAAATCGGTCCAGGATTTGGAATTGGGCAGGAATGGATATCACAACCGAATTCTCCGACCCTGAAAACCCCTAATGTCTATGTATATCAAGAAATTTTTTTGAATTTTAACGAAAAAGTGGAGAACCATCGGTATATTTACAGGGATTTGAAATTCCGAGTTTCGACAGCAATGAACAAAAATATAAAATCAGCTTTTTTGTTGACTCCTGCTTTATATAATTGTAAATATATTTATTCAGCAGCAAGGCAATGTCATAGAGAGAGACATGGACATATTTACAATAAATGTATATATCACAGACAGAGACACAATTTATCATCTTTTAAATTGGGAGTCAATGTTATCACGGCGGTCTCGAGAATTCAATCCTCCTCTCATTGCTGCGCACCTGCAGCACCGCCACCCTCCTGACTTCCGCTCGCGCTCCCTTCCGTACTTTCTTCGGAGTCGGACTCTTCACTTCCTTCCGATGATTGCTCCGCATCCGATTCGAGCTCCGGCAGCACGCACACCTCGGCAAGAGAGACGCCAGAGAACAGCTGAAATGCCAATAATTTTGATGTGCCGTCTGTCCATGTGCCGTGCAGCGTCTGCCACTCACTGACCTTCCTCAACTCGTCGTTTTCGCGCGCTGCAGTTCGAATGTGAAATGCACTGAGACGCTTCATGCCTTCGGACTGCGTGATCTCGCCGATATTCTTGAGCAGCTCGCCCGTGATGTGTTCCAGCACAGCAGTCATGTAGACCGGCACTCCGTTCGCGAGACGTTTGGCATACGGACCTGTGGATGAAAAGGAAGGGAGGTGATGATTCGAATGTAAAACGGAATCTGAATACGATATTGTCCTGTATTCCAACTTACCCTTCTTCATCTTGCGATGGACACGACCGACGGGGAATTTCAGTCCGGCATGAAAAGAACGAGGCCTTGCACGATGACGGGGCATTTTGGTTGAACAGCAGTAGCAGACAGTTGAACTTTGATCAGAGCTATGAAATATTTAATAGACAATGAATGTGAAAAATTTTCAGTATTTTCCTATTTATATAGGGGAAAATTCGCTGAATTGCAAATAAATTCAACGCAGAGTTTTGTCGTTTCAAACAATTTGATTTGAAAAGTAGTCCATATAAATACATATAAACAAAAACACCAAAACATGTAGCAAAAAATGATTGTCTGACATTGGGCTCGGCAAAATTTCTATTAATTTTAATTGATAAGAAATTATTTTAGCTTTTTCTTTTGTTATATTTTTTAAAATAACTTTCATTTTAGTCCTCGAGAAGCTAATACTGAAAGAAAATCATTTAGTTAGGTTAAGTTAGTCTTCCTCTTCAGTCTAAATGTTATTTTTAGTTTAACTTTATTTTAATTTAAGCGATGATCCAATTTTTTGCTATTTTCGGCAAAGGCGGTCTCGTTTTATGGTGCTTTAATGGCGGTTCCGCCTTTCTGGAAGAGGCCGTCAACACCTTTTTGCGCAATGTAATTGTGCAGGAGCGCAGCATTGCCGCGTACAATCACGAGGGACAGACAATTAAATATCGTCTCGACAACGAATTCGATATCATTGTCATGGTATTGCCGTGCCAATGTTCTTTTTTCGTTTTATCCATTTAATTTTCAAATTTCCCTAAATTGGCAGGTGTTGTACCAAAGTGTCATTCAGCTGAGTTATGCGGACCGACTTCTCACCGAAGTCCATCTTCGGTTCAGGGATATGTACAAAAATGTGCTGGGAAATTCCGACGCGATTTTCATAGGAGGGCCAAAGCTGTTCAACGCATTTGATAAAGAATTTCCAATGTAATTTGTTTTCAATTATTTATTAATACATTCAAAATTTGAAGGATTCTCGATTCGGTAAAATCATCTGTGATCAATATGGAACCCACGAAACCACGGACTTTCAAAGTGAACGAAAACTGGCATTTAAAGTTGTTATCATATATAATTTAGGAAAGTGACAAATCCAAAAAGACCGTCGCTTCATTGATGGAAACGACTGGCGGAGAAAAGGCGCAAAAACCGCAGCAAAAAATGGCGGGCACTAAAAAGACGGTCAAGACGGAAGAAATGCCGACGAAGAAGGAACAGCAACCGACGGAACATGGGACATCACCGAAACAGCAACGGGGAGCAGCGGAGGAGGACGAGGAGATAGTGCGCAATCGGAACGCATTTATACAGAGAAAGAAAGGGGGAGCGAACAGAAACGGAGGGACCAAAAACGGGTGGGTGAAAAAGCGCGGCATTTAATGAATTAGGGCCTGGTTTTGTTTGTCAATGTTCGGTCGATGAAAAATTCAAAATTTTGATGAAAATTGCTCTGATTTAAGCGTGGCGGACCAACAGTCATCGCAATTGTCAAAAAAGGGCAAACAAGCGCGCAAATGGGATTTGACGGGCTCTCAAAAGGATGCCAAAGTGTTGGATTACAGCGCCGAACCGAACGGCGGCGAAGCCACGGGCCAACCGATGGGAATGACCAATGGGGGCGAAGGCGCGGCATTCTTTGACCAAAACGTATGGGGAGTCGGCGGAATACGCACTTTCATGCATTTTACAACAAAATTTAGAAAAAATTTGTCGGTACGCTGAAGGGCGATTTGCCCGGATTGGATGAAGGAAGAGCAGCAAATTGGGGACAGCGAAGAGTCGGAGAGCGACAGCGAAAATGACCACGGGGAAAGGTGCCTTAAAACTCAATTTGTATGTCAGCCTTAAAATTCAGCGGAGCAAAGCCGAAGGGCATTTCGGCTTCAGTCCGGCGGTTGGTTTTCGGCATTCAAATCGCTGGTGGGCACTAAACAGCTCGCCCGAAGCGACATTGAGCCGGCGATGGAGAAAATGAAGGAAATGCTAATCAGTAAGCGTTATTTCTTTCTTTAACAAAATTGTTTAATTAATTAAAAGTAAAATTCCAATTTAAGCAAAGAATGTCGCGTCGGAACCTGCTGAACGCATTTGTGAGTCGGTTGCTGCCAAATTGGAGGGCAAAGTGATCGGAACGTTCAACCGAGTTGCGTCGACTGTGCGCGAGGCAATGCGCGAAGCACTTGTCCAGGCAATTAATTATCAATTAATTATAGCGAAAAAAGGGAAGGGTAGGTAGAAAGGAGGGAAAAACGGAGAGAGCAAAAATTTACAAAATTATTGTTTGGTTGTTATGTCCTTGGACATTATCTCTCGTAAAAATCATTTGATATCGTTTTTTTCAGTTACTCACTCCAAAGCGCCGCGTGGACATTCTCCGCGACATTTTGGACGCCAAAGCGCAAAAACGTCCTTATGTGATTGTGTTCTGTGGCGTCAACGGCGTTGGCAAATCGACCAATTTGGCCAAGGTGAACACAGAGGAGGGAGTATTCCCTTTATATGTTTTCTCTTTCAACAGATTACTTTTTGGCTCAATGAGAATGGCCATCGCGTGCTCATCGCCGCCGGCGATACGTTTAGGGCGGGTGCCGTCGAACAGTTGCGCACGCACACCCACCATTTGAATGCTCTCCACCCGCAGGCACATATTTAATTCATTATTTAATCATTTTACGATTTTGGTGTTTCAATTGTTGTCATATTTTTCAAGGGAGCACAATTGTTTGAGCAAGGCTACGGGAAGGACCCGGCATCCATCGCAACGGCAGCCGTTCAATTGGCCACAGGAACGCAAAATCGACGTAGTTTTGGTGGACACCGCCGGACGAATGCAGGACAATGAGCCATTGATGCGAGCGTTGAGTAAAGTTAGTTTTTTGAACGTCAGTGCACAATGCCATGTGTTATTTGTGTAGTTGATCCACATGAACAAGCCCGACTTGGTGTTGTTTGTTGGCGAAGCTTTGGTCGGCAACGAGGCGGTTGACCAGCTGGTCAAGTTCAACCAGGCGTTGGCCGACAATTCCGCCGTCGGGGAGCAGGCACGGCTGATCGACGGCATTGTGCTGACCAAATTCGACACCATTGACGACAAAGTGGGCAAAAACAACCAAATTCAATTGAGGAATCAAATTTAAAAAACAAAGGTCGGCGCTGCCATTTCGATGACTTACATCACGGGACAGCCCATCGTTTTTGTTGGCACCGGTCAAACTTACCACGACCTGCGCACTCTGAACGCGAACGCTGTTGTGAACATTCTGTTGAAGTGACCGAATTGTTTTGAAGCGTTTTCTTTTTGGACTATCATGAACAAACTCATTTTACCGTTGAAAGATTGTGGTGACGTGTTAAATTCCATTTATTATTACCTATTTTATTATTAACACTTTATGTTATTCATCTGTTCTGATTTGGGTTGTTTCTTATTTTTCCGGCATTTGTAATTCGATTAAAAGCATTTTTCTCATTGTAACATAAATACCTTCTCATGGTGTGTGATTGTTGCTTGATAAATTCTATTTGTTATAAAAGACAAATGATTCTATTAAGGCGTCAATTTCAAAATTTTTAGCACATTGACTATCTTTTGAGGAGGCATGGCATTGTTTTCCCGGGGCAATGTGTGGGCCGTGGCGTTGGCACTCGGTACGTTCATGTTGATTAGTATGATGCTTTATCTGTCGGTGGAATCGAACGCGCGGCGGAGGACGGCACTTTACGGGGATGAGGAGGGGGACAAATTTGAGGTGGAAAAGGGACTCAGTAAACTCATTTACCAATGTCGAAACAAAGGAACGCCAAAATGCCATTCGGAGACGCATCGAAACGCTTAAAAGCGAAGTGGTGGAAAACCGAAAATTATTGGAGGAATTGGGCAAAAAGTTGGAGGGCATTGGGAACAATGCGATGAACGACGGTGGCGAAGAACGACGGAATGGACTGAACGGAGGAGAAAACGCGGACAGAAACCAAAACGGAGCGCAAAAGGAAGAGGCGAAAGGAAATTGAGGTTAGGGGGGGGTGGAATTCGGGGGGCAAAATTAATGGCAAATTTATGACAGGGGAGAGAGAGGGGCGTTTTGAGGAAGCCACTTCAACAACAGCAAATCCAGCAAGGACCGTCTCGACACTTTTCGTGCTCAAATTTGTGCGCCAAAGGACGCGGCGATGACGCACAATGCCACGACGGATGTTCAGGTGCCAACCAGAAGGGGCAAACATTTAGACATATATCGAATTTAATTGTTATGGCAGATGCTGTCGCTGTACGACATTTTGCCGTTTGACAACCCGGACGGCGGGGTTTGGAAGCAGGGATGGCCGATCACATACGACCCGGAAAAGATTCGGACAGAGAAACGGCTCGAAGTTGTCGTGATTCCCGCACTCGCACAACGACCCGGGCAGGACTTTTGACCATTGTTTTTTCAATTTAATTAAGCCATCAATCCATGTTAAGCCTTCTTCTGGTAGGAGGGATTTAATGGCCGACCCAAGGCAGGGAATTGCGCCACAAATTTCCATTTTCTTGGGGCCCTGGAAATCCGTGTCGGCCCCGTCCGAGCTTTAGTGTTCAGTGTACATTTACTTTACTTTTTTCTTCATTTAGGCTGGTTAAAGACTTTCGAGGGTTATTTCGAGGATCAAACGCGGCACATTTTGGACGGAATGGTCACACATTTGGCGGATAAGTCCGACCTGAAATTCATTTACGCGGAGATGAGTTTCTTCGAACTTTGGTGGTCTCAGCAGACGGCGGAGGTGAAGAAACGGGTCGCAAAGTAAGCGGAAAAAGGAAACAAAAATTCATTGAGTTTTAAAAAATGCTCAGCTTTTTGGAGGAGGGCCAATTGGAAATTGTGACCGGCGGATGGGTGATGACGGACGAGGCGAACGCGCACTTCTTCGCCACGGTGACGGAACTGTTCGAAGGGCACGAATTCCTGCAAAACCAACTTGGTAAGCGACAAAAAATTTAAAAAAAAAAACAAGCTTGGAGTGGGGACCGCCCTCGGGCGGGAGGGGTTCGTATCCCACGTACCCCCCCCCCCCCCACCCCTGGGCCCGTCCACGAGACCAATTTCTGAGCTGGGCTCTGACAAATTCTGCCCAGGTTACACTCCCCGCCACCATTGGAGCATCGACCCGTTCGGACTCAGTCCCACCCTTTCCTACGTACTCAACCGGGCCAACCTCACGCACATGGCCATCCAACGTGTTCACTACTCGGTCAAAAAACACTTGGCACGGCACAAGCAGTTGGAATTTGTGTGGCGCCAACTGTTTTCCACAGGCGTTGGAGGCCAAAGTGGCGACACACAGCGACAGACCCATTCGGACGGTAGGCAATTATTTGATTAATTGGGCTATCAAACCAGTGCAGTAATGCTTTGAATACGGTTTACGAAGAAATACTAAATTTGATTATATTTTTAAAAATCGATGGCTTCATCCAATTTTTGTATAAAAAAAAGACTATTGGCATTTTATAATGATAATTGCAAAAACCCTCAGACATCGTCGCGCACATGTTCCCCTTCTATTCATACGATGCGCCCCACTCCTGCGGGCCCGACCCCAAAGTGTGCTGTCAGTTCGATTTTCGTCGGCTCGGCCATGGACCCATTTCTTGGTACTGTTTTTGCTTTTCCGATTGTGTGCCTTAATTGGTTTGGTTCATTTGATTTTGCTTTTTTTTACCCGTTGGGTGTTTTTTCTCAATCCATTTGATTATTCGCAATTTCTGTTCACTCTTAGCCCCTGGGGCGTCAATCCCGTTCCGATCACTGCCGACAATGTGGCCGAAAGGGCTCAGCTTTTGGCTGATCAGTACCGTAAGAAGGCCCAACTGTACGGTCACAACACTACTTCTGGTGCCACTCGGTGATGACTTTAGGTGGTCTCATTTACCACACATATGGCACATATTCCATGACTTTTGTCTTTTTCAGATTTGACGAGGACAGCGAATGGACCGACCAATATGCCAATTACAAATTGCTTTTTGAGTTTATGAACGCAAAAAAGGAATGGAACATTAACGTGAGAAATTGGAGAGGAGGCAAAGGGCCTACTGTTTAATTTTATTCCAAAAAATGTCTATTAAAAGGCGCGCTTTGGCACTCTCGGCGATTACTTCGATGCGTTGGAGCGTCGTTTGGTGGAAAAACAGGCGGACGACATTGAAACGGGAAGGCATTCTTCGGCACAGCGTTAAGAAACCAGAGAATCGGTAAGGAAAGGTCATTCCAAAGCTTTAATTCCGGTGGGTAATTTTCTTCGTTTATTTTTGATGCCTTTATTTTGTCATCCCATTTGTGCCGTCCCCCCCCCCCCCAATTGTGCCATTCCAATTGTCCCTTTGAGTGGTGCCCTTTCTGCTGATTCGCCCTCTTCCGCCGCTTCGTTGTCGCTTTTGCCGCTTCTGTCCGGCGACTTTTTCACCTACGCGGACCGTGACGACCACTATTGGAGCGGCTTCTTCACCTCGCGGCCCTTCTACAAACATATGGACCGAACGTTGCAGCATTTGCTGCGAGCGGCCGACATTTTCTACACAATGGCACGATGGGAGAGCAAAGGGAACAGTGAAAAGGGAGAGGAGGACGGAGGTATGAGAAGGGGGGGGGACGGATTGGCACTTTGTGAGGAGGGCATTTGACCAACAATTCGGTCATGGGAGGGGGAGGGGAAACCAATGAAATTTTTCGAAATTTTGGAGGATAAAGAGAACAATTAAAACTACCGAATGCTATCAAATTTGTTAGATTTGTACAACTATCACAGAAATTATACCCCAACAACTTTCCCAACAGGCGACTTCGACTTGCTCTTCGACCCATTGGTTCGGGCTCGGAGGGCGCTGAGTTTGTTTCAGCACCACGACGGAGTCACCGGCACGGGTACGACCCGACAAATTGTCGTTCAATTAACCAGGGATTTACGCATTCCTCCCCCAATTTAGCGCGAACCAATGTGATGACGGACTACGGGGAAAAGTTGGAATTTCTCCCGAAATTCATTCCCAACCCTTAAATTTCAAAGGATGCTCCAAGCCTTGGAGGACTCGAAGCGCATTTTGGCCAAAAGTGTGCAGCGATTGTTGGCCATTCCCAAATTGCATCTGCGGGTGGACGAGGCGCATTTCGTCGACCGATTGCCCCAAAAAGTTGTGCTTGGGGCGAACACGGCATTGGCAATTGCCAACCCAATGGGACATGGACGCCGAGAAGTGATTTGTGTGCATGTGGACAGCGTGGAGAGACGCATTGAAAGCCATGGAGAAATACGAAGGAAGTCAGACGGACACGGTGCCACAGCAAATTGGTAGGGAAGAAAACCCCCGAACCCCGCAATTCCTAAATCCTGGGATCATCCCCCACAAATCCTACTACTGGGATTATCATCAATAAACCTAACTCATGGGATCATCCTCCAGAAATCCTAACTCTTGGGATGTCCCCCACAAACAGGCCCCGTCCTTTTCATCGACCTCCGCGGCCATCTCGCCCATTTCCACGACAAATTCGAGCTGTGCTTCGTCGCTCAACTGCCCCCGTTCGGCATGGCTCACTTCCGTCTGGTCGAGTCGTCATCTCAACTCGGCGACGGTGCGCAGAAAGCGACCATCCGACAGTCGAAGAACTCGGCATTCGAATCACGGTGAGAATTAGTCAAAAATATTTGTTAGACACTATCCAATTTTAAATGTCCATCTTTGAATTTAGTGTTTTCGATTCGGAGCCGATCAAATCGGACGAGCAAACTGTTACACTTCGAAATTCCCATTTGGTCGCCTCCTTCGACGCTTCTTCCGGACTTCTTAGGGTAGGCAATCACTTCTCAATGAACTCAAAATGTGTTTTTTTTGCCATTTTCCTCCTATATAACCATCGACCATTGTTTATCCTCCTCATTTTTCAGTCAATACGTCAAGAGGAAAATGCCGAAATTGGAGTGGAGCTTTCATTTGTGCATTATGGAGCACGGACCCACGACCCGAACCGTGGTAATGTTTTGCAAATTCAACAAATTATTTCATACTTTGTAATAGTCGAATTTGCACATTGCTAATTGGGTGTCTCTTTTCTATTGTACAAATTAAGCCCCAAAAGATCTGTCCGGAGATAGTCGTTCTGGTGCCTATCTTTTTCTGCCTGATGGTCCGGCTAAGCCTTTGTCGGCGGATGGCAACAGTTTTCTGGTCGTTTCTGGCCCCGTTCGACAATATGTTCATATAAAAGGTCGGAGGGGGTAACAAAGGGGGTTCATTTGGAAATTCAATCGGTTGAATTCTCTCAAAATGCTCAGGGCCCGTCGAAGTTGGCATTCGTCACCAAATTGCGCTGGACGTCGATGCGCGGCATTTGACCATTCTGAACAATGTCAATTTGGCCACCGAGTCGGCCGCTGACCGGGGAGACCGGGCACAGCACGGCGCAAACATCGAATTGGCCATGCGTCTGCGAGTGCCGTCCATGCGGCAGGACAATTTCTTCACCGATTTGAACGGCTTTCAGGTGCAGTTGCCGTCCAAAAGTTGCTGAATTGCCAATGTTTAATTTTGCCAATTCATTTTGTGACAGATGATTCGACGAAGAAGGCAGCCGCAATTGCCCCTGCAGGCCCATTTCTACCCAATGCCGGGCGCTGCGTTCATCGAAGACGCGGACAGTCGCCTTTCGCTGTTGGGCCGTCAGGCACTCGGAGTGGCCAGCTTGGAGAAAGGTTCGAGTGGGGGAAAACCGAATTGTCGAGACTCGAGACTAATTTTTGAGAGTTCCCCTTTTGGGCTGGCAATGTTTTGCATTTAGGCGAGATGCAAGTGATGCTGGACCGGCGACTTGCTCAGGACGACGACCGTGGCCTTGGACAGGTCGGTTGGTGTTGTACACTTTCGGCATTCAGTCTCTGCTGAATTCTAAAATCCATGCGCCGTTTTTCATGCCCAAATTTTCCGCATTTAAAGGGCGTCGAAGACAATTTGTTGACGGAGAGTCGCTTCCATCTTCTGCTCGAGCACTTCGACCGCTTCTCCTCCCCTCCTCCGTCTTCTTCCGCCGAGGGGACAATCGCTTTTCATTCATTGGCCGCCCACCATTCGTCACTTCGTCTCCATTATCCGCCCATTTCACTCGCCGGACAAATGGACGACCCCAAAGGTGGACAAAGTGGCAAATCAAACAGAGACAATTTGACAAAATTCAGAGTTTAAAGCCCTTCGTCCATTTGTGTCCGTCCTTCGCCATTCCTTTCCCTGCAACTTTCACCCGGTGACTCTGCGAACGCTTAGCCATCCGACGGTTTACTCGCCCAATTCCTCCTCCACGCGGCCCCGGGACGAAGCGGCGCTAATTTTGCACAGATTCGGCATCGAATGTCGCCTCGGCACGCCGTTGGGGGAGAGCAATTGCCTGGCAGGAATGGCAACGGCAGAAGTGACAATTAAATATTCAAAATGTTGAAATATATCGGGGACAGATAGCTTTTATTATATTTATGCCGAATATCCCAATTTGTCGTTCTTTTCGGAATATTTCTCCCATTTTTTCAAGGGCATTGACGCGTTCAAACTGTTCGACGGTCGGCCAAGGACAGTGCGGCGCGGTTCGCTGACCCTTTTGTACACCAACGGCACGAACATCGGACAGGGAGAGCAGATCGCCATGGAACCGATGGAATTGGCCACTCTTAGGGTGGCATTTTGAATGGACAGAATGCCATGGCATGGGTAGTGATGGGCACATTTCTTAACGGCATTTCTCTGCTTAAACCGCGTTTTTTTGTCCCAATCATTCTTTAGGCATTTCTTCCCTTTAATAATTTTACTTATTTTCCATTTTTTCGACGTTTGTTTTTTCTCGAGCATTACAAATTCCTTTGATTGTTCCGATATCCCAACTCTCTTTTCAGCTGCATTTTACTTCATTTTGACCACCTCAATTATTGTGTGTTGATATGTGCTGTTTTTCTTTTGTTTTGTGATTTTTTTCTGCTATTTATTAAATTATGCATTTTGTATTTATCGCTTCGGGTTATCATTTTAATTTGATTCAATTTTATTCCATTTTTATCATTTCAATTTGATTCAATTTTCCTCCATTTTCTATTTCCTTTTTTAATTGCTTTCTATTTTCGAATGCATTATCCTTATGCTAATTCTCTCACTTATTTTTTCATTTTGTAATTAAATGAAGAAGATCATCATTATCATTACTTGTGGGTTTTAATTAAAGCAATAATGTTAACCCATTATAAAAAATTCATTTAAGCGCGTCATATTAAGAGGTGGTTTTGCGCTGGCACAATTTTTTATTGGAAATTGTGAGCAAAATCGAATTGATTTGAGAATTTGTGAGAGTGACAAAGGATTTTTGAGCTATTGGATTTTATTTGATACAAAAATGCCGAATTTTTTTCAAAGAATCTAGTAAAATAAAATCCATTAACATTATTTTTGGGCTTTTTTAATTGCGGCATTTTCGTCCCGTTTAATTTGGGATTATTTAGGCATTCATTAAATATCACACAATGTTTTTGGTTTGATGGCATTCATTGTGTGGGCCTTGAAATTTAAAATAAGCTCCTTGAGGGGCGAGGACAAAAAATGAACAGACAAATTCAATTAAAAAAAGTTTGAGGAGAGAGAGAAGAAAAGAGAGGAAAAGGCGCTTTAGTCCCTTTTAAAACAACAAATATTTTCGAGAATTTGAATTTTGGCCTTTTGCCGTTTCCTTTCAAAAATGCAAAAAAAAAAGAGTTAAAAAACGCCGTAATTTTTGGTGATTGGCTGTTGCTGCTGCTGGTGCGTGTACGGTGAGCTGTAGTGGTGCCGTCGTACACCGCCGCCGCCTCCGTCCGCGCGTGAGTTTGAGTTGTTGTGCTGGTGGTGGTGGTGGTGGTGCCGTCGCTCCCTCTCGCGTTGCTTTTGTGCCAGCCGCTGCAGGTCTTCCGCCAGCTGGTCCACCTCGCGCGGGTCCACGCGGTGTCCGTGGTCAGAACGAGTCACCGAACGGATCGATCGGCTTGACTTTGTCTGAACGCGGGGGGGGGGGGGGGTAAATCACCATCCGTCACCACGTTCAGTGGGATCACACCCCGGGACCAACTCCTCCTCCCCCCCCCCCCGCCAATCATTGTCCCACCGTTCGGTCGGCACTTCCCTCCCCTCCACCGTCACTCACCCGTTGCACTGTCGTGCCGTTGGCGTCCTCTCCCGAGACGGTGGTGCCGTCCTCCTCCGCCTCTTCCGTCGCCGCTTCCATCCGCGCGCGTGTCCGCCTGCCCATCGCGGCCTTCGAATGCGGCCGATCGCCGGTCACCCAATGGTGGTGCAACGCGTCGCTGGCGGACGGCCGATGGTCGGGCGAAGTGTCCAAAAGTGTGTCCACAAAGTGTTTGGCCTGCTCCGAGCCGGACCAAAACTGCGGATAATACACCTGGGCAAGGGGCATATTCAGCACCATTCCGCCCATTTCATGAGAAAATTGGCACGAGAGAATTACCAATTTAAATTTAATTTAAAATCGATTAAAAATTTGTGACCCAATCGAAATTCTTTTAAAAAATCAAAAAGTGAAAAAATAAAAAGTGGTGCAAAATTCTGACCGATTCACCCAAATTTTCCTATTTTTCCAGTTTAAATTTGTTTTGCGGCCCAATTAGTGGTTTCAAATTTCATTAAAATCTCTCTCCCACATAATTTGCCGTGATGATGTGTGTGTACAGCCGAGAACGGCAGTCATCGTCGAAGGGCATAATGCCGGACATCAAAATGTATGCTTAATGGGAAAAAAGATAGGGGACAAAATGGCATAGTTTTTTGGGTCAATTGATGGCAAATTCAAAAAATGGCAATTCGATGATTGATTAAATGGTGGTCAAGAGCCTGTGTCCACGATTAGTGACCAAATGAACTGACCGATCACTCCGACCGCCCAAAGGTCCACGCGATTTGAGTAAGGGACGCGCAGCAGAATCTCTGGCGCAATGTATTCCGGCGTGCCACAAGTGTCCGTCATTTTCTCGTCCGGAGAGCGCGATTGGTGCTGAAAGAGGGGAAAAGCACTTTTTAAAAATGGAAAATGCTCGGAGGAATTGGCAAAATGTTTGTGTTTTTTCGGTCAACACTCACCGCCAAACCGAAGTCGGTGATCAGCAGCCGCGCCTCCTGCCTCGTGTCGCTGTACAGCAAATTCTCCGGCTTCAGGTCACGGTGGGTTATGTGCATACTGTGGGAAATGGGGCACGGATTACGGTATTTATTAATTGAATTGATTATGCTAATGATGGCATTCTCTCTGGGCTCACCTGTGCAGATATTCGAGCCCGGTCAGCAACATTTTGATGGCCATCCGAGCTTCGCTTTCCGAGTACCGCCCCTTGGCCACCACGCGGTCGTACATTTCGCCCCCGGAAGCCATTTCCATGACGATGAACAGCTGAAAATGGGGGGGGGGGGGTGATCACGGTGATCGCACTGATCAGTCTGATCAAATTGGCGACAGTAAAATTGAGAATGGACACACAAACAATGGGCCAATACAAAGCATAAAATACAATAAAAGGCGTTTCGCCCGATGGAATTCGAACCCACGGCCCCTCTAAACCACAAAATGCTCAACCGACTGAGCTTCGGGTGCCCCTTTCTGAGGTCCTTTCGCCCTTTTCCTTTCTTTTCCCCTCGGCCTTACTTTTGTGGCACTTCGAAACACTTCCTCAAGTCGAATGACAAACGGATGCTGAACACGGCTGAGAATGCTCAGCTCGTTGTTCACAGCGCCAAAGTCTTGCTCGGTGCTGACCAATTTGACGGCGTAGAAGCGTTTGCTGACTGAGAAAGTGCCATTTTTGGAATGGAAGCTGTGCCAATCAATGGCATTTTGAGACTATGAGACTATTTTTGGAGAGATGGGTCATTTTTAGAGGGCGGGCACATTAATTTTCCCCATTTTCCACTAATTTTCCCAATTTTCCTTTATATATTTTATCATTTTGGCATTTTCCTCTCATTTTGCCCATTTTCGGCATTTTCGCTGTCTCTCCCTCCGCCCGCTTCTCCTCCAAACTCACTTCTGTCCTGCACTCGCAGCACTTGCGAGAATGAGCCCTTTCCGACCACGGACAGCACTTCGTATTTGCACACTAATCGCGAGTCCAATCGAATGGCCGGTCGGTCGGGGAGCAAAACGAAGGGCTGCTGCTGTTGTTGGTGCTCAATTTGGGGGGCCATCGTCGGCTGTACTGAATTGGACGGGGGCGGTGGCGCGGCGAACGCTCCGTTCGGCGATTGTTGGAGATGCTGAACGTAGGAAACGACGAGTTTGGCATTTAGTTCGATTTGATCAGCAGAGCCTTGACTGGCCATATTCTGATCACACCAAAAGTGATCGGGAAACCTTTTTTGATCGGTATTTGATCATCAACAGATTCTGATTGGATTGTGACCAGAAGGGCTTCCCAATTGCAAGAGGGATAAACAATGTTTGATACTCTAATTAGCAGTAAAATAAAATCGGAATTATGATCACAGGGGGAGGGGTGGGGAGAATTTTGAGGGGATAAGGAGGGAGGGGCGGGGAAATCGGAACATTGGCACTCTGTCCAAGAAAACAAACAAATTGATCTAAACAATGATAAGCAAAGGCCCATTTTTTAGAGAGAAAGCATTTTCGGCTTGTGGCTTCTCTCCTCCATTTGACCCCCCCCCCCCCCCCCCTCCGATCGAAATTAATTCGTCCCAAATTTACGACGCATTGCAAAAGGAAATAAATGACAGATTGGAGGGATGGAAATGACTGCTGAATTTTGTCGGATTTGCAAAAGCAAAACAGGCCCAAAAGAGAATGAACGAAGAGAAAAAAAAGTGGGGGGAAAGTCCATTAAAAGGGAAAAAGTGATCAAATGGATTTACTTTTGTTTGTTAATGGAATTGCGTCCGTCCCCTTCCGATCGGTCGGACGGTCCAAGGTCACCCCCCCGGGGGGAACACTGTCCAAATTTGGAACTTTGGGGGGGGGGGGGGGTTAAGAAAATAGACAAAAGTTTTGCGAAGGGCTCGTTGAATTTCAAAATATGACTCTTTCAATTTAAAATTATGCTAATTTCGTAACAGGGCAGCAAATTCTCTGTTCTGTCACTGATAATATTCGCAAATGAATTTGTCCTCCAATTCCCATTGGATTATCCCCCCCCCTTTTGATCACTTTTAATGTCTCTGATCAGTCAATGCCATTTCATTTCTCCCATATGTTTATTCCATTTTCATTAAGTTAAGGAATATCCTTTCAATGAATTTTGCCCTCTTTTTCCAACTTTTTTAGCTGTTTTTTTGACTGATTTTTCCCTTTTTCCACCCTTTCAATAGTTTTTCTGATCAGTCTTCCCCCCCCCACCTTTTCCGCTTCGATTGCTTTCTTTTGTTGTCGCCCTGTTGAATGATTAAATAATTGTGCCAAAAATCCGCCGCCTCCGCCGTTTTTTCGCCCCGTCGGTGTCGCGTCGGCCGAAGCGGCGAATTGTTCGGCCATTTTTGGCGAAACGGACGGCGGCGCGGGTGCGGCGGCGCCGTCACCGCTGTGCATGGAATTGCGCGAGGAGGGCGAAAGAGGGCTAAACATTTGGGGAGGAAAGGCATTGATTCACTTTCCCTGATCAGTCTCTCCATATTAATAATTTTCCTTGATCACTATTCCCTTTTTGCTGCTGGTCATTGACTCCTTTTCTGATCACTTTTCCTTCGATCAGTCTCTTTCCCTGATCAATTCCTCCTTTCTGATCATTTTTCCCCTGATCAGTCTCTTGTCTCTCCGCATTAATTATTTTCTCAGATCACTATTCCCTTTTTGCTGCTGGTCATTGCCTTCCTTTTCCGATCACTTTTCCCACCTGTTGCTGCTGTTTTCATTTTTCGGCGTCGCCATTTCAGTCCCGCTGTTCCTCTTTTGCTTTTGCTGTTGCCTTCGGCGCTTCTGCTGTTGCCCATTTCGCCACATTTCCGTCGGCATCGTTCCGTTACATTCCGTGCCCACTTTCCCATTTCGGCACGTGCCATTCGCCAGCGGTGGGCCAACATCGCCCGAGGGGGCCGCCGCCCATTGTTGGAGATAAAAAGCCCCACGGGGAGAGGCCGGAGGTTGCTGGTGGTGCGGGTACTGCTTGAACTCATCGACTGCCGACGGACCGTTCAGTGAGTGTTTATTGCCCATTTGGGCAAAAAATGGAAAAAAATAAACTAAAAATTGTAAAAAATTTTGAAAATTAAAATGTTTTTAGAAGAAGATTAACATTCAGACAAAGAAACGAATGGAAAAACATTTAAAATTGGGTCAGTGGTTCAATTTGTCAAAATAAAATGGAAATGGCGGAGAAAAATAAAAATGGGCGAAAATATTCAAATTATGTGAGAATAAAATGAAAAATTTTAATATTTTACAAAAAAAGAGAGAATATAAAAGTAAGTTGCTAAAGCACGAAAGTTTTTTAGAATTTTAATAATTTTTGTTCAAAACAAATTTTGACAAATTCATTAAAAAATGACACTTCAAAAAAGTGTGAGAAAAAATAATTAATTATTAAGCAATTAAATGGGTGGTGAAAAGGAAAAGCGGCGGAAGAGAAGGGAAAAACAAAAAGAAAATGGGAGGGGGGTGGGGTAATTAAGTAATTAATTGGTTGATGGACGGACGACGAAAAATAGAGATTATCCCCCTCGGGGGACGTCACGAACAAACAAAAGGCAATCTCAAAAGTGGCTTCAAACCAACAAAAACAAATAGGCAAAATGGCAGACGGAAATTTGGGGGGAATATTATTAAATTAGCATAATTAAATAAATAATTATTAATTAGCATAATTAGTAAATTTAATTATTATTAAATTATTCGTTAGTTGTCACTAATAAAATAAAGAGAATGCGTGCGTTTAAAGTCAGCATCAATTACCAAATAATAATGAATTAATTAATCGGATGAATGAACGAATTTTGTCGCGCGTCGCCGAAAGGCGACAAAATTTGAGCCCGAAAATTTCCGGCGAGGAATGAGTACATTTATTTGAATTGATTACGTAAGGCGCGAGACAGAAAATTGGGGGCAATTAGGGGAGTGATCAGAGCAGCCAATGGGAAAAGAATTGAAATTATATTCCGATCAAAGAGAGACGGGGGGGGGGGGGAGAAAATGGGAAAATAACGGAAATTATGGGACAGAAAATAATGGGACACAAATAAAAATAAAAATGATTTATTTAATTTTACTTTTGCAAAAAATTATTATTTATTTTTTTTTTGGGAATTGCGCCAATTCGACGCAATGCGATGGAATGAATCTCTCTCTCTCCTTCAAATTCGCCATCGTTTGTTTTTTCTGTTCTCAAATTTATAAATGGCGGCCACTTTTTGTGAGAGTGCCCAAAAGTGTCGGGAGAGCCCCCGGGGGGCAATAAATGGCGAAGAAATTGGCGGCGGAATGAATAAATAAATGGGTGGGGCACGGAAGGACAAGGGAGGGATGCCATTCATTGGACACACAATTCGCGGGCATATAAATAGCCAAAATAAGCGAGAAATTGGGAGAGAGGACAAAGGGGGGGGGGGAGAAAGTGTAGCAAAAGTGATGGGCGAGACTGAAAAAGGGGGAGGAGGGAGAGAGTCGAGACTGACAAACCGAGAAAAATAATAATGCCAAGGTTCGAAATCAAAACCGAGAAACAGTGAATGAATGATCGAAGTGGTAAAGCGAAGAGATGGAGGAAAAGGAAAAGCTAAAAAAAGAGGAAAAAAGGAAGGAAAAGCAAGCAACCTTTTGCTCTGCACAGGATAATGTATTTTGTGATGAAAAAACAAAAAAAGATGCTTTGCAGTTTTGAAATGATAAAAAGACGAAAATAAATCGCTTTTCATCGGAGGAATTTGTGATCAGAGAAAAAAGACAACGGAGAAATGGAGAGGGGAAGGGAGGCTAAAGATGTGATCAGCAGCCAGCAGATCAAAACGGGAAACTGGCAAAAAAAGGCAAAGGAGGGGGAGACGGGGGATTTAGTGAAATTTGAGCAGAATTTGACTCTTCCTCTCACTCTCTCCCCTCTCTCTCTCTCCTCTCCCTTTCTCTCACCCTTTTCTTTCTCCCCACTCTTTCTCTCTGTCTTTTCTTTCTCTCCCTTCTCTCTGTCTGCCAAAGTCCCATCCCCGCCCAACTGATCAGTAGTAATCTAACAATGTCCAATGAATATTGTTCAGTGATCGACCGGATTTGAAGAATATGATGAAGTTAGCTGGACACTAATAGGAAACGACTGACGGACGAATGAATGGCGACGGAAAAGCCAAAGGCGGGGGGGGGGGGGGAGGAAAAGCAAAGGGGAGAAATAAAGGGGGAAAGTGAGGGGAGGGAGGGGGAGGGGGGGGGGGGGGGGGGTGTAACACATCCGTCGGACTGATCAGCGGTGAAATGGAAACAGCCTTTGTTAAATGTGCGGGTGGGGGGATTAGCTGAAGAGGCCAAATGATGAGGAAGGGGATTACGGCCGCATTATTATTATTATTATTATTATGATGATGAGACGAAATCAACGGACGAAAGTGATCAATAACAAATAAATTATAGTGATCGGAAAGCAGTGACCACAAAAATCAGCAGAAAAGAGGGACAGTTGAGAAAAGAGAGAGAGAGAGAGAGAGAGGGGGGGGGGGGGTAATGATCAGATCAGATTTAAATACACCAAAGCAGACTGATCAGCAGCGGGCCAATGATAATAGTGAGTGTCTGTTCCATCATCGCTTTTTCGGCCGAGAAGCATGATAAAGTGGCGGCGCATGAGATGATGAGGATCGATGGGGTGCATCATCCTCTGTCCATCCATTAAAGCAATTTCTGAACCGATTTATCTTCCCATTGATCGGCGCCGGATGGGGGGGGGGGAGGGGAATGGGGAGGGGCAGAGGGGGAGGAGGGGCGGGGGGGGGGGGCTGTCTCTGGCGATCGCCATCAATCAGCAGCCAACAGCCCACTCACGACGACTAACTGTGCTGCCTCGGGACAATTTTGCTTCCGGGGACGGAAGGAAAACCACTCATAAGGGGACGTGAGCAATGGGAAGAGAGCAGAAGCTCTTCCCCACCCCCACCCTTACGTCCCTTCCCGCAATTTTTAAGGGAAATACAGAAGCAGGTGTTTCCGATCACTCCACACTCTCTTTTCTCTCATCTCTCTTTTTCCCTCTCTCTCTCTTTTCCCTATATTTTCTCTCCTCTCTCTCTCTGCCTCTCCATGTTTTAAGTCTCTCTCAATCTCTCTTTCCACACCTTTTTATGTCCATTGGTATTAAAATAATTTTCCGAGACACAACAAATTTAATTGTCCGTCTGTCCGTCCGTCCGTCTCTTCTCTTTCTTCCTTCTTTTGCCGCTTCTGCTGTTTTTTATTTATTTTTTATTTTATTACTTTTGCGGACTCTTTCCACCGATTGTTGCGATGAATGGGCACGTGTTTCTGCTGCTGTTTCTTCTGCTTTGTTTTTGCCTCATTGCTCCTCATTTTATTTATTTATTTGTTTTTTGTCCCATTAATTAATCCGAGGCTCAAAAGGGTGGCATTTGAGGGGGGCGGCGCTTTGTGGGATTTATTTAGACGGAAGGAAGCTTCTGTTGAACTCAAAAAGACGCTCTCAACTAATTAAAGGGTCATAATATTACTCGTCCCATTCGCTGTCATTTTCCTTGATTATACGGTCAATGATCACAACTAATCCATCCTCCGTGGTGATGATCAGAGCATCATCTTCTTCATCCCTTCGCCCTTTTCATCTTCCCATCCTTTCACGTTCCCCCCCCCCCTTTTTTTGCCATTTTTCGTGCCATTTGTTCACATGGCTTTATCCCCTCCCCTTCCCCCCCCCCCTCCGTTGGCCCTTGGCTGAAATGAAGAGCCAAAATTGACTTTGCTTACCAAAAATTGAATTGGACGGGAGCAGGCAGGTAAATGAGAGGAAAATATGATGGATGGGAGGAAATGGGAAAGGGAAATGAAAGGAATTTGAGGGGGGGGGGGGGGGGGGGGGGGGGGAGGGACAAATTCAGGGAAAGCTAATAAATATAGAAGCGAAAATTTTTGACAAAAAGTGACAGGATTAATTAAAATGGATGAAAAATAATTATTAAAAAGAGGGAAAGGAA
Source organism: Heterodera schachtii (assembly GCA_023374025.1). Taxonomy (NCBI): domain Eukaryota; kingdom Metazoa; phylum Nematoda; class Chromadorea; order Rhabditida; family Heteroderidae; genus Heterodera; species Heterodera schachtii. The sequence goes on along the minus strand of SIJG01000036.1, from coordinate 615,188 downwards.
AAGCCAAATGATTAATTGGGAAAGGAAAAAGCGAATTAAAATTCGGGAAAATTAAAAGCAAAAGAGAAAAAAAAGAGAGAGAGAGAGAGTGAGAGAGAGAGAGAGAGAGAGAGAGAGAGAGAGAGAGAGCGAGAGAGAGAGAGAGAGAGAGCGAGAGAGAGAGCGAGAGAGAGAGCGAGAGAGAGAGAGAGCGAGAGAGAGAGAGAGAGAGAGAGAGAGAGAGAGAAGAGAGAGAAGAGAGAGAGAGAGAGAGAGAGAAGAGAGAGAGAGAGAGAGAGAGAGCGAGAGAGAGAGAGAGAGAGAGAGAGAGAGAGAGAGAGAGCGAGAGAGAGAGAGAGAGAGCGAGAGAGAGAGAGAGAGAGAGAGAGAGAGAGAAAATAGTGAGGAAAGAAAGCAGCAGAGAGAAAAAGAGGAAATGGAAATAAAATGTGAAAAGGGAAAGGGGACAACCGACTCGCTTAAGTCTATTTTTTTCGCAACAAATGATTTTTTAATTATATTTTTTTTGTTTAAAAAAGAGATTAATAAATTTGTATTAGCAATTTTAAAGAAAAGGAAAAATGCAGATGAAAAATAACGAGAAAAGGAGTTGGGGGAGGGAGAAGAGGAAAAAAAAAGGTCGGAATTTTAAGGGAATGAATGAATGATTAACTAACGGAGGAGGGGGCGGGGGGAAGAGTGAGTGATTGACTGATTGGTGAGTGGAGGGGGGAGGGGTGGGCAGAGTGATCACCGTCTCTGTGCTGCTTGCCCAGCTGTTTCTGCTGATGATGACCCCTCTTCCCCCCCCCCCCCCCCCATTTTTGTTTCAATTAACGCGCGAGAGTGCCCCCGTTTACAACTACCACCCCCCCCCCCCCCCCCCCCCCCCCCCCCTCTTGTGACAATCGGTCGGCAGTCAACACACAACAGAACCCAACAAAGTGATTAGTTGGGAGGAAATAATGCCCCTCGCCCCGGGGCGTGCGTGGGGTCGGTTCGGTTTCAGCACTCGTCCGTCGGACTGATCAGAAAAGGGAAAGAAAACGGTCCAAGAGAGAGAGAGAGAGAAGTGATCGGAATTTGTAAAGGACGGGGGAGGCGAACGAATGTTTTACAATGCGCGACCGATAAAAAAAAAACGGGGCAAACGCACGTAAATCTGGCCAACCAAATCAGCTGCTGGGGCGCAACACACGAAAAAATATGCCAAATTGCGGGAGAGATAAGCGCAAATCGAAAAACACACGAAACGCACCACGGGGGGGGGGGGGGGGAATATGCCCAGGATTTCAGAATTAGGCAGGTCGCTAACTGCTGCTCATTGGCATTGGTTTTTGCGCATGTTATAAATTTTTTTACCCCTTCGTGGACGGAGGGGGGGGGGGATTCGTCCAGTGTTCTTTTGGGTTTTGTCACCCCCCGAAATTTGTTGAATTTTTGAGTAATTATAGGCCTGAACATGAAGCTGATGTTTATTCGAAGCTATCATGCATTTTACCTGTGTTTGAGTGAAATTTACGAAGAAAATTAAATTTTATAAAATTGACAATTTCTTACATTTCGTTGATTTCCAACGGAACTTTTTTCTTATTAATGCCGGCATTCTTCGCCGTTTAGTTTTCCCCGCCCTTCTCCTTGCCTAGCGACTCCCTGATTTTGCAAAAATGTGAGCTCAGATTTACAATCAGCACATTTTTTCACCTCAGGAAAAACAAAAACCAAATTTTTAAATTGTTTTTCGTCGGAATACAACAATTCGGTACTTGTGCAGTTTACCTGATACTTTTAACATACATTTCAGATTCCTATAAATGTGTTTTAGAAATTAATGAAAATAAGTTTTAAGGGGTTTTTGAGGTCGCTGATCACGAATCCGGGCTCAGTTCAGCGCTACCATTCACTACATGAGCTGTACAGGGACAACAAATTGACAGGCTTCCTATACCAATAAAACCCTCATGGGCAAGATGCCCATGAGGATATCATCCGTACAAATGTTCTAATTTTATTTTTGTTCGAGTTCGGGTCAGGAGTTCGAAATTGATGAAAATGGGTGCTGTATTTGTGATCAGGACACTAAAAACCCCTTAAAACTTATTTTCATTAATTTCTAAAACACATTTATAGGAATCTGAAAATGTATGTTAAAAGTATCAGGTAAACTTGACAAGTACCATTCTACACAATGCCTAACCAATATTTTACAATCAAAATCACACGTAATTTAATTATTAATATTAGATATTCAATTTTATTTGTTTTAAGTGATTCGTTTTTAATTTTATATCAGCAACAATAATATATAAATATTATTGAAAACATTTTGATTCAAAAAAAATTTCGTCATTTTAACATATCGACAACGAAATGCGAGCCAAAACATCCAAAATTCTATGCCAATCACTTCCATTTTCGGTTGCTTTACTTGTAAGTGCCGTCACAAACTTCGACTTCGTCCCATTTGCCAATTATTTGGAATTGGTCGTGGAATTTCACTCCGTCCATGGCGTCCACAGTGGAAACATCGAACATTTGGCCCGTTCTGCTGTTACGACTGACGGACACCTCAAAATTTTCAGAGATTTCTTCTTTCTTTTTTTGCAAGGGAAGCAATAAAATCAACAAAATAAGACAAAAGCAGAAATGGATTTAAGAATAATTAATCTTTTCGAATATTTAAGAATAATTAATCTTTTCGAATATTCGACGCTTTCCAAAAAAGGAAAAACGGCAGATTTCGTCGTTTTTCCCTTTGCTTTTACCTCCAACGCCGCTGCGACCATTCGAAGTGCTTCTTCTTTGCTCATTTGTTCCGCTCCATTTGCCTGCGTTTGTCGCGTCTCCAACATTTGGCGAAGCAAATATTTGCCAATTTCTGTCGCGACGTGGTCAACTTCGTAGGCATTGCCGCGCTTAATGAAAGCAAAAAAGTGAAACAAAAAAACTTATATTCAGAAAAAGCCGATGAAACTCAAATGTTTAAAGTAGAGTTGAGCGGGACCGGGAATTTTGACGAAAACCGGGACCGGGAATTTTGGGGTTGAAAAACCGGGAAAAAACCCGGGAATTTCCCGGTCCCGGTCAAAACCGGGACTGGGTACTCAGTTGTACCCGTTTTTTTCAGTACCAGTCCCGGTCCCGCTCAACTCTAGTTTAAAGGATGCAAATGTCCCAATTAAAAGGTGCCCATAAAAACAGTTAGTAAATGCTGTTGCGCTCGCTCTCTTACCATGTCGATGATGCCGATGAAAGGCTTAATTTCTCCGACATGAAACTCGACCGGTTGCATGCCTAAAAAAGCAGGAAACCATTAGAAAATGAAATTAATGAGGGGTTAATGGGGCACGATTGTTTCGTTCGCCCTAGAAAACATTTGCGAGTCCCAGGCCCTGCCCAAAATGATGGGCCACGAAAGCGACCGAACTCACCGCAGACAACCATTGTGTTCAGAAATGGGTTCATTTTGCTCCGTCTTTGGTAAAAGAGTGAGGTGAGAAAAGCGTGCACCATTTTCGGCTTCATATGGTCCATCCCCGCGTCGATCTGAAAAATGAAAACCAAACAAATCCATCACTTTATGCGGAAAAGAAAAACAAATGCTCTTCTCTTCTCTATTTCCGTGGCTTTTCGAAGTCAATGATACCAAATGATAAGGTGAATGGGCCATTTGAATTTCTCTATCCACAGAAAATCGCAAAACAAAAAAATTAGGCGAGAAGGTGAAAAAGTATTTTGTTTCAAATCTTTTAAACCTGTAATTCCATCTGCCGGCGTTCCAGCAAATTTTGCAACCATTGGAATTCGGCAAAGTCTCCGGAGAAAGAAATCAGACAATAATTATTCAACCGATATTGGCGCGTATTGTTCTAAAAGAAAAAAGAAAATGTCCATTATTCAATGAATTGTTGGCTTTATGCCATAATTAAAATATTTTAGACATAATTACTACAAAGGCAAAGACCTGAAAACGATGAACACCGGATGCAAAAACTGTACGGTCAGTGGCCATCGCAACTCCGCCTTTGTAGGCTAACGCAATTACAGTCCCACCAGTGAGTGACATTTTTAAAAAATCGGAATTTAGCTTCACTGCTTAAACAAAATGATCAAAAGTTGCGTTTAACTGGCGTTTTTGGTCGGGGATTTAATGTCGGGATAATGACACCGTCCAGGTAGGCATTCATTGAGGTCTGGGAACTGGGAGGAGCTGGGAGATGGACAGGGGACTCCAGGATAAATCAGTTTTAAGAGGAGGTTGGAGTCAGTGTTTTAGATAAACCCTACAAGCCAAATTTTGCGAGCAATAATCTTCGAATGTTGTTTTTGGTGGACCTTTTTATCAAATATGTATATTTAAAAAATCACCATTTTTATCAAAATGCCAATTTTTTAATTCGCTATCATTAGAGTCCGACTGAAACATTTTTTTGTTCGGCCAATTCTTGGGACATACTTAGAATATGTATAACAACGAGATATAAATTTCATGAAAATGCAGATCGGGGTTCGGGTTTTTCATATTAAAAAAAAAAGTTTATACAAGCAAATAATTTAAAAATTTTAATCTAATCATCATTAAATCAGTGAGATCGATTCTGATCACTTTTTTTTTTTTTGCTTTTCAAAACATTTTTTGCGGTGCGCTTTTTCCAAAGTTTTGAGCCAATTTTTAAGAATGTTTATGAATTTTTACAATTCAATGTCCATACGTTAGTCTGACAAAAATGCTGCTTTTTCATTTTGGCCTATACATATGTATGTACATAAAATTTTTAAAAGACAATGGGAAGCACAATTTTTGGTTAAAACTGGAGATTACTGGTCCCGGTTGTTTTGAGTGGTTTTGCGATCTACTTGGGGCTTTTCGGAGTCGATGATCAGGAATCTATATCATATCGAACATTTGATCGGTAATCTCGGTCTTACTGGTCCAACAATATAAGGCAAAAATTAAGTGGATATCAGATTCGTGATCAGCAACACCGAGAACCAACAAATACATCGCAAAACCACTAAAACGAATCTTTTTACGGGACCATATCTTTTATATAACCAAAAGCGAAGCGTGCGCTATATACTCACTCACACAACACTTTTTGTTGGCTTTAAACTTTGAGATGTATGACCAAAACGGAAAGTACCCAAAAAATTGTGTGCACATCGTTTATAGGTATATATACATACAATAGAGAACAGAATAGGGAGAATATGGTCTCCAAACAAGATACATGGATATAAAGAGATCACGATGAACATGCCACACAGATTATTTGGTATCGAGCAATTGTTTACACCAGCGGTAGGTCGGCTCTTCCTTCCTTCTTCCTTCAGTTCTTCCTACTTCTTACACTTGACCACAGCCAGGACGATGTCGACAAGAAGAATCCTGTAAACACTGAATTAGAATGGACATACAATAAATACACGGAAAAAGGAAGAATTTGACCCGTGTACATAAGGATAACTGTTTTTGCATAGCTAAAAGCGTGAAAGTCCCCTTTGATCATCTGTTAGACTCCGTACACACTTACACGCCGATAAGTCCCATTAAGACGTAATTGAGGATCGTCATTTGGAAGCCGCTGGTCGAGGGCGAAGCAGGCTTTGCGGTCGTCTTGAGAGTTGGGCCTTTGGTCGTCTCGCCAGTCGGCCCCTCGGTGGTAGTCGTCGTCGCGTTCGTATCAGGCGTCTCCGTAACGTTGATGGACGTCGTCATCGTAGGGGTGATATTGTCGGGTGTGTTCTCTTCCGCATGCTTGAGTTTCTCGTTGAATGCCAGACCGCGTTCCTGATGACCTTTGAAGGGGTTCACATCATTGGCATTGTTGAAACTAAAAATTTGTTAAAATTAATGATTATACAATTAGACAGAAAAGTGCAGAAGCGAGTCACTTACGCTCCATCGCCGTTTGTGAGTTGCGCCACGAAGAGAAGAACGCAGAGAATGCCCAGCAGACGGAAAGACATTTTGTATACAGCAGAATGATAATTGTGGTTGCTTCTTCGCATTTCACTCCCTTTTATACCAATTTTCAATAAAATTCATTAATTCCAAATTTCGAGAAGAATTACCTCCTATGTACCTGATTTGGAAATTGGTATAAAAGGGAGTGAAATGCGAAGAAGCAACCACAATTATCATTCTGCTGTATACAAAATGTCTTTCCGTCTGCTGGGCATTCTCTGCGTTCTTCTCTTCGTGGCGCAACTCACAAACGGCGATGGAGCGTAAGTGACTCGCTTCTGCACTTTTCTGTCTAATTGTATAATCATTAATTTTAACAAATTTTTAGTTTCAACAATGCCAATGATGTGAACCCCTTCAAAGGTCATCAGGAACGCGGTCTGGCATTCAACGAGAAACTCAAGCATGCGGAAGAGAACACACCCGACAATATCACCCCTACGATGACGACGTCCATCAACGTTACGGAGACGCCTGATACGAACGCGACGACGACTACCACCGAGGGGCCGACTGGCGAGACGACCAAAGGCCCAACTCTCAAGACGACCGCAAAGCCTGCTTCGCCCTCGACCAGCGGCTTCCAAATGACGATCCTCAATTTCGTCTTAATGGGACTTATCGCCGTGTAAGAGTGTACGGAGTCTAACAGATGATCAAAGGGGACTTTCACGCTTTTAGCTATGCAAAAACAGTTATCCTTATGTACACGGGTCAAATTCTTCCTTTTTCCGTGTATTTATTGTCTGTCCATTCTAATTCAGTGTTTACAGGATTCTTCTTGTCGACATCGTCCTGGCTGTGGTCAAGTGTAAGAAGTAGGAAGAACTGAAGGAAGAAGGAAGGAAGAGCCGACCTACCGCTGGTGTAAACAATTGCTCGATACCAAATAATCTGTGTGGCATGTTCATCGTGATCTCTTTATATCCATGTATCTTGTTTGGAGACCATATTCTCCCTATTCTGTTCTCTATTGTATATATTATATATATATATATATATAAACGATGTTCACACATTTTTTTTTTTGTTCGGCACCTCCCCCATGTTCCATAAGTTCTTTGAGAAATCGCGCCAAAAAAACTGATTTGAAAACAGCATGGATTGATATAACAAATTTGGATAATATTGCCCCTCCCCCCTCCACATTTGCTTAGAAAAAAATCTTTTCAACTTCTTATTTTAGATGATACCAAATTTTCAGTTTTAGTTGGGAATGAAATGAGGTTATAGCAACAATTTCTAGTTTTTTTTAGAATCTAGAAACCAGGGATGGCATTCCGAGGCACCAAAAATTTTCGGAAATCGGAATTCCGACTCCCTAAATTTTTTCGGAAATCGGAATTCCGATCCCAAAATGTCGGAAATCGGAATTCCTTCCCATCCCTGCTAGAAACCTAAAAAAAAATATTATTGACATATTTTGGCGTTTTGCCATAAATTATATTTTTTTTTCTCAAGATTTGATTTTTAATTTGTTGGTTTTTGGATAAAATTTATGCTTTTACAACCCTAAATTTAAACTTTTTTGCATCGATTTTCCCATTTAGCACCTATTTTGGCAGTTTTTAGCACCTAAAAATATTGGTACTTATATGGTTCGTACGCCACAAATTTAAAATTTTTTTTAATCATCTTAGGTTGCTTAGAAAGTCATTTATAAGGTTTTCAGGGGCACTGAACACGATTATGACATCTATTTAGACCAATTTCGAGCCCCGAAACGGATTCGACCTAAAGTCGAAATCCCCAAAAAATCGAAAATTCAAACTTTTTCAATTAATCCTTTTCCGGGGTTCGAAATTGGTCTAAATAGATGTCATAATCGTGTTCAGCGCCCCTGAAAACCATATAAATGACTTTCTAAGCAAACTAAGTTGATTAAAAAAAAATTTTTAATTTGTGGCATACGAACCATATAAGTACCAAAATATTAGCCCTAGTAATCAGCGACCTCGAAACCCATTGTGTTTTCTTGACTTTTGTAAACCAGAAAAATGCATGAAAATTTTCATAAAAATAGAATTGATCTTAATTGACTTTGTATGTATATTTTCTTTTTAGAGATTGATATATAAAATGGCCGTGGTAAGCCGAATGTGGTATATTGGAAAGGAGACTTGCAAATTCTTCCACGGTGCTGTGAAAGTCTTTTTTGACCCAAATTGGCAAATCCCAAAGACCAAGCTTGATCCAAGGTTTTTTATTTGCTTATTTTACATATGTAATTGGCTTAATTAAAGAATGCCCGCCTATCCAACACAACTTCATGAATGGGTTTGTTCTTTGTTTGCATCAAATAAAATCGACAATTTTCTTCCACTTTTTTTGTAGTGCTGACAAATAGTGAAAATCATACAAACGATAGTTATTTAAGCCGGTTTTGAGCCAAAAATACGAAATTCAAAAACTTGACTTGTTTCTTTTCGGGTTCCGGGCTCCAATTTTTTTTATTGTAATGCTTTAAACCATATATTTTCTTAAAATTAGCTTCGCATGTTCCCCTGGCGTCATTACTGGGCCTACTACCCAATTCTGCGCAATTTTTGCTACGTCTTCGCCTCAGCTTTTGTCGTTACGAGCATTAGTAAGATTCATTCGAGTGTTTTTTTAAAACATTATGCACTTAATGGAGATGGACTTTTAATTTTGTGATTTATTCGAAAATATTTCAAACCACCTGAGCAATGTTAATTGAAGTTTTGAAATAAAAATTTAAGCTCAACCGACAAGCGTTAAAATCACCAAAGAACACGTGATCAACCACGAATTGCATCACATCGAAGTAACGCATTGGGGGGGGGGGGATTCGATTTTGTACAATTCCAAAGGGAATTTCAGTAATTACAATTAGTTTGAACCCATCCTCCCCAACCCTCATTATTTTTGTTTTCTTTACAATGATTATCCAAAATATTTCTCCAGGGTTTTTAATGGGTCATTTTTCTTATGTTATCAATGAAACGGACTCCGTTCCCGGCATACCATTGGACATGTTTTGCAACTTTCCCATTTCCCAGGCGAAAATGCTCCACGCGTACACCCAACGGAAGGAGGACCTGAAGTACTTCAAGGAGAACGACGTCATGGCCAAACTGCGCCCGAAAAACTTTGCCAGGGATTTGTCAATGGGCGACTTCAATTACTTCCCCTGGGGGTATTCCTTCGGAGCGCACTGATTTCTGCGGAGCACAGAAAACGAAGGTGGACAACGCATTTGCGATGCAAAGCACAGATTAGGACAATGTTTGTTGAAAATGTACCATTGCTATTATATTTTGTGGGAAGTAAGAGAAATAAAAGGTTAGCCTTAAATTACGAATTGCACAACTTCTGGGCAATAGATAAAAACTTTGGCTGAGAAAGAAAAAATTAGTCCGGCGAAGTTTCGACTGTCGCCGTTTTGGGTAATAGTGCAGTTTGTTCCCCCCCTTTTTCAAAAAAAATTAAATAAGTTTAAAAAAGTCCTCAAAAACATCTTTCATGGGGTTTTCTGGATCGCTGACCATGAATATGACATCCATTTTGACCAATTTCGAATCCCGGACCTAATACGAACAAAAAAAGTCGAAATCCAAATTTTGAATTTTCGACTTTTTGTCCGAATTTGGGTCCGGGGTTCGAAATTGGTCAAAATGGATGTCATATTCATGGTCAGCGATCCAGAAAACCCCATGAAAGATGTTTTTGAGGACTTTTTTAAACTTATTATTTTTTTTTGAAAAAGGGGGGGGGGAACAAACTGCACTATTACCCCGTTTTGTACTGTTCCGACCCATAAACGTCGTCTTGGAAAATTTACTTTGAGTGACTTGGTTTTTAAATTTGTAAATCTTTATTATTCCGGTGGTACCGACAGGCGCCACCGCAGAAAATTTTGAGAAATTTGTAAGAAAACTGCGCCAATTAAAAAAATTTTATCATTTTGTGGGCAACTGCCCTATGTTCCTCCTTTTTCCCCCTTGTCTCTCTTCTAATTTCATTCTTTTTTCTCATGTTTGCTTCTTTTCTCCAGTTGTCTTTCTTTCCTCCTCCTCTCTTTCTCCCTCTCTCTCCCCTTTAGCATTCCCTCTCTTTCCTCCTCTCTCCCCCTCTCTCTCTCCTCCCCTCTCCCTCTCTCTATCTCCCCTTTAGCATTCTCTTTCCTCCTTTCTCTCTCTCTTTCTTCCTCTCTCTCTCTCTCTCTTTCTACCTCTCTCTCTCTCTCTCTCTCTCTCTCTCTCTCTCTCTCTCTCTCTCTCTCTCTCTCTCTCTCTTTTCTTACCTCCCTCTTCCTCTCTCTCTCTGTTTGTGTTTTTTCCTTTTCTCCCTCTCCTTCTTTCTTTGCCTTCGTCTTTTCCATTATTTTCTTTATTTGTTTTTTCGTACCATTCGGCGCCATTCCCTCCCCCATTTTTTGGCTCCTTCTTTTGCCCACACAAACACACACTTCTGTTCTGCTGTTGTTGTCTGTTGTCTCTTCGTTTGCCTTTTCCCTTTGTTTCTCTCTCTCTCTTCCCACTTTCTTTTTTTCTCTGTTTTTTTCGCCTTTTTTCCGTTCGCTTTTAATTTTCCTTTTGCGAATTCGTTGAGTGATTTCTGTGTATTATTTTTCTCATCCCAATGAATTTCTTAGTGTATTTTTTTGTGTCTGCGGTGGAATTGGCGCCCCGGGGAACTTTTGAAAAAATGTCGCAATCCTCGGGCTCTCTCCAGCAGCTGACCACAGCTCATAACTCTGCTTGCTTTGCCTGTGGGTAAAACAAAACAAAAGCTTGGCCTAATAAACCGCGGCTTGGCTAATGCACCATTTTTGGTGCATGACATCACTTGCTGCACTTTCTTCATCCATTCTGTTTTTTGCCCCCTTTTATGCCATTTTCCCTTCCCGTAAAATGCCACAGCGTCCGACAGCCGTCCCTTCCCCTTCCCTCCCCCCCCTTTTGCCCTTTTTCGTCTGTCTGTCTTTGTTTGTTGTTCGTTTCCCTCCCCTTTCCCCCCCCCCCCCCCCCATTTTGGGTGCACCCCAAAATCTCGCCGCCGAAATCTCGCCGCCGAAATCTCGCCGCCGGAATCTCGCCGCCGAAATCTCGTCGGCCGAAATCTCGCCGGCTGAAATCTCGCCGCAGAAATTTCAAAAAAAAAATTCAAACTTAGAAATTTTCCAAGGAAAAAATTCTTAGAAAATTTGTTTACAAGAAAATTCTAAGAAAAAAAAATTGTTGAAAATTTTTCAGCAATTTTTTTTTTGAAATTTTATGAAAGTTTACTGTTTTTTCGAAAAATTTTCAAAAAAACTTAGCAAATAGTTTTTTTTTTTCTTTAAATTTACTTATAAAAAAATTTTCTAAGAATTTTTTCCTTGAAAAATTTCTAAGTTTGATTTTTTTTTTGAAATTTCCGCGGCGAGATTTTGGCCGGCGAGATTTTGGCCGGCGAGATTTCGGCGGCGAGATTTCGGCGGCGAGATTCCGGCGGCGAGATTTCGGCGGCGAGATTTTGTCCCGTCCCCCCCATTTTTCTGTGGTCCGTCTCCTAATTTGTAGGGAATTTTGTTGTTTGTTTACTTTAAACCATCGCTCGTCGTGTTTTTTTCTCTCGTCTGTCCCTTCTCTCTCTCCCATCTCTCTCTGTCTCCATTGTCTCTCTTTCTCTCCCCACTTTCTCTCTCCTCTTTATTATAAAAGGAACACACAAATAAATCCCCTCCCAAATCAAAAAACATTTTCCCGCTTTTTCGTTCTTCGCCACTCCGCCGCCAAAGGGAGAAACGCACACACACAAAAGTGAGAGAGAATAATGGGAGGTGGGGGGAGTATTCATCTGCTGCTGATTCATTCTCCTCCACTTGAACCAACACCAGCAACCACCGACGACCTCCAAGCCCACCCCTCCCCCCGTGTCAGAGTAATGCGCTTTGTCATCGTTTACTCCTCCCCCCCCCCCCCCCCCCCGTTGTGTTGGTTGTCCTCCAATTTCTTCTGCTGCTGTCCATCCCCAATTCTTCGCCTTCCAAATGCTCTGTCCCCTGCAATTTCACTATAACACACACATTTGACACTCGCACACACAGAGAGAGGGGGGGGGGGCTGAATGATGAGCACCCGGGGGGGGGGGGATGAGGGACAAACGGACAAAACGGCGGGTGGCGAATGGGGGGGGGGGACACACCGCCACCAATCCAATGACGAAAGACCAAATAGCACACACACAAAGTCATCTGCTGCTGCTGCAGCATCAGCTTCAGCAGCTCTCATCATCCGACCCCTCCCTCATTCCCTTCTCTGTACGTCGTCGTTGTGCTGTGGTGGCGTTAAATTGGCGGAGTGAATGGGGGTGGCCCCCCTCCGGCGTGGTGAGGCTCGGGCTCGGCTCGCTTCTCTTTTCTAAGCGCTCCCACATTTTCAATGTGTATTATTTCATTCACTCCCATTCATTTCCCTCCATCTGTGCATCCATCACTCACTCAGTTTGTACTGAAAGTGGGGTAATGGACCAAGCAAGTCGTTTTGCTCGCTCACTCGGTGGTCCGTCCGTCCATCGACCAACAGAATGCCCGCCGGACGGGGCATCGCCGCTTGCGATGGACTGACGGAGTTGGAGCAAAGAAATGGGCAAATGGGGGAGGGGGGAATGAGGTGGCGAGGATGTTGGGCTTCGGTTGAGGTACTCTCAGCTGCTGCGGTGCACACATTATCCTCCCCCCCCCCCCCCCCCCGGCGTTGTCCGTCCTCCGTCAGCCTTTCCCCCAAGGCGCCCAAAGTGCCCCCCCCCCGCCCACTAATCCATCGTCCGTCCCTTTGCGTGTGTGTGAGAGTGTGTGTACATTTGGGCGAATGAATGGGGTGAAGAAATGGACAACAACGACGAGGAGGAGGAGCGGAAGGATGGAGAATGGGAGGGGAGGCGAGCGGAGGAGGAAAGGAGGAGGGGGAGGGACAGGGAGGGGGGGATGAATGTGAGGCGGTGGTGGTGCAAAAGGACGACGATGTCTGCGAGACGACCGCTGCTGGGGGTGGGGGACACGACGACCTCCCCCCCCCCCCCCCATTTGCCTGCCCATCGTCGTCAAATGTCCGCCGCCCCCCCCCCCCCATTCTCTCCCCCCTTTTTGCTTCTCATACGACGACCGCCAAAACTAAACACAAAATGCATTCATTCATTCATTCATTATTTGTCTGCTGCTGTCATATGCGCACACACACAAAACAGTGGCAGCACAGAAACAGTGAAAATATTGTTCAGTTTCACCAAATGCCTTTGACTTTGAGCCTCCAGAAATTCACACATTTATCACACTGATTTTGTCCATTAGCGGCACAACACTTTCGACACTCGCTTAAACCAAGCAAATTCACCACGCACCATTTACTTCTGATTCCATATTAATTTTGCCCATTTTTAAATTCAGAACGAAAGCTTTAAGTTGGGTCCTCAAAATTTACTCTTAAACCCAAAAGAATTATTTTTTCATTTGCCACGGCTTTTGCTTCCCTTTGCTTATTTCACTGTCGGGTAATTCGTTGAGTTTCATTAATTTAATTATTATATTCTGCTGATCGTAAAAATGATTTCCATTGTTATTATTGTTAATATGTGTTTTGTTTTATTTAATATTTTTATGGGAATTTTTCTCATTTGCTTCTCCTTTTTGGCGATGCTTCGCATTGTTTTGCTTTTTCTCTCCCCGCCATTTCCCAAAATCACATGACACCGACAAAATGAGTGAATGATTGGTGGATAAAAGCAGCAAAAGACGACGCCACTCGCGTCGCGTCGATCATTCGCATTTTTTCGCACCATTCTCTCCCCCTTTCCCCCCTTTCCATCGGGTGAATAAACAAATGCATTTTCATTCATTTAATATTTTATAAACTCAGTGAACAATTACAACAATCTTTCATCGTCAAACATAAACAACAAAATTCAATCATTTAATAATATTAAATGGTTGTTCTGCCCATTTTTGCCGCCGTCGCCGGCGCCGTCGGCGAAGATAAGAAAAGGCAACGGACGGAGGAGGCCGAGGAGCAATTGGACGGAGACGGAGTGATAACATCGGTGGAGCAGCCGACGACGACGGCGAACAGCGAATGTTCATCAATTGTTGGCGAAGCGATCGACGACGGGGGGAAAACGCCGACGGGGGGAGAGACAGTGACAAAGTGCGGGAAAAAGGGAAGGGTCCCCTGGGGGGGGAGTGATCAGAAGCAACAAAATGATAGTGGGAAGGGAAAAAATGCGATCCAATTAACTGTGTTTCCAAAGAATGTCCTTGGCCGATCAGCAAGGGGTTGGCCAAGGCCACAAAGGCATTCTGATCGGATTTGAGATTGGATTTCTGAAAGATAAGGGCCGTCCGACTTATGTCCCCCTCCTCAGCAGTGGCTTACAATGTAAAAGCAACATTTTCAGCGAGTACCAGCAACAGTGCCAGCGGAACAACATCATTAGCAGCGGCGGCAGCTGCCCTTTGGCACTTTCGTCGTCCGAGCGAATGGTCAGCGAACTGATCGCAGCGGTCATTGAGCAGAGCAGACAAAGGCAACAGCTGCAGAAACACCAGCAACAGTTGCTGATCAGCACCAACAAAGTAGAGGAGGCCAACAACAGCGGAGGAAGCGAAAATGAAGCGGAAGGGGAGGAAAGAGGGGACAAAATGGCACTGGAGGAGGGCGGGAGCATTTGGCAACAGAGTAAGGGCAAGAACGGCACGATAACGGCGGAAGCTGTGCCGAACCATCCGACGACGGCAAATGCCGGGGGAGACGAAGCACAGCAGCAAAAGGAAATGTTCATGCGGGTACGGCACATTAGACAATCATTATCTGAATGTGTGCTAATTGGGCAATTAATATCTCCTTTCAGTGGGTCCATCAGCACGGCAACAACATGTACCCGTCCCGAGAACAGAAGGAACGGTTGGCGGCACAGATGGACACCAGCTATGAGAAGGTGATCAGACCAATACGTTTAAATGATTAATTGAATCATCCAATTTATCATTTTCTGATATTTTTCATCATTCCAATTCAATTCCTCTGCATAAAAAGTCCCCTTAAATTCTCTGCACAATCGCATTGATCAACCATTGGAAAATGATCTGCACAGTTTATCACATTGTAAAAATTCTCTCTCTGACTAAATTATGGACTTCGATCAGTCTCCTCTTTGTTCGGGCCGTTGATCGCCGTTAAAAGTGTCTCGGCTGAGTCTGATCAGTCACTGTGTGCATTACCATCATTTCTCTCCCCTCCCCCCCCCCCACTGACTGTCAATGCCATTGCCATCATCACACAGTCTCTTAGATTGCACATTCTCTCCATTTGTTTTTTTGCCCTGTTTTCTGCTGCTTCTGTCCTTCTTCCCAACTCTTCGTCTCTCTCCCCGCCCTTTTAAACTGTGAATGACTCACCAATTCATTCATTCATCTGATCACATCATCCACCCATTCATCACATTTGTTGCTACATTGTCCGCTGTTGATCACCACAAATCAGCAGCGAAGGTCGTCAGTCCGTGCACTGCTCGCGTCCTTTTGCTGTTCGGCTGTGGTGATCAGCAGCAGCAGAGGATGATCACCATTCTCTTATGATAATCATTTCATTCTCCGTATTATCTTCCGTCTGTTCTGTTGTTGTTTACAAATGATCAGCAGTTTTGTGTCTTTTTTTTTTTTTTTTTCTTTTAATTGCAATTATTTTTCCATTTAAAACCTTTCTTCTTCTTCTTTTTCTTCATCATTTCTTTCGTCTGTTGTTTTTAATTTAACTTTTCCCATTTTCAGGTGAACAAATTGTTCGCCAATTACCGGCGTCGTCAACACAAACACCAAAAAGTGATCCAAAAAAGTTCTTTGCCCTCTTCCGCCGACGCCTCTTCCATGCCAATGGAATTGCCGAAACGGACGGACGCCGATGGGGAGGGACATACGAAGGACATGGACACCGTTAGCAAAATGGAGGATGAACGACGGGTGACGACGAACAGTTGGGAGGACGAGAGGGAGCGGAAGATTGACGAAACCATCCAGGTGGGGGGAGGAATGATTAATGGAAGTTAATTGACGAGACCATTTGGGATTAGGGGGGCGGAAGGATGACGAAGGAGGGAAAGAGGGGGGAGGAAGTGAATTAAATGAAATGGGAGATTAGTTTGGCCATTAGATTGTGACGATTGAATGCCATTCCGCCGAGGGGGGGGGGGGGAGGGAGAATCGCTCCAAGCAAAGCCCCCTAATTAACCGGCGCTCCTTTGAGGATATTTGGAACAAAGTGATCGGTGGTGGAACCGCAACAACATCAACAGGGTCAGATTCGCTTTGCGATAACGGCACAGTCTCCGCCAGCAGCGCGTGCCCCGCGGTGCCATCGGCGGTGGCCCCCCACCACTCGCAAAAGCATCGGCTCCCGGCCCGTGCGTCGCCGTCGCTTCACCACGCCACGGGGCACAAACGCAAAGTGTCGTCGTTCACTGACGGCGGGTGGACAGCAGCGGACGAGGACGGAGTGCCCTCCTCGTACGCCTTCTACTTGGCATCATCTTCGCGAGGTGGGTATGACATTAAGTGCCAATGAATACGCCGTCCCTCTGGGCATTTCCCTCCCTCCCTCGGCTTCAGCGGATACTCTTTGCCTTTGAGGGCACACCCTTTGACACTTTGTCCTCCCATTTGACACTTTGTCCCCTTTGACATTTTGTCGGGACTTTTTTTAGCATTTTTCAGCCATTAAAAATGTGACCAATTAATTAATTCATTGTCACATTTTCCAATTGCTTAACTTCGCCATTTTATTGTGTTTAATTGACTTTACTTTTCTGCCGCTTCGCCGAAGGAATTGAGTAATGTGACAGATAATTTTACTCAATTATTATTAATTGCTATTCCTAATTGATAATAATTCCCTCCCGTCCTTCCAATTTTGTCACATTATCATCAAATTCCTCCGTCCCCATCTTATTTTTTATATTTGTTCACTTAATCACTCATTTTGTGTGGTTTTTCATGGCGATAATTTCGTCGTCACCATCGTACGAAACGGTTAAAGGCCCTAACCAATTTTTAAAGTCCCGGCAATTCTCCGTCCAGTTTCTGTCCATAAACTACTCCTCCCCCTCTGGCACATTTTCTTGTTTGAAATGCCAATGGATTGAATGTCCATGCCCCCCCTCCCCCCCTCCCCCCACTCCGTCCGCTTTTGGCATTTTAATACGCTTTTAAGCCAATGGATTTGTGTCGGCCTTTTTGCCTTTGGTGCCCCGTTTGCTTTACACCACTCTCCTCTTTTTGTGTAAACACATTTTTCCAATTTCTTCCATATTTTTGTCCCTTTGGGCTCAGTGATTTGTCCGGCCGTCCCCGGGCAAAATGGCGGAAGAGATTTCGCGCGTTAATAATTAATCGTCTCGCATTTCTTTTTCGCCAATGCCTTTTACGCTCCAATGACCAAAGAGCTAATTAGGAGGCAAAAATGGAAAAACCCACTGCTAATGGCGCTCTTAATTTATTAACAACGAGCAAATGGCATTTAAAAATTGAAATTTTTAAAACTTTTCGATTTTTAAATTAAATTTCATTTCTTTTTTTATAATGCGTCCGTTTTTCCTTAATTACTTGTAATTTTCCTATTTGAATTCTTTCATTTCGAGACCAGAAAATAATTTTTATGATGGTATTAATAATCCCAGGCGCACTAATTGACTGATTCCCTCCCCTCCCCCAAAAAAATTCTCACATTTCGCTATTTGTAAATACAAAAAATTGGCATTGTGTTTGTGCATTGGCATGAAAATGCTTTACAGTAAACATTAGGTACATTATTTGGTTTCATTACATGCGCATTTTTAATTAAATAGGCAAAAAAAGTGCCAAGCAAAAAAAAAAAAAGAAATTCAGAAAAATAATTTTAGAAGGGATTATTCTTTTGGAATTTTTATTAATAAGTTTTCGTTTTTTGATAATATAAGTTTTCAAAAAATAAGCATCTTTTTTCACTTTGCACAAACAAATACAAAATAAAAGTACATTTGGGCTGCTTAAGAAGAGGCAGCAGCAATTGTGCCCTTCTGTTGTTGTTTTGCTGCGATGGAATTCACTCTCTCCCCCTCCCTCTCCCCCCTCCATTTTATCCTCCTCTTTCTCCTCCCTTTTCTTCTCCTCTTTCCTTCCCTCTGAATTCTTTTCCCCTCTTTTTCGTCCGTTTGTTCACTTCTCGTCCGTTACGAATTTGCACTGTTTTCGCCATTTGCCCTCTCGTTTCTCTTCAAATGTCTGGTCACTTTTCCTCATTCGCTTTCGTCCTTATCTTTTCCTCTCTCTTTCTCTCCCTATCTCCCTGTCTCTCTCTCTCTCTCTCCTCTCTCTCTGTCTGTCCTTATCATGCAACACTCTTTCCTTTTCCTTTTCCTTCTGCAGATCCATCATTCTTTCACTTCTATCAAAGTCCGAATTTCTATTCAAGCCTTATCCCTCTATGTTTTTTTCGTCTCCCCACCGAACAGTTGGCATCGCTTTGTCTGATCCGTGCCGACCATTGACGACACAATTTGTGTGTCGTTTCTCGTTTGTCCCTTCTCTCCCACATCAATCATTTCAATTTTACTCTCCGTCAGTCCCCATCACTCTGCTGATCAATTTACTGTTTTTCTTTTGCAGTTCTTATCGATCATACCATTCGATTTAGTCTTCTGTCATAATATTCCTAATTTTAATCCCATCCTTTTTCATTTCTATTGTAATCACTTTTTGTATCGTCCGATCACCAATTTCGGTCTGATCGCTCCAACCATCCCAACTTCGTTCATCACTCTCGTCTTCTCTTCTTCGTCCTCCCTCCACTTTGATCATTCTTTTGTTGGTTTACTATTACCATTCTTTTTTTTCTAATCATTTTTTTTCTAAATTGGTCGCTTTGCTCATCATTCCGTCTTTTCCCTCCCGTGACTTTTTCTCTCTCCGTACATAAAATCCAATTGATCAATTCTCTCGTCTCGTCGTCACTGATCACACAATTCATTCCCTCCCCCATTAATCACTGTCCGTCTTTAAAACTGTTTCATCATTACTGATTCGATCACATTTATTTTAATAAATTCACTTCTCGTCTCTATTGGCCGCCATTTGGTGAGGATGGAAGGCAAAAGTATTAATTAGTTAATAGGCCATGTTATTTAACACTTTTAATTATTGAAATTCATTAATGATTAAAATGTTATTTTTATAAATCTTTTGCCGTTTTATTTGCTCATTTTCAATGTTTTTATTTTTTGAATGAAAAAGACAGCAAAATGCACTTCAAAAAGCACCCATTCATTCATTCATTTATTCGTTCTGTTTTTGTTTGTTCTACATATTTTGAAATAAAATTCCCTCCCTCAAATTTTCCATTTTCTTTTTAATTATTTTTCTTTTCTTCGTTTTTTTAAATTATTTTAAATTTGTTCCTTTTTTTAGTTTTGGTTTTCCACTTTTTTCGCTCACTTAACTTTTCCAGCAGAGTTTTCTTTTTATTTTTTCTCTTTTTGTTCCACTTTTTTTTAAATTTTAAATTGCCTGCTCCAAAATGTGTTGTTAAAAAAGCAAACTAAAAAAGGGGTGAGGAGGAGGAGGAGGAGGAGGAGGAGGAGGAGGAGGGGAAGGGAAGGGAAGGGAAGGGAAGGGGAAGGGGAAGGGAAGGAGGGAAGGGGTTGATTGGCCTTATGTTCCGTTCGTTCGCCGTTTTTTCGTCGTTCCTCCGACCGATCTTTGCCCCCCCCCCCCCCTTTTTCCCCCTTTTTTTTCATTGTGTGCCTTTTTGGCTCACTTTTTCACATCCTTCTCAATTCTCTCCATTCTTTTCTCCCCTTTTCTTCTTCGTTCCGTTTTGGTTGTGTTGGCGTTGCTCTTCGATCTTTTCTCTTACATATTTTTACAATATTTATTTATTTTATTGCGGCGTAAAAAGTAAAATAAATGTTTGTCGGGCGAAGGGACAAAAAAAAAGGGAGGGGGGCAAATGCAATCAATCATTTAAATTTAAAACTATTCGAAGTTTATGACTGTTATTTTTACATTCTTCTCTCTCCCCCCCCCCCCTTCTTTTATAAATGTGTCAATTCATAATAAAATGAATTAATTTTGTCATTTTTTTCGTCCGTCAAAAGACAAAAAATATTAAAAATTAAGTATTTCAGTTTTTTATTTTTGTTTTTCAAACGCCCGACAAAATAGTTTTTTTAAAGAAAGTCGAGAAATAAGCGAGAAAAATGGCAAAGTGTGCCCTAAGTTTAGAAACCCCCCCCCCTTTTTATTTTAGCAATTTAATTTGGTTTTTGGTCTCTCAAATTCCGTCGCCTCTTTCAAAAATCCCAAATTGTCCGCGCAATTCAAGTGGAATTGCCATTTGCCTTTGCTTTCGTTCGTTCCCCTCAAAATTCGCTTTTTCCCCCAATTAATCCAATCGAATGGGCAAAAACAAATTTAGAAATCAAAAGAGAAATTAAAAGCACTTCACTGCCCTAGCAAAATGTTCTTTTTAATTCCCTTTCTCTTCAAATGCTTTTTCCGTTTTATTTAACCGAAAAAATCATTAATTAAGACAAATAATAATAATAATAATAATAATAATAATGGAAATATTTATAGAAAAAGTAATTCATTTGCTATTGAACATTTTTGCATATTTTGGTCCCAATTTGCCTATAACCCCCCCTTTTTCCCCACACATTTTCCCCATTTATTTGTTTGTTCTATCCGTTTTTTTGACATTGTCACGAGTGCCAGTGCCAATGCAACTGTAAATGCCAATGCCCATGCCCCCCCCCCCCTCATTTGTCAAATGGACATATTTAATGAGTGAGGCGCCCACAATTAATTAACACTTTGAAAGTGGTGACAATTCCTTCGCCTCTTTTTTCCTTCTTTTTTTTTGCCTTTGGCATTTCAAAATTTCTTCGTATAAAAGTAAATAAAATTTATTTTGTCTTTCTTCTGTCTGCCCGTCCGTTGTTATTTTGTTCTCCCATTTCTCCACTCAATGGGCGATGGATGAATAATAAAATAATGGGGGAAAAGAAAGGGAGGGGGGGGGGGGGAGCAGTCCCCCCCCCCCTCCCCAAAGAGTGCCGTCGATGAATGAATATGTAAAAGAAAACACACAACAGCGGTGGAGAGTGCCGTCAATGGCGGGCGGCGGAGGGGAAGGCTTTCCCCACGGTGGCACTCATTCATTCTTTTCTTACACTTCCTGCCCCTCCCCCCCTTTCCCCCAGGGCTTCTGTTTTTGTCGCTTATCTCTCCCCCCCCCCCCCCCCTCTATTCATTAGGCCCATTTGTTCCTTTTCCCATTTGTTCCTTTTCCATGTGCCGTCATCGTCGTCGTTTCTCCCCTTTTTCTCTTTTCTTTGGCATTTTTCTCGCGCGATATAAGCACAATTATCCCTCCCCCCTTTCCCTTGGGGGGCTTTGCCGTGTCCCTTTTCATTTTCTTTTTTCATTTCATTTAACAAATTCACCGCCACCAATTGTTGCATATGTATAAGCATTACTTCTCTTTTATGTTACAATTTTTGTTTCCTTTTATTTATTTGCCCAAATAAGGAAATATTTGGCGAATTGCCATTTATTTCGAATTCTTTTTGTTAAAATTCTTTTGTCGACGAAATATTTCGCCATGTGACGAGGCACCGTTTTGAGAATTATTATAGAAAATGTCCCCACTAAAAAAGCAGTGAAAAAATGCAAAAAGTGTGCAAAAGCAGCGGGGGACAAAAACGGTCGGCCGTTTGGTGCCCAATCAATCATTTCTTATTCCCTCCCCCCTCATTTTCCCATGGGATGTGCAGTTGTGGCTAAAAATGGAAGGCGCAGCGAAAAATGGGAGGGGGGGGGGAGGCACACGGGCGGACGGACGGCACAAAATTGCATTTTCCGTCCTCTGCCCCCCCTTTTTGCACACAGAAATTTCGCAATTTTCACCCCCGGGGGAAAGGAAAGAGAATAAATGTTGTTATTTTGTACATAGTGAAAGAGAAAGTTGAAAAAAAAACAAAAAAGCAAAGAAAGGAAAGAAAAATACTTAGAGAAAAATGGGAAGAAAAAACTTCCAAAAAAGGGAATTTAAGCATTAAATAAAACAGGACGGGCGAAAAAGAGAGGGAATTTGGAAAGCGTTGGGGGCGGGGGGGGGGAGGGCTAATCGAAAGAAATAATTCTCGACGGACCAAAGCAATCGAGAGGGGGGGGGGGGGGGGGGGGGGGGTTGCTCTGTTTGTTGGACATTATTCCCCCCCCCCCCATTTACTTTTCCCTGCTTTTCCCCCATTTCAATTCTATTTTTGGTGTACCTGCGGCTATTTGCTGCTGCTACCCTCTTTTGCTTTACGTCGTCAATCCATCATACTTCTGCTTTTGTTAAGCAAACATCCCCCTTTTTTTCCCATTCCCTCTGCTGTTATTGCCGTTATCCGATCTCTCCCCCCCCCCCCCATTTATCCGTAAAGGTGTTACACAAAAACGAACGACTCCGAAATAACCCTCCCCCCCCCCCCCCCCCCGTCAACTGACTGACCAACAAATTCGATCGGTCATATCCACAACAAACAAATGGCTGACCATTTAAACATTTCATGATGCTTCACATCTCAATCATATTATGTTTCTACGTATTTTTGCTCTCTTTCTCTCTCTCTTTCTCTCTCTCTTTCCCTAAGTCTCTTCCCTCCCCTCCCTCTCTCTCTTTCCCTTTTTTTCTTTTCCATTCTCTCCTCCTCCTCCAGTCCCTCTTCACCCCCACGGCGATTGTTGCGACTGCGCGCTCTTTTCTGTGTTTACTTTTCAAAATATCATTTCTTTCGTGTCTTTGCGTTGTCCGTCCGTCGCCCTCCACGTCGCGACCCTTTAAAATTTACAAAAATAGTTTCATCTCATCTCATTTCATTTTATCTCATTTCTTTCGTTCTCTCTTTTCTCTCTCTCTCTCTCTCTCTATCTCTATCTCTCTCTCTCTTTCTCTTCCGTCTCTTTTTTTGTTGCGCTTTCTTTGCTCATTTTTCTTTCTCTTTTTCCTTCGTCCGTCTGCTGACATTATTTATTATGTTGTTCATCATCTTTGTGTACCTATTTAACATTAATATCATTCACATTTCATTTATTATTACGCGCCTTTTACCCATTTAAATTACATTTAATTTTCTTGCGCCAAAGTTTCAAATCGAATAAAAATTCAATTAAACTTTTGCTCATTCGTTCTCTCAATTTCAAAGCTTTTGCTTCTTTCGCTCTCCGTTTGAGTTGCCCTCTCTTAATTAGGCTCCATTTTCTGCCAAAATGGTCATTCGTCCGCCCTCTGTCCAAATGCATCCGCCGCTGCACAACAATCGCTTCCATTCCAATCAATTTTCGTTTGCCGTTGTCGCTGAGCAGTGCCAACAACCGCCGATCAACGGCGGCGGCGGCACACAGCCGCCCCCGGCGGGCGGCGCCCTTTTCCAACAGCCGTTCCCTCCGGCGCCGCCCCGCGGGACGGAAGCCGCGGCACAGATTGAGCAGCACCAAATGATGCTCATCCGACAACACCAACAGCAACAGCAGCAGCAAATGCTGCTCCATCAGCTGATGTTGAGGGGCGAAGTTGGCCTTCCCCCGCAGGGGCGTTCTTCTGCCCAACCGACGCACCCTTTCCCGCAAAACCCCCACAACAATTACCAACACATTGTGGGAGGTGAATAAAGAAGGGCCGGCTGGAGAGAGTTTCGCCTTGCCCATTTTTAATCGAGAGTAATTAGCGTAATTAGCACTGACTCATGAGAGAGGGTTTCGGGCAAGAGTATCTGCTGCAGGTATTCTCGCTTTTTCTTTCCTTTTCTGCTTGTGTTGTGTCTTGGCTTAATTACGCATTGTTTCAGAACTGACGCCGCCCCCTTCTCAGCCGTCCCTCGGCGGACTTTCGTCCCCCCAGGCCAACGGCAACACGTCGTCCGCGGCACTGTTGTTGAACGGGTTCAACCCCCCGTCCACCACCGCTTCCGTACCTTCCGGCCATCATTTTCATTCTGTCGGCGATCTCCACCATCCCACTGCCACTACTGCTGTCTCTGCCTCTGAACTGCTCCAACGGCAGTGCCAACAAATGCTTTTGGCCCGACAGGCAGCGGCTGTTCTGCAGCAACAACAGCAGCAGCAGCACAAGTCGATGTTTTTGTCTGCCAATGCCAATGCTTCTCCGTCTGTCGCTGCTTCCGTTTCCGTGCCGACGACAACGACGGCGCAGCCGCCGGTCGCTCCCCCGTCGGCTGCAGCTGCGGCTTCAATGCTTATCGCCAATTTGGTCCAGCAGCAGCAGCAGAAAAACATTGGGGGCACTGGAAATGAGCAGCAGCAGATCAATGCCAACAACGGGACCAACGACTCTTCTGCCGGTGTGAATCCGTTGCTGTTGGTGGCACAGCAAATCCAACTGCTGCAGCAACGGCAGCAGTACGCCATGATGGAGCAAGCGATCAAAAAGGAGATTTACGAGGTGCGATTGATCTCATGAGTGTGGTTGACCATTTGTCCATGCCAAAATGCCCATTTTGCCACACATTGACCTCTGTTGTTGCCTTTCAGTTGTTGGCAAGTGTCGCCACTTCCGGCACTCGTTCCACCACCTCCAACAACAACGGAGGTGGTGGTGTCACCAGCGGTGGTTGTACTGCGTCGCCCGCTGATGTTGGCGGCACTGCCCCGGCACACTCGCCTTCGGTCGTGACACCGCCCAACCCAGGCATGGTGACTGAGTTGCAGCGGGCACAAATGCTCGGCATGCTCTCCCTGTTGCGACAGCGCGAGCAACAACAACAGCCGATGCCAACCCATGGTCAAACTGTTTTCCAGCAGCAGCAGCAACAACAATTCTTCCCGCAAGACCAACACCGTCTTCAGCAGCAGCAGCAGTTCCTTTCCCCGCCGTTGACTTTGTCTCCGACCAATTCGGTAGTTGAACTGCTTCAACTTGGTGTTCCTTCTCCCTTTAACTGACTGTTCTTTGTACAGATCCACAATGACCATCACCAGCTTGGTGGCCTCTCCTCCGTGTCCCCCTCTACCGTTGTGGCGACGCCACCGCCATTGAACGGCGAGCAGTACCAGCAACATCACCGGCAACTTTTTTACATGAATCCTTCTGGCCCAGCAACGACAACAACAACTGTTGCACCGCCAATGGACTTCGAACTGATAGAGAAGCAAATCGTCGCGCAACACAACGAACTGAGTGCCAAGGAGGCGGAGGCGGTCGCAGTGCTCGCCGGATTGGCGGACGGATGCCGATGATTTCATCCCATCCATCGTTCACTGATCAGACTGACTGTTGATGCTTGTTTGGCACAATCTTTTGTTGACCTCACCCCCTCCCCCCCATTCTCAGTCCATTGTTTCCCCTGAGGCGCTCCTTTTTGCTAATGACCCCCCCCCCCCCCTCCGTATGCCAATTCTGTTTGATCTTTTCCGCTGTTGTTGGCCCTCTGACTCACCACCAATTCATTCATTCATTGACTTTTGTCAATCAGTGACCGATCATCTAATGTTAACTCTTTTTTTATATATCAGGCAAATGGAACACCCGAGGACATTCATTCGTTCTTTTTTCTTTTCTTTTTGATCAATTGTCTCGACTTTGTTAAAATAAATATTTGGTTGGAAATTGGCAAAATAAAACTCCAATTTTAAATTTGAATTTTTTATTTTAAAAGGGGATCGTTTGGTTTTATTCCGTTTTAATTGTGCTTCATTTGTCCTTCATCAATGGTAATTTCGGCTCATTTATTTGACCATTCTCCGCTGCTCTTTCTTTTGCATTTTGTCCTTTAAATTTTCGATCTGTCCGTCCAATTAAATTCGGCGTGAAAAGTGCGCAAACGCATTAAAAGTAAATGGCGACGACAGAAGCGGAAAGGCGGCGGAAGTGTCCATTGGAAATGAAATTGGCTACCGACGGATTTTCGGACAATTTGCCCATTCGTCCGTTTATTCGTATTTGATCACTCATTATCCGTCCAATTAATCTTATCATTGATTAGTTTGTCTATCTTCCTCCCATTCTCTTTTCTCCCTACAGTTTTCCCATTTCTCTCCAGTTTTTCCTTTTCCTCCTTTTTCTTTTCCTTTCCCTCTCTCTTCTCAATTTCTTTTCCTCTCTCCTCTTCTTCTTCTTCCCCTCTCATTCTCTTATGTACTCCTTTTTCTCCCCACTTTTCCCTTTCTCCTCTCATTCCGTTTCTCTTTTTTCCTTCCTCCCTCTTTTCCCCCTCTCTTCTTTCTCCTTTCATTTCTTTTTTTTCCTCTCCTCCTCTTCGCTTTCTTTTCCCTTTTCTCTGTTTCTTCCCTCCACTCGCTCTTTCTTTTCCTTCCCCTCTTTTTCCTCCTCCTCTTTTTCTTTTCCCTCTTCTCTCCTCCTCCTCTTTCTTTTCCTCCCCCTGCTCTTTCTTTTTCCTCCTCCTCTTTTTCTTTTTCCGCTTCTCCTCTCTTTTTTCCCCATTATTTCCGTCTGCTCCCCCGGGAAACGCTTTTCCTCCCCCGCCCATCCGTTCGCAAAATGAAAGCAAAAGCGAACTTCCAACTCATTTTTCGCGGCCCATTCAAAAGCGAAAATAACAAACGAAAAGTTCGGGCGGCGACAAAGGCAAAATGGGAAAAGAAAATGGGAAAATGGAAGACAATTTGCCAGCCAAACCCTTCACAAATTCCCCTCCCCCCTTTTTCTTCCTTTATTTTAACACTTTCTCAAAACCGTTGTCACTTTCTTTCCTCGGCATTTTTGTCTTTTATTTTTGGCATTTTAATTGTTTTTTCGCTCTTTTTCCTCCTCTTTCCTTTCCATCTCTCTTCCATTGTGCCATTTGTGCAATTCAATTATACTCCACAATTCGTGTCCAATCATTCCTCCTACCCCCCGGGGGGTTTTCCCTCACAGAATGTGTCCCTAATTTCTCTCTCCTTCCCAAGGCGTTTTTTCTATCTTTTTTTACTTTTTTATCGGCTTTTCCCCCGAATTTTCTATTGAATTTGCTTTTGCTCCTGCACTTCCCATTCACTCATTCATTGTTCATTCATTCTGTATGGACCTCGGGCACACGCCAAAACGGGCAAATGCCACCAAAACATTTTTACGGAACGAAGGCACTGAGTGGCCAACTGAGTCCCATCGGCAGATTTAATTTGAGGAAACATCGCAAATTGACTGGCCTGGATTGTCGAGATTCTTGTTTAAATTTGACATTTTAGGAATAGCCATCAAATAGCCCAAGGGATGCCTTAATTTCGAACGCCTTTGGCAAAACGTCCGCTTCTCTGTCTGTCTGTCCGCTTGTCCGTCCGTCTGTTTGTCTGTCTGTTTTTTGCAGTTTTTCGTTTCTTTTCTTTCTCTCATTTATCCCGCTGTCTAGCATTCTGTTACTCTCTCCATTTTCCCCACTTTCTCTTTCGTCCCTTTCTTTTTTTGTCTTTTCCTTTTTTTTTTGTCTTTCGCCCGTCAAATCCCCCGGGGAATTTGGCACGAGCGGAAAAGTTTTGGGCCCGAAAACGAAGTTTTGGCAAAACAGTTCCATTTGGAGAACCATTCGGCCGGAAATTTCCATTTAATTTAAAAGGATCTTTTAAAAGAAATAATTTTGTTTTTGCTTTTGCCTTTGTCATTTCTTTTCCCTCCCTAATTACCCTTAATTGCCCCCCCCCCTAAAGCGAATAAATAAATTAATTTTGCACAAAAGTATTTTTAATTGAATTACCAGTATAAGCACTGCGAATAGCTTCGCTTTAGCCTGCTCACGCGTATTAATGCGAAAACGCTCACTTTCATTCTCTTGCGGGGAAGCGCCGAGCAAAAGCAAATGCTTTTGATTATTTACGGAATGATTTTTTAATTAAAGTAATTATTTAATTAATTAATATTCTTCGTGTGCGATAAGGAATTAAATTCACAATGAATGAATGAGTAAATAAATGAAAAACAAAAAGGAAGAATGGAATATTTATGAAGGTAAAAAAATGGCCGGCGTTTGAATTTTAAATGGTCCATTTAATGAACAACTAATTATCCTTCATCCGTTTGTATGTTGCGCCGCTTTTTGTCCCCCTCCCGTTTTAGCATATTTTCGTGCCGTTATTTTGAAAAGTGCCGATTCCTCGCATTGGGTGAATGGCATTTTCTCCCCTTCCACTTTAATAAATCCTCACCATTCGTCAATCTCTTGCCCATTTATCCCTTCTGTCATAAACATTCATTCCTCCTCAGCCAATTTCGCCTTTTAGAAATGTAATTGAAAACATTTCTCTACTCCTTGGCTTTTTCTCTCTTTTATTTTAAATTCAAATATTATTTTATGGGGTTTCGCTTAATCTTTTTTAAATCTTTTTTCCGTGAACCCAGCGGAAAAGTCAGTCATAAGTATTTTCTGATCAGCTGGGTCTTTGTCCTTCCCCCGACTGATGTCTCCCCGATCAGTCTCAGTCCCCCCTTCTCTGACTGATCAGTCTCCCCCTACTATGGCTGATCAGTCTCCCTCTTCTCTGACTGATCAGTCTCCCCTACTCTGGCTGATCAGTCTCCCTCTTCCCTGACTGATCAGTCTCCCCTACTCTGGCTGATCAGTCTCCCTCTTCCCTGACTGATCAGTCTCCCCTACTCTGGCTGATCAGTCTCCCTCTTCTCTGACTGATCAGTCTCCCTCTTCTCCGACTGATCAATCAGTCTCTCTCTCTCTCTCTTCCCTTTCCTCTGATTGTCTCTTCCCCCCCCCCCCTTTTTCCCCTCACATCGATCATTCCAATTGGCTTCCTCCCTCCCATTCCTTCTCATCCTCATCAGTCTTTTTGTTGTGATATTTTGCCATTATTTCTCCTACCTCACAAACTTCGCTTTATTTCCGCTAAATACTTTAATAAAACAAAATTAGCAGCCAAAAAGTCTTCCCCTCATTTTCGCCATTCTCTGTCAATTCATTTGTCAGCGGCTTTTCCCATTGATTTTCGTCTGTCTGTTCGGTCGGTCCATTGACCCGTCAATTTCGCGTGTTCATCGACACGCAAAGAAAACTTAAATGTTAAAAATAACAAAATTAAAATGCAAAAAGACACAACATTTGGTTTTTTTTTTAACAAAATCGGTGTCCTTTTCCTCAATTTCTTTGTTTTCAATTTTGCAAATTTTCCACTTTTCTCGACTGTTTTAGTCTCGAAGCCCCTAATTAAGTCATCTCTTTCATTAATCTTTCATTTGTTTGTTTATTTTAAAATGCCATAAATCGTTTTGATTTTTGCTTATATAAACGGAAACTTTCACCGCGTCGGCCTTTGCTGACCAATCAATTAGTGACTGCTAATTGTTTTCTTAATTAGAGTGCCACCAAATGCACCTCAACCACCACCTTTTGCAGCAGCGGGCTGAAATGCCGTCGCCGCCGTCTTCGCCTCCTCCGGCACCGCCCATTGAAGCGGAAAATCCATTCACTTCGCCGTCATATGAGTGTAATGGGCAGCAGCAACGGCATGACCACGACGAAGTTGGGAACGGTGGTGTTGCTGACCATCGTCAGTCGCCAAACGATGGCGTTGGCATTTCGTCCTCTTCCGCCACTTCCTCTTCGTCCGCCTCCAAAAGTTCCATGTCCACAAATCCGGCACGGCGTGCGCCCGACATGCAAATGGGCAGTGAGTTTATTTTATTCTCGCCGATCACTTCTTATCAGCGAACTAACACAGAATGCCCCTGGGTGCGCGTGTATGACAACGTCACTTACATTGTCAGTGCCATTGCGTTGCGCGACGGCCCCCGCGGGCGCGAAGTTTTGCTGATGAAAGAGGCGAAGGAAAAGTGCCGAGGCAAATGGTACATGCCGGCCGGACACGTGGAGCCGGGAGAAACGCTGGAGGTGATCGGACGGATTTATAGCGGTTATCGATCGATTGGAACTCGAATAGGGAGAGAGCGATCGGAAAGAGGCAGAGGGGAGTGATCAATCGTAGCAGGAGGGAGGAGGGGGGGGGGAACGATCGAAGAGAAAGGAAAATGAATGGGTGGAGTGATCGAATGGAATTCGAATGGGGAGAGAGCGATCGGAAAGGGCAAAAAGGGGAGAGAGTGCGACAAATTTTGATTTAAAACTTATGCAAAATGAATAAAGGAGGCGTGCAGAAGAGAATTGAGGGAAGAGACGGGATTGCACTGTGCGGTGGAGACACTTCTGTGCGTGGAAGTGCGCGGCTCGGGATGGTATCGCATGGCATTCGCAGTTGAGCCGAACGGAGGCGAGCTGAAGACAGAGCCCGACGAGGAGTGAGTGACGGGGCAGCGAAGTGATCAGAGAGACTCAAGGAGGGAGGAAAGTGATCACTTTAAACTGTCACTGATCAGAGAGACCCAAGGAGGGAGAAAAGTGATCACTGATCAGAGGGACCCATCGAGGGAGTAAATTTATCACTGATCAAGGACTCAATGAGAGAGTAAATTTATCACTGATCAGGGACTCAATGAGAGAGTAAATTTATCACTGATCAAGGACTCAATGAGAGACTAAATTTATCACTGATCAAGGACTCAGTGAGAGACTAAATTTATCACTGATCAAGGACTCAATGAGAGACTAAATTTATCACTGATCAGGGACTCAATGAGAGAGTAAATTTATCACTGATCAAGGATTCAATGAGAGACTAAATTTATCACTGATCAAGGACTCAATGAGAGACTAAATTTATCACTGATCAGGGACTCAATGAGAGAGTAAATTTATCACTGATCAAGGACTCAATGAGAGACTAAATTTATCACTGATCAAGGACTCAATGAGAGAGGGGTTGCTGATTTGTTCGAGAACGGAACGGCAGTTACGTAAACTTAATGTGCATTAAAATGCTTTCTGGTCCCCAAATTGGTCACTTTGTTATTCTCCATCAAATGTTCGGCACTTTTAGGTCATTGGGTGCCGAATGGCATCCGTTGGAATTGGTACGGCGCAAAAAGAACGACGCGGATGGCATTCAGCTTCGATGCCGCGATTTCATGTCAGACGGAGAAAATGATCATTTTATTGGATGTTTTTACGTTTCACCAAGATTTTTTACTGGCTAATTAATTGTCAATATGTGGGAAGTTTAGGCCAATTTTGGCCGAGGCGGAACGGTACGCGGATTGGAAGCAACGGATGGGCCTTCGGGGCATTTCTGCAGCAATGCCATGGGCACCGATTCTGAACAGAGATGAAGCGCAGGTCCAATCACTCAAATGGAAAGAGCAAAAAATGCCAAATTTAAAATGAATTTTAAAATTGTATTTTCAGCCTGGGCTTTTCGTTGAATTTGTAATTGTGCGGCACAGTGTGGTCAGGTGGGTTCTTTCTCTGCTTGCTCAGTCTTTTTTGATCACAATTATTTTCCTCCTTTTTATTTTGATCATTTTTTCCCTCAACTTTTCTTATTTTCTGATCACTCCCTCCGCTTTGCTTTCTCTCTCTCTTTCTTTTGCCTCTGCTGATCACTCACTCTCTTTTCCTACTGATTTTCTCTTTTTTCCGATATTTTGTTTTGGTTTCTCCTTTTCTGTTTTGCTGCTGATTAGCCCCACTTACAATTAGCTTGTTTGATTTTTCTTCTTATTTTTTTTCTTCTCATTTTCATTTCTTTTTTCGATTTATATTTTTTTAATTTTTTTTCTCTATTTACTCATTTCTTCGTCTGATCACTCTTTTTTCTCTCCTCATCTTTTCTTCTCTCTCTCTTTTTGTTCTATCTTTCTCTCTCCCCTTGTTATTTTTCTTTCTTTTTTTTTTGATCACTTCCCCATTTCTCTTTTTGCTTCAGTAATCGCCTCGAATGTCTTGTCCACCGATGTGTTCGTGATCAGCTCCAACTTTTGGATGAGCTGACCCTTCCGGACGCTTTTCCCTCTGGTCTTTCATTATTATTCATTAAATCATTAATTAATTATAAATTTAAAAACATTCCCAAAATGGCTAAATCATTGTTTTTCAGTTGAATTTGGCTTCGAATTTTTCCTCCCCTCGGTGATCACCAAAGTTTATCGCCATGTGTTCGAAGATGGGGTTGTCCAATGTGTCATTTGTTGGCTTAAAGTGACTGCATTTTTTAAGCATTGCGTGTTGGAATTGCCCGAGGCTGTCACTGCCCTTTGGTGTCTGCCCGCCCCGGTCAGTTCAGTACGGCACGGAATTCGCCTGAGGCTGTTGTGTCGGCATAAACGGAGCGCCCAAAGGGGCCAAATTTTGGCACCGCAACGATACCGATGGATTGAGGTGGGGGAGGAGAGAACGGATTAATGTAAAATGACCAAAATGGAGTTTAAGGGTTGATCAATTGAGAGGGGAGAAGTCAATGCTTTGGTTTTGTCCTCCCAAAAAGGGAGGAAATAAAACTAAATATGAAAAATAAGCAACGGATTTTAGTGATCAAATGAGTTTGCTATCATTTTAAATGATCAAATTGTATCTGATAATTGCCAACTTTTGGTCCGATCAGTTCATTCATTCATTCATTCCCCTGGCCTTAGCTGAACCATCCCGAGGTGCTTTCCACTTTGTATTTGCTGGACGAACAGTTCCGTCCCAAATTGTTTCTTCTCTGATCGGTGTTCAAAAGAAAGAAAGACAATTCGATGATCAAAGACCAAATTAAAATTTAATTGATATTTTTACGAGTTTTTGAATTTGGGTGATTTCTCCCAAATTGCCAAAAATGTGTCCGGCAATTCCAAAATTCACCCTAAAATTATTTGTATAATTTCATTTTATTATTTAACATTTCGCTTTATGTACCGTCCATTTTTTGAATTTGTGTTGTAAAATTTGCAATGTTTAAAAATTCATTCTCAAATTATTCCTAATATAATTAATTAGATTTTTACCCTTTTTTAATATTAATAATTAACGAAATAAAATAATATTAAATTAATTGAATAATTAATATGCTTCTTCCTTTTGTTTCTTTTTTTTCCTTCCCATTTCATTTTGCTTCTCTTTTTCCACTTTTTCTTTATGTAAATCGGTTGACATAAACTGCCGATCGCTTTGGACATGGACAATAAGCTAAAATTAGCAGGAGCAATGCGTTTGGCATTGGAATTGAATTAAAAAAAAATGCTTTTTTGACATTTTTAGTCTCCGATAACCCACCCGCGTCCGTTCCTGGCAGTCCCGGCACTCCCTTTGGCCCAGCTTTGCCCGGCTGTCCGTTCTGTCCGGGTTGGCCCGGCTTTCCTGGAGGTCCCTGTGCTCCGGGCTGAACAAACAAATTAATTGCCTAATTAATTAGTTGATCATGAAACACTCACCGCCCCTTGCTCGCCGTTTCGCCCTTTCATCCCCGGCGCGCCTTTTTTTCCCGGCGGCCCCGGGCGTCCCTTTGGGCCCGGCTGTCCTGGCATTGCCTTCAAAGTGCCATTTTCAGTTGCTCTTCCACTTTCGGTCCAATCGTTTTCTCCAAGGCATTCGCTAATTAACCCCCCCCCCCCCTCCTCTGTTGTTTTACCTTTGTTCCGTCCTTTCCCCGCTCCCCCGGCGTCCCCTCTTTCCCCGGCTGTCCTTTGGGCCCCACTTCGCCCGCTTCTCCCCGCTCTCCTCGTGCTCCGTTTTGGCCACTCTTTCCCGGTTCCCCCGCCTTCCCCATCTGTCCTTCTTTGCCTCGCGGTCCTTCCGCCCCGAGTGGGCCCTGAGGGCCTAATAATTGGCTTTTATTTGATTTTCTAACTCATCTTAAGTGCCTGCTGGACACTTAATGCACGCCGTGTCCGTTGGCCCCGGGCATTGAATTTGGCTGTGCATTTGCGTGTTGTCCTCCCCCGGAGTGCCAATTTGGCCCGACTGTCCGTCTTGGCCTGGCTCTCCCGGCGGTCCCGGTGGGCCCGGAGGGCATTGCGGTTTAACTGGGTGGCATTGGCACCTCAATTTGTCGAACTTTTGTCCTTTTCCCGCCGGCTTTTCCTTACCACGATGGCAACCCGACGTATTGGTCGGTCTGTCGTCGGAGACGGTCCACCAAACTCGTGAAGGGATGTGCCGGTGCTGCAGTGGATGCAGCCGATGATGCCATTCCCATCAATTGGACTTGCATCAGTTGGTCCCATGCCGCGTTCGTTTCGTCACGGAAAAATTGGACACCGTTAATTACCTTTAAAATAAAATATTTATTACCCATCAAAATATCCATCCCTTTCACCTCGTCGTTCAGCCGACGAATGTCCCAATAAATTTGCGGAATCACCGCCAAACAAACGACGAGAACAATCGCACAACATCCACCCCCAACCGCCGCTATAAGCTGAGTTTCCTTCGGCATTTCTCACAATTTAATGGGCTAATGAATTAATTTGCCAAAATATTTTAATTATTATTAAAACAAAATAAAAAAATGGAAAAAGGGATTCATTTTCGAATTTGAAACCATAAGAAGCACCAAACAACTGAAAGAGGGGGGGGGGGGGGGGATGAATGGGCTGAGGGATTTTGAGAGATTTATGGAAGGGAAAAACGCTCGGGGAAAGGACACTTCAAAACACAAATTCACTCAGAAGAATATTATGGTTAATTGAATTATTGCACAATTTGTTAACATTTATTCCCTTTGTTTTTTTCTTTTTTCCCTGCCCTTTAAATATTTTTTCTTCTCTCTCTCTCTCTCTCTCTCCTCTGTCCATTCATTCGCTTTTCCCATTGCTTCTGAATTGGGCTGATTTGCTCGGCTTTTCCCTCGGCTTTGGCTTGGATTTGTCGGCGTCCCTTCCCTCGCCTTTCTTCGCCATTTTGCAAATAGCCTCAATTAAAACGAGCAGCAAATGAGCGGAGAGAAAAACCGGCGCGGAGCATAAACGGACGGACGGAGGGATGAGAAAAGCGCAATTTGAAATTTGAGGGGGGGGGGGGGGGCAAACGCAATCCATCGAAAAAAGGGAAAGAAAAAGGGAACTGATTGAATTGGAGACGGAAAAGGAAAAACAAACGCAGGAGAACGAAGGGCAGTGATCAGTTCAGAGGATGAAAGTGATCAAAGGGTAAGCTAAGGAAAACGAAACGAGCAAAGGAAATGCCGTGGCATTAGTACCAATTTGATGGCATTTTGGGATTTTATAAATAAAAATTACAAAAATAAACAATAAAGAAAATGTAAATGTGAAGAGTCGAACAATATTATGCCTGTATTGTGCTATTGCTTCCGTTTTACACTTCGTCCGCTCCTTCTTCTTCTTTCTCTTCCGTTTCTTTTCCAATTTCCTTTTGCAAAAGTGCCGAAATTTGTTGGAAATCGGCAGAGTTTAGCGCTGAATTGTGAAGCAGCAAATTGGACAATGTGAGCAGTGGCAAAGGCTTTTTCTCCCCGCCGCCCCCAATTGGTGCCCGAGGGAATTTCTGCGAGAGAATTGACGGATCAGCGGAGATCAAAGGGACGAACGAAGGGACGAAGTCGGACAGAGCGACCTGGAGAACAACCAAATGGACGAAGCAAAGGGAAATGGACAAAATGAAAACGAAAAAAAAGTGGGGGGGGGGGGAGTCAATTTTAAAGGAAAATTGCATTTACGGCCTTAATTTAAATTCATATAAAAATTCGCATTTTTACGGCAGTAATTTCGTCTGCGCTCATCGCATGCAGAAATTGCCAAAGTGAACAGATCAAATCGGAATTCAGTGAATTTTGCAAAACGAAAACAGCAAAATCGGAGAAATTGGCGGCGGAATAATGCGCGACGACGCGAAGAGAAACGGAAGAAACGGCGAACGGAAGGGGCGGAAGAGAAGGGACGGACGAGCGGAGGGAAGAGAGAAAACGGACTGAAAATGGGGGAATAAATGAGAAAATGGGGAAAAAATAAGGAAGACCGAGGCAATTCAAAGTGATGGCCATCGAATTCGCATTCATTTGGCCAATTGAGGCGAAACAAAGCGACAAAAAGCGGTCGACGCCGCAAATGTCCTCGAAGAAAGCGCCGAAATCAAAACTTAGCAGGGAAGAAACGACCGCGAGAAAATGGCACAAAATCTGATCAGCCGGGGCCATTGCCATCTCGGCATTAGGTGGTCCATCGAAATGAGAGGCAAAGGCATCGACGATGGCCCTGAGGAAATGCCAAACAGTCATCAATGAATGGCATAGAATGGGCCGGAATTTTTGGGAAAATCGGGATCACCAAAGGAAAAGCCGAGTTTTCAGGACACATCCAAAATTTTTTTTAAATTTTCTTTAGTTGACCAATCCACGCCTAATTAAAGACCTGAAAATTGGTTTGAATTCAGCAATGAGATAGGGCATCAGCTGGGGTTCGCATTCGCAAAGTTCGTGCAGAAGTTTTGTCCGGTCGGAAAGCGACGGCAAACATTGGTCGCGCAACTTTTGTCCGTCGTTTTGCCCCAAATGCGCCGCAAAATGGCACAAATCTCTGATAGGATAATCATTTAAAACATTTTGAATGAATAATTGGGCTTTCTTTCTGCTTTACCTAATTAATTCTGCGACAAATGTTTTGCTGATCACTGTGTTTGGAATTCGATTGGAATTGTCCAACATTTAAAAATGGGTAAACATTAAGCGAAATAAACACGCAGCAAAAGCAACAAATTGAGTGAATTTCATCCATTAAAAGAAAATTGTTGAAAACCAAATCGAATCAAAGCAATTAGCGACGATTAATAAAGGCGATTATCCAATTAACAATTAAAAGAGTCTCTCATCAATTTAATTATTACTTTTTGCCTTTTCCTTCTTTTTATTTGTGCTTTTGATTTTTGGTCAATTATTTATTTTTGTTTTGTTCGGTTTTTATTTTTCCCAATTTTCCATTTCTTCCTTCATTTTGCCAAATAAACTTTTTATTCGTTCTTTCTTTCGCTTTTTCCGAAACTTTTCAGTTTTTTGTCCACAAAATGCCTTCGTCCGCCCAAAGGAAGCGTGCCGAATTGCACTGGGGTATCATCGGCTTGGGGAACATTGCCAATGATTTTGTGCTTGCGATGGCTTATTGTCAACACCCGAACAAAGTGCCGCAAAAATGTGGCACTTTTTCAATTCCTTTTTTGAGGTGACCGCCGTGGCCACTTCGAATTCCGTGGAAAGGGCGCAGCAATTCATCCAAAAGGTTGGCCTGAACAGCGCACAGGTCAAGGCTTATGGCGACTACGAGCAGTTGCTGCAGGATGACGACGTGGGTGAGTTCGGTTCGGTTCGGTTTTGGCCGTGCTTCGCTAGATGGACAATTAACTAATTAGGCAATTAATTAATTAATTAATTCCCTTTCGTCAGATGTCGTTTACATCGCCACCATTAACAGCACCCATTTGCCCCTTATAATTTCCGCACTTGAACACCACAAAAGTGTGTTGTGCGAAAAGCCAATGGTTTATTCGAGCGCCGAACTTTCGGTTGTCCAAACGGTGCAAAAAACGATCAATCGAAGGGAGGGAAAGAAACTCTTTGTGATGGAAGTAATAATGCAAAGATGGCTGTAATACAGCAGAATTGTGGTTTCCTGCTGGGGATCGACCGCAGCCAAACGGATTCGAACCCATGAACCCAATGATTTTTACAAAATCTGGACTCAAATCGTAATATAGCACTTTTTACCCTGGAAAAACTAAAATCAAATTTATTTTTCGTCTGAATCACAATTTTGCAGTATTACCGAAATGGCAAAGACCAACAAATCAGGCTAAAATGCCCATTTTCAGGGCTTTTGGTCCGGTTTCTTTCCGAGTTGGCAGAAGATCCGACAAACGGTGCGCGACGGACAGATGGGCAGCCCCAAATTGGTCTCGGTGGATTTCAGTCAAAAATTAGTGAGTCGACCGATTAAATGCTTTGTGTGATTATTAGTCAGTTAGTGCATTTTGTCCCCCTTTGGTTAGCCCGACAAACGGCGCGACCTTTCCAATGGAATTTGTCCCCTGGTGGACATTGGCTGTTACACCGTCGATTTCGCCACTTTTGTTTTTGAGGGCAAAAAAGTGATTGACGTGAAAGTGATCGGCGATGTGTCTGCTGAGGACGGTTCGTACATTGTTTTTGAAAGGGTTTTTGGACAAAAGTTACAAATGACTAGCCACTAAAGGCACCGTCATCATTTGTCTGTTTTTTCGGAACGGGCGTAGTTTAGAGGAAAATTGGTGCAATTTATTGACAGAGTTTTCCCCCTTTTCAGGTGTTGACAATTGGGCATGCATTGTCTTGCGTTTTGAGGGCGGCGGTCACTCCGTTTGCCATTACAATGGCCAATTGTCGACAAATTCGAATGCTTCGGTGACCTTTGAAAATGGCAGTCTTTTGGAATTGCCGGAACGCTTTTGGACGTCCACCGATTTGCGCAGTCGGAGCGAATTGCAAACGCATCGAAAGGCCGAATGGCATGACGAACACTTTGCATTCCCAGAGAGAAAGGGCGAATTCGGACCGGCACAGCCGGCGGAGTTTGTCTTCCACGGAAGTTGTGGACTGAATTACGAAGCTGACCACGTGTGGGAATGCATTGAGAAGGGTGAGAGACGAACGAACCACCAAAAAAGGGAAAATGGCCAAGAAACGGCATTTTGGGTCCCCAATTTGGTGCCCATTGTCCGAGACTCGGATGACCCATGCATTTGTTACAGAGAGAGAACAGAGCGACGTGATGGGATTGGACGAATCAATGGCCGTTGTGTCCGTCCTCGAAACCGTGCGGGAGAAACTCGGAATCAAATTCGGACAACCAAAAGTCGATCTTCAGACGATCATTTCAAAATATCAGTGACGAATTTGTGCCTTAATAAGACAACATCTGACAATAAGTGCCAATTGTCAGTTTTTCCATTCGTTTCTTATCACTGCCAAATGCGCTAATATCCAATTATGATAATTTTCATTTTTACAGGCTTTTAAATGAATAAATTATTCTATATAGTGACAGGTGGGTGCTAAAATGATTGATAACCCTCTAAATTAAGGCGTTCACGTGACTACCCCCCTCCCCTTTTCGCATTTAGTACACCCGGTCCAATTCGCAAATGATTCAACTAAATAGATTTCATTAGGCTATCTTTACGCTCGAATTTTTTTCGCTCCGCTTTTTTGGTAATGGTTACTTTTACTGGTCCCATGAAAAAAATAAATAAATAAGGCGGTCCTTTGTTCCACTCGGGCGTTATTGGGGCCGCTGATCACGAATATGACATCCATTTCGACCAATTCCTAAACCCGGACCCGAATTCGAACAAAAAATCGAAAATCAATTTTTCGAAATTTGGATTTATATTTCAAAAACGGCTTAAGTGCACGGAAACCAACTGAAAGCCATCAATCCTGTAATAAAAGATCACAACATAAGACTTTTTTAAACGAAAAATTCGAAATTCATTAAAATGTGAATTTCCGATTTTTTGTTTGAATTCAGGTCCTGGTTTAGAAATTGCTCAAATCTGATGTCATATTCGTGATCAGCGGCCCCGATAACCCCCGAGTGGAACAAAGAACCGCAAAAAAACCGCCTTATTTATTCTTTTTTTTTATGGGACCAGTAAAAGTAACCATTACCGCTCTTTTTTATTTGCATTAATCTGCTATTATTCTCCCCCTCCTTTTTCCTTTCAAATCTCTCTGCTTTCTTTAATTTTACTACGTCAACTCCTCAAACCTCGCAAATGTTATGCCACCCAACCAGTCGTTGAACTTCTGTTTGTACAGTTTCTCCTTCTTCAGTAGATCGCTAAGTCAGATAAAAACTTCGTTTGTTGCTGCCTAATGTCGGAGGAAGCGGCGTTCGACGACTGTTGCTCAACGAAATTGGTAACAGAAAAAAATAATTTAAATCGAAAAAATAGGAAACAAATTAAACAAGTAATCCAACAATGATACATAGAAATGTGCTTTTTTATTGGCGCTTTCAAAAAGAATTACATACGTTTTTCAAATTTATTTTTATCAAATCAATTGTTCTTGAAGCACTTCTGAATGTGAGTTTTGTCCGGATTTTCCTAAATGCGTAATTATACAACAATGTTTTTTTTGTTTGCTAAATTCAAAGAAGCAAAGTCTTCGACGGGGGGGAGGGGGTAGGAAAGCCACGCAATAAAAAGACATTTTGGCCACTGCGTCTTTCAAATTTACAGGGAAAAAATTAGTTATTACGTGACTACCAATATAAACCCCGGAAAACCGAAGAATACATGTACATACTTGAGACAAATGACTTAACATTGGGCCGAATTTGGTAAGTTACAAGTATTCTTCAGTTTAAACTGAGTCCACCCGCCCCAGGTTATGATAAAATTTTAAGCAGAGAACTCACATTGAAGGCAACAAGTTGGTCAATTTGGTACGTTCCGCTTGCTTTCATGATAACTTCTGTGTGTGGGGGGTCCACACGCACAGCCCGGACTTTCTGGGGTTCGCCAGTAGGCTTCGTCAGCTGCTGTAACAAAAGTTTAAATTGAAGAACCAAAAAACAAACAAACAAACCAATAATCTCAAGAATACGCACAATTACATGGTTGCTCATTTTTGGTAAAAGCTGAACGTGTTTAGTCAAATCTGCAATGTTGAAAATAGAAATAATTTTGAATTTTTTTGGTCCCTTGTAAAAACTACTGAATTTTCTCTTCAAAATAAGCATAAATAAAATGGTTTTATTCGGTCTATTATTGACAAAGTTATAAGTTAAAAAAATTCATAAAATCATTAGTAAAAAATTTCTCTACTTTTATTTACTAGAAATGGCTAACGGGCCATACCGTATTATCTCTAATTATCCCCCCGGGGGGATTAATGTTCAACCTTCTCAGAAAGGGGGGGATTAATAGATACGGGGGGATAAATGGAGACGGGGGGAATATTTTTCGAGCGAACTATTTAATGAAAATTTTTTGAACATTTCGCCAAAAAATATTTTTTTGCATTTTGTTAAAAAATTTATGAATTTTTCATGAAAAATGCCTAAATATTAACCAAACATTGACAAAATCCCTAAAATATAGAACAAAATGAACCTTATTTCACGTTTCAGAAAATTTGGAACATTTTTTGTGCCCGGGAAATAATTGAAACTTATAACTCACTTCAGGGTTGGATTGGATAGTGTTAGTGGAATAAAGCTTAAAATTTGGTTTTTCTAATTTTAGGATGCAAAAAAAATTTTCCAGAAATTCTGGAAATTTTCGATTTTTCAGAAAAATTCAGAACTGTTCTGAAAAGGTTTTCATAAATTAAAAACTAGAAAAATCCGGAATTTTTTGCATTATAAGTAGAGCTCGCAAAAAAAGTCACCAAAAATCACGAAAAAGGCACTCCAAAAATTTGAAAAAAGTCATGAAAAGGCACGAAAATCCCGAAAAAGGCATATAAAATTTTTTTATTAAGGATTTTTAGGGAGAAAAACACGTAAAACTTAACCAAAACAACTTAATTTTGGTCATTTAAATGATTATTATATTTTATTATGTTTTACGAATAAGGAAAATTTTCAATTCATAGGGGTGTATTTTCTGAATTTTATTACATTTTTAATGGAATTTTTCGGGAAAAATGCCAAAAAAGGTATTTAAGGCACGAAAATCCCGAAAAAGGCAAAAAAAAAGGCATAATAAAAGTCACGTAGAAGCCTCAAACCAAGTGGAAAATGCGTTATATTTTTGGGGTATTTTAGAGCGCTGATCAAGAATTTAAAATTAGATTTTGGTTAGGACTTCGTTAATGCCTCAGAAAACCTGCATAATCGGGATCCTGAGGCATAATTCTGAGGGGGGGGGGGGGGGGGTCAGGTTCGGATCCCGGTGAAGTAGTGAATTTTCTGTATTATTTTTTCATATTTATTAAACATTTAAATGAGTTTCGCTTTTGAATTAATTCTTTTTTTTAAGAAAAAATTTTTTTCGAAAATAAAAAATCCATTTATCCCCCGGGGGGATAAATGGAGACGGGGGATAATTGTTCAACCTCCTCAGAAAGGGGGGGGGGGATTAATGGAGATGGGGGGACTAATGGAGACAGGGGGATAATTAGAGATAATACGGTATTTTGGTGATTTGTTTCTAATAAAAGGAACATTTTCACATTTATTTTCTACCGGACATTTATAATAAAATGTACAAATGATACGTATTTTGTGTTATGAATATATAGTCCATGAAAGATTCAGCAAAAAGCGAGAAGAATGTAAAGCGAAAGGCACAAAGCCGTGATCAAAAAAGAGTTCAAAAGCATTGATTAGAATTGAAAAGCAAAAAAGGCGAAAGAGGGGGAGAGAAATGGTGGGGATTCATTCGTACAAAGAACGTTAATCCGCGACACCGTATTCCCAGCGCGAAGAATGTGCTCAAACACTCGTTGCGCGACGTGTTCAGCACCGAATTGCACAATTTTGCCTTTGACATTGGCATCTTTCGAAGAGAAAAACGAAAATCCCTTTTTCTCCTTCTTCAGTCTGAGCTCAATGCCTAAAAATGGAATTAAAATGGGCATTCTCTAGTTTAATTGCCAACCAAATTTTCCATTTGAATCCACCCGAG